>VXBJ01007792.1:723969-878805 GCA_013400055.1 Nycticryphes semicollaris | reverse complement strand
TAGAAGAGGCTGCGGCCCCGCAGCGCCCTCCCCAAGCGCGGCCTCTCTCGTCGGCCAGAGACTCGCACAGGGGCTGGGAAGCCGCGAGCAGACCGAGGAGAGAGAAGACAACCCGAAAGAGCTGGACGGGGTAAGCCAGACCCACCTGGTGAGCGCCATCTTGCCGCCTCTGTCGTCTTCTGGGGAGCCAGGCCGCGGGGGCGGGCAGGGCGGGAGGGGGAAGGGCGGTGGCAGCAGCTGCGCATGCGCCAGGCGGCGCAGCGGGTCGCTGGGAACTGTAGTCTGGGCGGGGTGACGTCACGGCGAGCGTGACTGCGCGCGCAGAGCGCAACGCGTCGCGGGAGGCGTCGTTTTTCAACCCCGGCGGCGCGGTGACGGTGACAGGTAGAACGGCCCCTCCGGTGGAGGGAGCGGCGTTACGGCCCACGGGATTACTCTCCGCTGGGTTACAAACTGGCTGGAGGGCCGGGCCCAGAGAGCNGCTTAGGGACATGGGTTAGTGACAGATTTTGTCAGTATTCAGTTGGTGGTGTTACTTGAGCTTAAAATTCCCTTCCGACCTAGACAATTCTGTGATTCTGTGGTTGGGACATGAGAGGGAGGGGAAGAAGAGAGATTGAAAATGCTGGAAAAATACATTGATTTAAAATAAAAACTCCTGTATTAAATGCTAAGAGTTGTACTGGGTGTGTGTAATGGGGATCCTTATGTTACATAGATTTTTTTTTTTTTTAAATCAAGCCAACAGATGCACTCTAATTTAGAGTATAGTTATATAGTTAAAACATGGAATAGGGAAACAATAACTTCCCAGAGAATTATGGTGGGAACTAGGTGGAGCTTTACATGGATAAGCTGCTATTTTTTTGAAATGGCAGTATACGGCATCATATAAAAAAAATTAGTTATTCAATAGTAACTGCTACTGTTAGAGTCATAGAGTGGTTCAGGTTGGAAGGGACTTTAAAGATCATCTTGTTCCAACCCTTCTGCCACGGGCAGGGACATCTTACGCCAGACCAGGTTGCTCAAAGCCCCATCCAACCTCATCTTGAACACTTCCAAGGAAAGGGCCTCCCCATCTTCCCCGGGCAACCTGTTCCAGTGTCTCACCACCCTGTTAGTAGCAAATTTCTTCCTGATACCTAACCTAAATCTAGTTCTTCCAGTTTGAAGCCATCACCCCTCGTCCTATCACTACATGCCCTTGTAAAAAGTCCCTCCCCAGCTTTCTTGTAGGCCCCCTTTAGGTACTGGGAAGCTGCTATACAGTCTCCCCAGAGTGTCTAGTGAATCAAAGGGAAAAAAGTCCCCTTGTGCTAGGCACGGTTCATCTAGAAGTGAAACAGAAGCTGGCTAGAGAAGAAAATGATAGAATGCGTAAGAAGCAAACACAGTTTTATTAGAATTAAAAAAATCATACTGTATGAGGCAGGAAGACTATGAGACAGACTAGATATCTCTCTTGCAGTCTTCTAGTCATTTTGTCTTATCATCTTCTAATCTGCAGGACTAGTCCTGCAGACTAAATTAATCTGCTACTATTTGTAGGATGGGGGAGATTTGGAGGTGGTAAGGACAGGCCTGTTCCAGTCCTATGTCAAAACATTTGTTGTCTCCAGTGGGAATCAGACGTTGGCTTTGCATTGTGTGACAGCAGCTCTGTTATCACCTCTGTGAATGACAGATACTTCCCCTTCTCTCTGAGACAGCTGGCTTCTATTGAGCACTTTAGACAAAGCTAAAGATACAAGACTCTGACATATATCCTTTATCAATAATTTTCCTGAGCAAAACTCATCTGTCATCTCTCCTACCCATTTCTGTCAGTCATTTAGCAACAGAATTGCTGTTGTCACATCTGGCAATATTGCCTCCTGATTCAGGAGTCTCCTCTTGCTGTCAGAAGTTGCCATGGTCTCTGTCTCCAGCTGTTACACGAGCCTCAGCTGGAAAATGATCTTTGCTCCCTCCTGCTTTTATGTTTCTCCTTCTTTGTTTGCTGTGATGCATTATTTAACACTGTATGGTAAATGCACAACCTTGTGAGCTATTTTGCAACACAGTTTACATGACAGCCACCATACAAAATTGTTGTTTAGAAGGTAAAATTGTAGGTGAGCAATATGTTTTTGTTCTCCTGCGCTAGGGAGACAGATGCACCTTTGGTTTCCTCAGTCTCGTGGCTTGTTCTTAGAACTGCACACTCACTCGAGCTCTCTTTGCAGTGAGTTACTTGTGCTTGCTTTAATACTTAGTTTTCATCCCCTTGAACCTCTTGTCTTATTAATTTCTTTTTTGGTTTAATTTTGATGCCTGAGTTGGCTAATTTTGTGAATAGGTAAGGCTCTTAGCACTGGATGGAGGGGACCATATGGCATGAAGGGGCTGTACAAGCTTATTCAAAACCATATGGCTCTATAAACATATCAAAGTCCTTTACACACGTGCTGCTAATCCAGTGAGTAACTTCTTGTCCCCGTCTTCAATTACCTGAAATTACCTAGAAAATGCTTACATACATGGTTTAACTGATCCAAAATGTTTACTGTGATAAAAAAAAAATTGTTTAGAAGTGCTGAACTTGAAAACTGTGGTATGTTTGGAAACTTGCAGCTTTCAACATTTCCTTAATGAACCATTTGAGCTTTGGTGTAAAGCAATGTTTGTTGGCCAAGTACAGGCTGAATGTGCTTCCTTTTTTTGAAAGTGGGAAGATCTTTAAACCAAAATGTGTTTAATTTCTGATCTAATACTTTTGTTGTTGCTGTTCCATGCAGACTGGTGTTTTGGTTTGGTTTTGTTGGTTTTTTCCCCCCATTTTTCTTCTTGAAGTGAGAAAACAATTTAGTTTCTGCATGAGGCTGGCCACCACACCAAAGGAATACATTGCTCACATAGTTGTCCTCGAACCTGACCTACTATTACCACCCATTACTTCTGTCTTCTGCTTACCATGATGTTTTAATTAAAGAAATGATCATCTGTTTGGTGAGAAAGGAGCTCAGGCTCTGCAGAGCAGTTAGTCCTTGGCATGGCTGCCAGCAGGGACATCTTTAGTTTGCTGCGAATACCACAAGTGGTTTTGAGAACGTATTTCTGATGTATTACAAGGAATGTTTTGGGGTAGATTTAGGCTGTTAAATCCTCTACGCCTTTTTTTCCATCTACTTCAGCACTTTACACATTTGCGAATGCAGAATTAAATGGTTCATGAAATATCTTGTAACAAATGAAGATGACAATACAAAGTAATGGAATGAGCTATTGTTAATATCAGATCTCTCTATGCCTAACAGTCACTGCACATTGTGGGATACAAATGATCAAAATAAATGACACTTCTTAACTCCAGGGATAAATTATGCCACAGGTAAGATGCTAAACAGCGAAAAAGAAGAGATTTACCTATATGGAAAGGTTCAGCCACATCAGCAACCCCTGCATTTCACATTCCCTGAGGGGTTACAGGCAGCANAAAAATCTTTAAATTCTTCAAGCCACAACTGTATTACCTGCAATGACTGAAAGGAAGGCTGGTTCAATTTCTATTCTGTGATGTATTTTGTAGAAAAGTAAACTTTCTCTGATAGGCAAAAACGATCTTGTGTACTCCAGGGTGTTTTGCAAATGTTGTTCTGGATACATTCCACTCCTGGCTGATAAACGTCTTCTTTTAACGCAGGACATGGTGGCCACTGACACTTCCCAATGACCTGCAGGAATGAGTGGAGTATCCTTTAGCCACCAACAGCTTTAGCAAGCAAAGCAGAGGGGAATTTTTTTTGCCAACAGAAATTACAAGAGAGAGGTATGGAAGTGGCGTGTGATTGTCTAAACTGATACTGGGCAACAGGGTTGAGCGAAGGTCTCAAAGGAACAAAATTCTAGTAGAAGTGGATTTTGCAGCTCTCCCAAAGCCCAAGCAGCACATTATTCTCTGCTGTCACATTCAGCCATTGGTCACTACTGGCTCAAGGGCATTGACTCACCTTGGGCAATGGGCATGGTTTTTTCAAGAGCTGTCTTATCCAAATACTGTCTCTGTACAATATGATTGGTAAGAAGATCCTATTCTAAAATTGGATGGCTCCTGGAGTCAGCTCTGAGCTTTCTATTGCTAATAGAAAGACAAAATCTGCTAATTTCTATTTTAACTTGGACCACGAATGTGGGTGGGTTTGGTCTAGGAGACGACCTGTGGAGTACGTTAAGTGATCTTCTGGAATTAGCTCCAGGGAGGTTGTTTTGCTTCCTGTCTTCCATGTTGATTTGCACATCTGTCAACCATTATACAGATGTATTTGTAATATTTCTTCTGATGACCTGAACTAACCGGAAAAGAATCAGACAATATTTCATGAATACTGAGCTCTAGCAGCAGAGATACCGCTAGCCAGGTCTTGAACTTGTATAAATTGCCATCACTACAGTGAATTTTAGATTGAACTTACAGCTGCAGAAGATGACTAGATGGATCTTCCTCCTCAGAATTTTTTTGCTGACCATCCACGAAGTAGCAGGACAGATCAGAAGAGTGAAGAAGGATCTTCCGGGTCAAGCTGTTCTTTCCACTGCACTGGTAGCAATTTCTCCCCGTATCTTTTCACATCTTCTTCTTAAGCTAGTTCTTTGGGTTCACAAAATCATAGGATCACCTGCTTTCTGGGACAGTTTTGATCTCTTTTCCCGTGCCTCCCTCTGTACAAGAGGAAATGTCTGGTATCAGTGAGTCTTTCCAAGTATCTTGCCGTGGTTTGCATCAAAGGGAACCTGAAAAAAGAGGTTGATTCCCAGTTGGAAGAGTTGGTACTGACCTGGTGCTGTCCTCTGTTCAGGCAAGTCCGACTGCTCTTCCCGCTTGGTTGCTTGGGACAGAGAGGCCTGAGTCTTTGCGTTTGTTTCTGCATTTCATGAGATTCACACCTGGGACGCAAATGTCTTCAACAGGAATGAAAAGGAAACGCTTTTCGTCTTTCACAGCAATTTGGGGTAATCTGAGATTTAATTTATTCACCAGTTGAAAGGGAAAGGGAAATCAAGCCAGCATCTTTCTTTTGAGCCAAGCTTTTTCTTGCGTACCCCGGCACAGGCTCACACAAAAGAGCTCTGATCACGCTAACTAGGTGCTTGTTCTAATTATGGAAAGATTTAGCATTGGTTACATAATTGCCCACTGCACATCGGCACACGCCATTGTTATACTACAAAAGCTTCTGTTTTTTCTTCTCCCCTCCCCGCAGCAGGCCCAGCGTCAGCCTGTTTAACTGAGAGCTCCAAGGAACAGAATTAATCTGAAGCAACCTCCTGTAGCTTTTCCAGGAGAGGCCAGCAAAAATCAGATACTGACCTGCTCCCTTTGCCGGGAGCTTTGCCAACATGTGTGATCTAGTGTTTAAAGCAGTCTTAAACATTCCGGGTGGAAGCAGCAAGCTGTGATCAGGAATCAGGGGCTGCACTGAGGCTACAGACTCTATTTTGGATTTTTATATGCAGTAGCAGAGTAGCTTTAAGTGAATAACCCACTCCTATGCCCAGTGTCAGCTTGAGCCACGGAGGTCATGAATTTGCAAACACAAAAATCTATAGCAAAAGCTTCACAGGCTGTAGTAGATACAGGATCTTTCCCCCATATTTCTAAGCCTATTTTATTCCGTGAATCAGAGTGGTTACTTGATGTTCAGCTGGCACTCATTTCTTTCTCTTTCTCAGTAGTACATCACACACACATCTCCCTCACTTTTTATTTCCTTCCTCTTTTACCATCACCCTCTTAACTGTAAAGCTCCCCTCTCAACAAATTGTCTTTCCCACACGATTTGTAACGGTCCAAGACTAAGCTGGGATGCTTGACTGCACTTCAGCAGTTCAAAAGCTCCCATCTGTCCAAGAAGGGAGAGATATTTAGGGGACTGGAGGCAGTTTTGCCCTCAGGTGGCTGACGCAATTGGCCGTGTGGGCCCTTGTATCCTCCATGTGCTGGCAGGGAAATCACCCTTAACTCTGCTCTTCATAACTTCTAGCTGTTTCATCAGGAAGCCCACCTTGTGTAGGCATTTGTGTTAATGTCTGCCACGGGGACAAGTAGGGAAAAGAAAAGTTTTTTTTCCAGATGGGAAAAAAAATGGGGTGCCCAGCAAATATTATTTTAATCTTTTAGGAAAACCTTTAATATACCAGTGTCCCACAGCCGGGGGGAAAGGTGGAGAAGTTACCTTTACAGCACTTTCTGCAGGGGCTTGGATGAAAAACCTGGCCATCGTGGAAGAAAAGCTGGTCATCAGGATCTTCCCTTGAGCACTGTGTCCTGATTTATCACTCCTTCTTCTAGAAGCTGAGACCTTTTGCTTCACAATCTGAGTGTCTCTACCTTTTTGGGTGCATCTGTATCCCTGAAAATATGTATGGCCACGTACAGTGGTGATGCTTTCCTGGATTTGTTTCAGTGTTTCCTGAATCCCATTGGAAACTTTTAAAGAATTTTTAAGATCTTTTTGGTCACATTCTGGTTTTGGTCTCTGACATCCTTTAATTAAGGATTAATTATGTTAGCTGTGTCCTTAACTGTCCCAAATACTTAGAATTTTCCACTGTGTGTTCCCTGGTGTTGTTGGATTGCAGGTTCTCTTTATCAGAAAGATGCTCAGCCAAAACCAACATTGAGCTTCATTCTTTTCACACTAGGAGAAAAGTTCAACCAGAAACGCTAAGTTTCAAGTGGATGACTATCAAACTAGGTATTTGCTCCAGGGAGTATGAATCTCTTACAATATTTATGATGATTATGCAACATTTTTTCATTCTCTCCTTTGTTCTTTCTCTCTTTTGTCGTAATCTTTATTGCAAGAAGACTTTGGTGAAGAGATTGCTTTTGCATTGAACCTTGAATTCGATAAAATTTATTATAATTTTCATTTCTTACAGTAAGGAGCTAAAGGTTAGCTGCAGAGAAAGTGTTTCGTTTCTTTTTTCCTTCTGCAATGATTTTTCTTGTTATATAAGCCTTTTGTATTCTTGATGAACACAGTTATTGAGCTGGATCATTCCCTTGGACAGAGAACTGCAATTTCTGAGATATTTATGATACCCATCTCTTTGCCCTTTGGAATTATACCCTTAAATATAAGCTGATATTAGGAGCCATGTATGCATTTCACTCAATGATAAAAGCTGAGTGTAGCTGCATACCCTGTGCTGTCGGTTTTACGCTGCTTGATGATCTTACCACGTGACGTTCAACAGGAGCAGCACACCTACAGATTGGGCGGAGAATGGCTTGAGAGCAGCCCTGAGGAGAAGGACTTGGGGGTGTTTGGTTGATAAGAAGCTTAACATGAACCAGTAATGGGCACTTGCAGCCAAGAAAGCCAGCTACGTCCTGGGCTGCGTCAAAAGAAGTGTGGCCAGCAGGTCAAGGGAGGTGATTCTGCCCCTCTGCTCCGCTCTGATGAGATCCTACCTGGAGCACTGTGTCCAGCTCTGGAGTCCTCAACATAGCAAGAGACCTGTTGGAATGGGTCCAGAGGGGGGCCACAAACACGGTCAGGGGGCTGGAGCACCTCTCCTATGAGGACAGGCTGAGTGAGCTGGGGTTGTTCAGCCTGGAGAAGAGAAGGCTATGAGGAGACCTTGTAGCAGCCTTCCAGTACCTGAAGGGGACCTATAGGAGAGAAGGGGAGGGGCTTTTTACAAGAGCATGTAGTGATAGGACGGGGGGGTGATGGCTTCAAACTGGAAGAACTAGATTTAGGTTAGGTATCAGGAAGAAATTTTCTACTAACAGGGTGGTGAGACACTGGAACAGGTTGCCCAGGGAAGATGTGGAGGCCCTTTCCTTGGAAGTGTTCAAGATGAGGTTGGATGGGGCTTTGAGCAACCTGGTCTGGCGTAAGATGTCCCTGCCCGTGGCAGAAGGGTTGGAACAAGATGATCTTTGAAGTCCCTTCCAACCTGAACCATTCTATGATTCCATGGAGCGTTCAACACTGTTGCCAGAAGCCCTCTGGTGAGAGCACTCCCTTCACACTGGGAAGGAACACGATGTTGCCAGCCCAGGAGCTACAGCTGTGCCAGTGACTGTGCTCACACCTCGTCCCCATGTGTTGCAAGAGCCAGACTCAGGAGGTTCAGAGCGCCCTGGCCAAATCCACACCCTTCATGGAAGTGATTTCTAGCAGGTAAAAGCATCAGTGTCCCTCCAGCACCCCTCGAAGGTGCAGAAAGGGAACCCCCTGGGATCTGAGTTAGGTATTTCTACGCTCTCGCATGATTTCCGAGAAATACATATAAATCTGGGACATGCTGGGACAGGCTTTTCCGGGCAGCTGGGCCAGTTTGGGAGCCCCGCTGATAAAGGGGAGACCGCGTTACCCTGTTGTACGCTGGGCTGCCGGGTGCTGCCCGTCCACCGCCGTTTTTGTCGCTCAGAGGGGGAGCAGCCCGCACCCCCGCAGCGGGGGCAGAGGCGCTAGAGCAGCCCACCCCACTGCTCCGCTCCCCGCCCCGCCGCACCCCCGGTGAGCTCGCCCGGTGGCGGCAGCTCCTCGAAGTCCTGCCGCGCCCGCGCCACACCGAGCGGCGGCTGCCAGAGACTACAAGTCCCAGCGTGCCGCGCCGGCGGCAGGGCCGTACCATGTGCGGGGCGGAGGGGGAGCAGGCGGCTGGGAGCGCGGGAGTTGAAGTACCGCGGTGCCGGCGAGGGGGTAAGTGCCGGCTTCTGTGCGCCGGCGGAGGGGTTGGCGCCGTGCTGGAGGCTGCGGAGGAGCCGGCGGGGAGGGACGCGGGCCCTCGGTGCCCTCCCACCTCCCCGCTGCGGCTTCGAGCGCCTTAGCCCGGTCCGGGTCCTCCGCGTCCCAACTGGTGCCGCCGGGCAGGGGGGTCCCGCCGCGGGCGCAGGCCCTGGGGGGGCGCAGGCCCAGTTTCCACAGGGCTCGGCGGGTCCGGGGTTGTTTCTGAAGGCGGGAGCGGGGGAGTGGGTGGGTGGACGCTGCTCCGGGAAGCACGGAACGGCATGGCACGACTGAAGGAGAATCGAAAGCATCCGGAACCGGCCTCTCGCGTCCTTCGTGGGGGGACCTCGGGCTGCGCTGCGCGGGGTCGGGGGGCGAACCGGCCCCCGTGTGGGGCTTTGCGGCGGCCTTGCGGGGTGGTCAGTGCTCCCTGGGCCTCGGGGGAGGGCGATCTCCTTCGCCGGGGCAAGTGGCGGGGCTGGGCCTCCGGGGAGTCACCTCCCGGGCTCCGGGAGAAATCAGGTCACCTCCCGTCCCCTCTGTGCCGGCTCCCCGGGGCGGAGTGAGGAGCGGAACGGCGCCCGGCTGCCGGGAAAAGGCACCCGAGGTGTTCCCAGCCGTGCGACACCACCTGGGGGAGGGATGAGCGGGAGGTGATGGATTGTCGCCGGCCTTAACGAGGAGAGGCCGCGACATCTCAGAGCTACCGGGGTCACCCCTGGAGTTGCGGCAACGGCTCATTTACATGGAACAGGCTCCTCGACAACTGATGCAACGCTTTGAAATACCATTTGTTTCTGTCAATTCCATTTCTGTGCCTTACGTTGGAGGGGTTTTAATTCTTCCCTCTTTTATTGGGTACGTAAAAGCAGGAATTTTGTTGCCGAAGAGCTCAGCTCGCTCTGCCTGTTTATTTGCCACCCAAAGTTCTCATCTTCCGTGCGTGCCGTACAGCTGGCGGGTACGACAATAGATGTGATGTATTGCTTCAGGTGGGAATAAGCTGCAAGAGCAGATGGACTTGCATCCTGCTTGGAAACAAATGTTCTTTTAGTAATAAAGAAGGTGACAGGAAAAAAAACAAAAACCAAAACAATGAAAAGGAGAGGTGTATTTTCGGTGTTAAAAAACCAAAGTCACTGTTGGCACCTTTCGCTTTCCAATAAATGAAATTTTACAAAAAAAAACATGCAAGGAGCAGAAGTGGTTTAATTAAAACGCTTTGCAGAAAATGTTTTTGGAAGGTGATAGAGGATACAAGAAATTTCTGTACAAAAGAGATCAGTCCTCTTGAAAGAAGCCCCTAAATTTCTAAAACTTCAGTGAGGAAGAGGGAGGAGGGCAGGTTGGTATTTTTTTGGGAGGAGCATGTATTCATTTGGCTGAAGTCAAGGGGGCCAGGTTTATTTTCTCTTGAGTTTGATTGTAGGTTCAGAGGAGTCCTCATCAGCCCCAGCTGGTGACAGAGCCCCGGCTCTGACAGGAGAAGGGGCTGAGGTGCTGCAGGCAGCTCTGGCAGAATATATCTCAGCTTTTCTGCCTCAAAGTTACCTAGGGCTTGTAAGGAAATAAAAGGAAATAATAAAGTTTAGCTAAGGTTCATGTGCAGGGGTCTCTTGTGTTATATTGGCCCATTTCGCTGGTTGTGTTCTTGTGAACCGTTTTTGAAAGGCTTGAGCCATGTCACCACGTGTGTTTTTTTTGGTTACAAGGCTTCTAAGAGAAAAGGCATGAACCAGACTGACCCTGCTAAAGGTTCACAGAGAGAAGCAGGAAAGTTTCTCAATCAGGTCTTGGAGGATTGGTGGTCTCCATCTTGGTGCGGTAAAAAGCCCGTGTTCTGCTGAGGGTGCTCTTGAGCACTTGCAGAGTAGTTGAACCATGGCTCTTGGTAAGCAGAAAGAATGGTCAGTCATATTTTCTATCTAATATCAGCCAAAGAGAGAGGAAAGAAAAAATATATATTTTTTTAATAATACAATATATTGTATACATATATAATATACACCTACAGGTATACATTTACAATACAATATATTGTAATTTTTTTTCAGGTCTGAATCCTCTGAAGTGACATAAAGAATCATAGTACATTTATCACATGTAATGAATTACATGTTGATGCTACTTTATATAAATGTAAGCAATGAATTCAGAGCTGTGAAGTGCTCAGTGTGGGAGATGCATTAGTTCACTTGTCTTCCAGAGAAAAAGTGTGTGAGGAGAGAAGTGTCTCACCCCAGGCCTGGCCTGGGCCTGTGACAGAGTCAGGAATAGGCAGTTGGTTCTTGCAGATGTCTGTTCTACCACTGCTGTCTCTGCCTGGCACTTGAAGGGGACAGTAATGATGGGAAAACAAGTCTCTGTTGGTCACTCTGATTGGGTCCCCTGTTTACCACAGCCTCCAGGGATGCATTACCTCTTCTCCCACCACTCCTCAGCACTCAGGGATTTTCACAACTACCCTGTCAGAGTTCCCAACGAGTTTTGGGTGCTCTTGGTGTTGCAAGAGCTCTTTTTAAACCCTGGTTGTTTATATCTTCTATTATCCCCTTGCAATCTGCCTATGCTTTGATATCTTCACAATGTGTCTTGTTGCTGTGATCAGAATTGACTTTTGATGAGCACGTGCTCCCTTGGTTTTGTTCACCTCTTGTTTCTCCTCATAAAGCCTTTGGGATGATGAACAAATGCTTTGTTGTGGGTGCCCAAGATCTAGCACAGTGAGTTACTTGTGGCTTTATGGCCTGTAGATACTGGAAATAGCAATGGGGTCAGAGCTTGTGTTCAGCTGCTGCGTGATCTCTTGGGCTCTTGGCTGGGGGCAGTGCTAGCAATGCATCATTAGGAAAGGAGCAATTAAAACTTGGGTTGTTAGATGACTTTTGTTATGTCTTTCTCAGATCTTACAGTTGCTATTTTGTGTCTCGCCAGGGTTCAACGGTCATGGCACGACGGGCCTTGAAGCTTGCCTCTTTGGTGGCAGCCACTTCTGGTGTCTACCTGTATAGCAACAAGTTCCTGGATCCCAATGATTTTGGAGTTGTTCGTGTGGGTCGAGCCATTGCCACAGTAAGTTTCATCCTAGTAATGTGTAGGAAGATTCTGAAGTGGGTAAGGGAGTTGGAGTTCACAAGAATGTGGAATTTCCTGCATTCCTTCTGTGTGTTTCCAGTTGGCAGCTGGCTCCAGCAGTCAGAAGGTCAATAGGGAGCTCTTCAAGGTGTTGACACAGTTGGGGAGAAAAGACATGAAAGCAGAGCAGAGAAGGAGAGGAGCTGTTGTTTGCACATTTTGAAAGAAACAAAGAGAGGTACTGGGCTGCAGAGAACTGTCTCTGCTTCCCTTGATAGGGTGGGACCTTCAGAGCAAGGCTCACTTTGGGCCCACATCTTCATCAGCCACCCAGGTACAGTGTCCTGCTGCCTTTACTAGTGACTTAGTTCAAACTATCTTGTCTGCATACGTCGTTTTTTATATTGGAATGTTTCGTTTTAAGGATCGTGGTGGTTGTATTGATACTCTACAGTAGCCATTGCCCTGTCACCCTTACTATGAGAGATGTGGGGAGAGGAGGACAGGTGTTTTGAGGATCATTCTCAGAGCAAGGGTAAAGTGTGGAGGGGAGATGATGTACTTCTGAGATTGGATTGGCTTCCAGATTTGTTAAATAAATGGTACATCTGCCTAGCATCACCCCTATTTCACACTTGTGTTGATCGTCACTCCAGAAAATCTGAGAATGGAGACTGCCAGCCAAACAGGTTGCTGCCTTCTCCTTGAGGATATTCGCTGATGAATCCATGAGCAGCCAGGAGCAAGGAGAGCAGAGACTCTGGAGGGGGTATCAGTTTCCCTGTCACCTCGCTTGCATTATACATCTGTCACTTCAGGCCCAATCTCCCTCATTTACAGACCCCCAGTGGTATGCAGCTGTCTGTCTGCATATTCTATGACTTTTAAGCACTTCATTAATGAGTTTTACAGGGAGTCAGTTCCTGAGGGCAGGTGCAGTAAGAAACCAGCTTTGTGGGTTGGCTTAGGTGCTGTGGCATTTATATGTGCAAGCTGCACCGTGAACTGTTGTAAAAAATGAGTGTTTATTTTGAAAGAGTGAGGGTAGAAATACAAACTAATCTTTTCCTTCTTAGCTAATAAGTGCTAAATAAGTGCTAAGCTTTGTGCTCTGTCCCTGGCCACGAGTCAGTGCTGCCTTGTGGCAGGGAGCAGCTCTCTCCCTCTGGATACTGAACACAGCCTGTGGTGGCTGGAGAGGAATCTGCTGACCAGGCTGTTTGGACCCTCCAGTCTGCCCTTGAGTTCTGCCAGCTTGGCCAGTGTTTCTCAGTCTTACCTGAAGCAGTGCTTTTTTGTGGCTACCTTCTGTTTAAGACAGAAATAAGTGAAAACTGTGTGATGATGAAGCCGTGCAGTTTGTCTGCGTTCTAAGTGAAGGTGAGAGATTACTTTCCTGATCAACAGGAAGTAGGGGAAAGGAGATTTTCTTTGCTTTAGATGCTGGTGAATCTAAAGACATGTTTGACTTTCATATTCTCTGCTGTCAGTGAAGTCACACGTCATGGGCTGTAAAGCACTTCACTGTCCCTGCTCTCAAATGCAGTAGAAGGTTCTGCACCCCTAGGTGCAAGCAGTGACCCCCAAAAACATGCTGCCAGTGTTCTGTGTTCTGTAGGTGACGACAGCACGTGTTCATATCTACATCTGTATACTTTTCAAAGACAAATTTTCTGTCTCTGAATTCTCTCTTCCCTCTACTATTTAGGACTGCATATGGTTAGGTTGCTGCTTTAGTCCTGCACCAGTCACCACTGCCTTCCCAGCTTGGGGTCACTCCTTGTTGGAAAGGCAGGGTTCAGCTCTCATCTGAGCACTGGGCCCAGACTGCTCTCATTCCTTAGCCATAGACTGGGTGAAGCCAGTAGAGCAATTAGACATGTTCATTTCTAAGAAGGTCAGCGTCTTGGGCTTACTCTTTTTTTTGTAAATGAAAGCTGAGACTCTGTAGCAAACAAGTGACTTTGCATTTTGGTGGCATGTACATGGAACTAAAGCATCTGTCCTTCAATCTAGTCCTGCCCAGGCTTCTTATCTGGATGCTTGATTCGATCATTGGGCCATAGCCAGGCAAAAGCAGGCTGTAATTAAGAGGCTGTAATCCTTAACTCTTAAGTTCAGCAGCAGCATACACAAAAATTTAAGGTAAGTTATGGTGTGGCAAAGAAAACAGACCATAAGCCTGGGGGAAAAAACCACATAGATGTCACGAAACCTGACCTAGAACTATAGGACTCTGGACAGATTTCATCTGAGTTTGATTAGAAAGACATTAGTCTGCTTGTATTTTAAACATAGAAGTTCAGTAGTCCTTTGCAGACTTTCCTAAGGAGCTTGAAGTGCACCAGCACTAAATTTCTTCTTGAGCCTCAGCTTAGGAAACTGGCTCTTACTTAAGTGTGGGCCGGCAGCTATTCAGAGGGAATAGTTGTGCCATGACCTGGTGAGACCTGAGCATAGTTTAGGGGTGGTGGAAGAGTGTAAGGCGTTGAGAACTCATTGATACAAAGTGGAAGGCAAGTCTTTGGGACACTTAATACTGGACTCGATAAAAGATCAGTTAAAAAAAGTAATGTGGAGTTTGTAAGACAGGGCACTGTTTGATCTTGTACGACTTTTTACGTCTCCAAGAATCAGTCTCACACTGTAACATGAATGATGGCACTTGGTTGAGAACAAAACCTGGACACATCGTGTTTCAGATGGTTTCTGTGTCCTGGTAAAATTCACAACCTGGCAAAGCAGCTGTGCACTTCCTGTACTTATTGAGGTTATCAGAGTTGCTTTGTGTGTGGAAGGAATGTTTTGTGCAGTAGCTGGAATACATCTCAGACACTGGCAGGGATCTGCCAATGTCAGAGTTGCCTATCAGGATCATCATAATACTAATTTAGTGTTTAAGATTACGATGTAATTAGCAACCACTTAATTAATTCCCTCTTCCTCCGTAATACAGGCCAATCTGTTAGCTGCTTCTTTTCAAGTTGAAGGTAATAATTACCCTCGTGGACCAGAGATAAAATAAGAACCAACTCAAGCCTTCATGCAAGGCTGATTTGAACCTCCCTCCACTTCAAAGTTGTTCTTTGAGGTTGGGAAGATGCTTTGAAAATATTTCTTCTGAATGTGACTCTGTGTAGCTGTGCAGCTCCTGAGTTTGCTAGGAGCAAGAGAGCCTGAAAAAGCTCAATTTCCAGTTTGGAAGACAGGATATGTGAGTAATGTAACCTAATCTCCAGAATGTGTCTGTCTGTAACCGATTCCCAGATTGATCCCCTCTTCAATGCATTTCTGAGCTTTTGACTGTTTCCCTGTTGTCAGTTCCAGGAACTTCGTCTCAAACCAGATTTGATCCCCTTGTCTTCCTGGCTTTTGCATTACATTGACTGTGCTTTATGCCCTTCCTAGGGCATAGTAAGGGCAGAGAGAATCTCATGTAAGAATGAGGTTTGCAGTGAAAGTGGGGGCAGAGGGGGATAGTATCCTGTCCCAGCATGGGAGGCTACCCCTTCAGTAGGATGGTTTGAGGAAATGAGTTATGCACGTGGTTCTTTATGGCAAGGACCTTGAAATTCAAATGACAGGTTAGTGGACAGGTTCACCCAGATATACATTCCCTTCTCTCCTCCCAAGTAAACTTTATGAATGTGACCTGTATGTTTCTATTCTGTTTGCTGACTGTGGAAAGAGAGGAACTTTAGTTGTAGGATAAAATTGTGAAATACTCTAGATCCATTTTCAGAAATCATTAAGACTCTTAGGGATCTAATTCCATTGTCTGTGGCTATGTCTAGCTAATAAGCTTTAACTGGATCTCCATATTGCTGTTTTATAATTGGGTATCTGGCCCTTTGGCCCTCTAGAACTCCAGGCAGTTGAATATCCCCAAAAGTACTACTGCTTGTGCAGATTGGTGAGCTTGTCTTCAGCCACTCTGCTCCGTGCTGAACCATCTGTCCAGACTGAGCTCACTGTGCACCAGTGTGGTTAGGCAGGTTGGAGGTGTGAAGATGAAGCATGGGATAACTGGTGGGGCACAAACAGAGTCTTCATGGCCTCTGTTATTAGCAGCAGACCTTATTGTGGAAGCCGGCAGAGAGAGGGGGTATGCTGTGCAAGGTGCTGTACAGAGATTATGAAAATGCTTTGAGCTTCTCAAATGGAAGATAGTGTAGGAGTGCCAAGAGTTGGTTATTTTTAATAGCTATACATCAATGAGGTCCCTGCATGGCTTTCTATAAATGTTCATTGAAATGTAAATATTTTCATTTAAGTTCTTATGGGTCTGTTACTGTAAACAGATTTGTGAGTCTGTTACCAAAGCTTCGGAACCTAAGCTGCATACATTCTGGTTTGTTGTTGCTTTGGTCCAAGATAACTGTAGAGCTTGCTCAACGTTTCTGGTTTCATTTGCAGACGGCCGTTATCACCTATGACTACCTCACCTCCCTTCGGAGCGTCCCATATGGATCAGAGGAGTATGAGTTCCTCAAATCACAGGTAGGTGAATAGCACTGGACTGGGTTCCTTGGAAACTGCAAGGCATGGGTGTGTTGCCAAAACCACTTCCATAAAGCAAACCATCAAGCTGTCAGCTTAATAATTCAGTATGCCTTCTACCAAATTGGGAACAGCAGAGACAAACTGTGCTACGTGTTACATGAGATTCTTGCAAGGCCTGCATCACCCAATGGAGAAGATCCCTCATCAAGGGTAGCCTCATGCAACCAGTGATCACTTATGTCCACTAGAGATTCAGGTTCTCAGTGGATGGGATGAGATGTGTTTAGGCTCTGTCACTGGTTCTCTGCTGCCCAGACTGGTGATATGGAGGTCAGCTGCTGCGAGGGGACTGACGGTGGTTTCTTAACCTGCTTGTTGGTTGGTAATGGCCATAACACAAAGGCTGAGTGATTGAAGTAAAAGGAATGTTTTGGAGGGGAAACAATAGGGATGAATCAGGCTTGCAGATTTCTGAAGGGCTCAGAATTGGGCAAAGAAAGGTACATCTCATTGCAAAACATATAGTTCTGTTTTAATATCACTAATTAGCATGAATTGAAAAAAGCATTTCCAATGAGAAATAAGCACCCCTATTGCTCCTCTTTGTGTTGTGCTGCACCTTTCATTCCAGCCTACAGCACCCCGACCTGTGAGTGACACTGAGTTTTGCCTGTGTGCCTGTGATTTCTCTATTCCAGCTCCCAAGCATCTTTGGAGTGGGAAATATAGTTTGTGCTGCATTAAGCCAGTCTGCATAATATGTTTGAAGTAAGGTCTTTAACCTCATTTTTCTTCTTAGTGCATGTAGGCTGGTGGTGTGGTTGTAATGTGTGGGGTAGTGCTCTCCAGGGACTCTTGGACTGGAGGGACTCCAAAGCTGGAAACAGCTGTGGGCCAGGTAGAAATCAGTGCCATTGGACTCCGGCATGCTTTAGTATTCCTCTGGCAGCCAATCCACATCATCATCAGTATGGTCTTAGAGCATTTGTGATAGTTTGCAGAGAGCTTGCAGAGTTTCCTTGGGTTTATTCTCATCCTCTCCTGTCTAAAGATGCTAAGCTGTTCTCCTGTAGCTCCTTATCCCAGGTGAGTGGCACTGATACCCTGGCATAAACTGGAGGTAGATGTGTTGGAGTCTGGAGCTTCACTTTCCACCTGCCTATGTCTCTGCCACATACCTTTGAAACCTGCTTTACAGAAGGGCTGCTTGTAGATTTCTTGAGCGACACCCAAGTTATGGAGTTATCAGTGCTGGGGACAGCTTGTCATTTGGCAGCAGTTTGAAGCAGCCCCTGCAAATTCCTGACCTTTTGCCGTGTCTCTCCATGGCTTCATTAACCTCTGTCATGCAGGTTTTGATGGTTTGTCAATTCGTGCCCCAAGCAGCCAGAAAGGGCTCCGTTTGCTGGTGCTGGGCAGAGCTGTGCTCTCCTGCTTGGCAGCCAGGACTGGCTGAATCAGCCTCTGCGTGTGGCACAGCCAGAGGCAAGTGCAACTTGTCAGCAAGACAGAGGACTCTCTGGCATGGCCAGCACTAGCCTTTGGCCGCACGAAGAGGAATGAGCTGAGAGATGGAGAAAGTAGGTGCAGACATGGCATGAGTTAGTGAAACTCATTGGCCTCTGAAGGCCTGTCCTGCTGTTGGCAGGTGTTACGGAGAGCCACCACTAAACCTGACAGTGACAACCCCTGTGGATTCCTCAGCAACATCCCTGTAGTGCATGTCCGAGCAAAGCATCAGCTTAGCAGTGGAGAATTTTTTGGGCCTGGATAATTACATGCCAAACCCTTTATCTCAGTGCAGCTCAAAGTGGGTGGCAACTAAGTCTTTACCATCTTGCAGCTCTTTTAACACAGCGGGAGCTGATTTTGTTGGTCGCAGACTAGCTCAGAATGACTTTTAAGAGGTTTCCCCATTGGAGTTGGTACTAAAGGCTAGACACTGGAGGGGGCCAAGAGGATGTGAATGGGCCTCCCAAGTAAGTGTTGTGTGTGAAGGATACTTATCCAGCTGTTGCTTCTACTTCCCTGTGTCTCTGGTACTCTTAGCTATTCGTTGTACTTTCTTGGCTCTCAGTCCTTCAAGTGAGGCCAGCTTAACCTCCTCTTTATCTGGGGAGACTTTGGAATTTTCTTTTCAGCATGCATACGAATGGATTACTGGTTTCTAGCCTCGTGTTTGGTGCAGTGCTTGTAACAGAGATTCTGTCAGGCAGAGATTCGGTGGCCCTGGGACTGCAGATCGTGCCAGCAGAAAGTAGTAGCTGGAAATTCACTGTGTGTCCCTGGGGTTGGTTTGCATCTTTCTGGTTCTCCTGTCAGTCAGGAGATACAAGAATCCTCCTTCCTGGTGGCACTCACAGCTTTCCTCAGAACAGTCAAGAGAAAAAATGTCTTATCTTTTCCATTTCTGCCCTTGCCTGTAGCAGGGATAAACTTGCTTAAGTGGTCAGGCTTTATGTCCATCCCAGTGGGTGCTTCATCTCACCACTGGTGGCTGGACCACAGAGATATCACTTGATCTTTTTCCTGAGTTAAGAATCCTTTCATGAGGTGTCTGCCCTTTTCCTGCATATGATGATAATGCCAGTGTACTGATGTCAAGGCCAGTGGTAGCCATGGTTAGCCCCAGGACACTGGATGTCTGTAGCTCTAGTGTCAGGGGTGCTAGGGGAGATATGAGCTGTCTTCACTTCATGTCTATTTCATTAAATGATTCTAGCCATCTTTGCACATGTAATCCTGGGCATTTCCTCCTCTTTCTGCCCCTGCTTGTACTGGCTCAGAGGAGGAAGGAGGACAGCCTGGTCAGTGCCATTACCTTACCTATTGCTTTCCCAACAAACTATTTTATTCTGTAGAGGGCTGCACTGCTCTGACATTGTTCTTCCTCCTTGGGTGTTTGCCTCCTTGAGTGTTTGTTTCCTCAGTCTCAAGTCAGTCTACCCTGAGAGATTTCCAGTGTGCCTCTCATCGTGGGACCTGGATGTCTTCGTTGACACTTCTTAATATTACTGGCATCAATTTCTGTGGATCCTGCTGCCAGTCAGGAGGTGTCTCACAACACGCAGTTTGTTTAAGGGCTGGCATCAGTGGGTGTCTGAGTTGTTTGTGTAGTAAGAGGATTGCAATGGATCGATCATCTTGCAGATTTTGGCACTGGTGGCCACAGTTGAAAATCTGGAGCAGAGCATTTTTTTAAATTGTTTTCCTATGTAAGACAAAAGATTACTGCTGTGAATGTGGCTACAGGTGTTTTTTTTTTTTTAAGCAGAGGAAATAGTAAGGAGAGAAAGGATCTGTGGTCAAGGTGTCTCAGGAGACAGTGGAAATCCATTCTTGAATTAACTTTGTTGGCCACAGAATTGCTTTGTCAGGGAAAAGCCCACTGGGGAGGTTAATTAACTTGCCCCTTTTGAGAGCAGAATGAGGATGTTCTCATTCAAACTCCTGGTTATTGGGCTGTCAGTATCTGGGCAAATATTTGGAAGTTGTAATCTTGTGCCATCATTATCCAACTTCTTGTTCCTTGGAGGCTATTCCTGGCATTTGTTGTGTTTGCTTATCACGGTGGGGTGAGTGTTTTCAAAATGAGCTATGAAGTAGCTCAGTGAAGTTGCTCGACTGAAGAATCCTGGAAAGAAAATGAGTAGGTGTACATGTGCGTGTGTTTTTCAGAAATAATCTGTGGTTTGTGGACAGTTCAGACCAACAAAATAGCCTAAGTCTCTGGACTTCCCTCATGATTCAGTAGCACTGTGTGCTTCAAATAACAGGAAGTGATGTCCTAAAACAGTTTCTTTATGATGGAGGTGGACTGCATCTGCAGAGAGAAATCCCCATGGCCTTCCTTCAAAAAGGCAACTGTGAATGTTCTACACCACTGTGCACTGTTCTACACCACAGCCAGTGCGTGTGGTGGTGGCCCTCTTGGCTGATGCTTCAGCCTGTGGTGAACTGGGATGAGAAGCAGCAAATGAACTTCCTATGAGACACAGAGTAGCCATTAGGTGGCAGTGACTTTCTGTCACCAAGCTAAATGGGAACCAGTAATTGAGAGGTGAAGAGCTTCGCAGCCCATCCACAGTCCCTGAGCTGATCGTGTTTGGTTGCCCTATTATGTACTCCCCAGGATATCTCTTCATCTAAAAGGCATGTTTGACGCTAATGTAGTCTAAAAAAGCTACTAGCAGGGCCAGCTGGTGGCTTGATGACTCTACATTTGAGCACTGCTGTCTAGCAAACTTCCTGCCAACACATAAAGCATGAAAGCTTTGCACTGAAAACACATAACAAGCTGTAAAATAAATCTTATAATTATAAGACACTTCCTTTTCCTTCTTCTGCTTTCTAGAGTGGTGTCAGCTGAACATTATGGCCATAGCGACTCTAGGTTTTAAGTTTGTAACATTAGGAAGGTCGATTTTTGGGGGGATGTGTGCCTATGAAACAAGATGTCCTTCAGCCCTCTGCAGTGGAATTCAGAGAAATGGGCCATCTCACTGTGACATTTTTGGAGTAGGAAGGAGAGAAGTAAGGGGAGAGAGGCGGTGCCTCATTTATTGCACATTTTTTTTCCTACCTGTGCACCCTGGTCCCTGAAGTGCTTCACCCCAGGAGCATGAGTGAGGTTCAGGCACACAACTTACCTAAGTGGTCCTGCATCTTGCACCTCCCCAGCAGGAGTGAAACCGAGTGCCTTGGGAGCATTGAGCTTTCCCTCCTGCAGGTGGGGCCATCCCTTTTCATTTGAATCCCCAAAGACCTCATTACTTTGCTTCCTTAGAGCTGCTGAAGAGGTACATAACACCAGAGGAGTATCTGAAGAACATCTCAACTGCTAGAGTGAGGAAACCATTAGGAAGCCATTGAAGGATGTAGGCTGCAAGAAGCCCGTGACATGAACACTATAAAAAGAGCAAATGGAAAAAATAATCTTGTTTTATTTAGTGTTTGGACTATGCCTTGAGTCTCAGTATGAAATGAACACTCAGCAGTGCAAAGTCAAGAGGTATGGCAAGAGATGGTGTCTTCTCCAAAGAGCTCATGGTTGAAATTTATTTATTTATCTGGTGGTGCAAATAGATAGGCACGTGGGATTTCTCAGAGGGTTGAATCAGGCCCTGATTAAGGATGTCTTCTTAATGAAGGACGGTGTAGCCCTGAACTTCTGGCAAGCTTATATGACCTGGTTGTTGGAGGCCACCTGTAAAACCAGTAGAGTTGACACGTAGTCAGTGCTTTACCTGTTTTAAGAATAGGAAGACAGCTGGCTTGAGAATTGAAATAATCTCATCTGAGACTAGGAAGACTAGATACCTAAAGGATTCATTTGAGGATACCATAAAGGATTCACACCTCAGTAATGGCTGATCAAACCGGGCTTCTTAAATGTTTTGTTTGTCCTTTGAGTCCTTAACAAGGCCCACACTGTGCATTCTGTTCCCTTTTCTAAGGTTTCCGCAGTTGCTCACAGTGCAACAGCATCTTGAAGGACCCCAGATTAGGAGTACAGAGATGCAAAAACAAGGGTGGAAAGACTAGTATGGCAGGTAGAGGGTATTCCACATATCAGGCCAGGTTGGAATTTCAGAGCAGGACTGAATACTGTAGACTTGCTCTGCTAAACCACTGACCTTGTCACATTCTCCCCAAAGTGTATCTGATAAAAAAGAACATGCTGGAGGGTAGCACACAATTATCTTACCTGTCAAGTTAGTGTCTTCATTTAGTCTGTTAAGTCAACGTTGAGGGAATTGCTGTAGTGGGTGGTGTCTTGAAAACACTTCTCTGGACCTGGCAACCTTGAAGGTGTCTTAGTGGGTTCTAAGCTTTACCTACGTGGGGGGGCACCCTGTTTGAGGGAAAGGGGTGTCTGAAAGGAACTCTGCTGTCTTCCTCCATCTGGTTCCCCAGGACCAGGAAGGACTCTGCCAGGCTAAGGGATCCCTGAAGACTACGAAAAAAAGAAGCTATGTTTCTCTTGAGTTGGAACAGTTGCTGATGTACTCTAGGAACAAAACAAAATGTAAAGTTCAGTGGTAGGTTTGGAAGCTACCCCTTATTTTACTTGCCAGGGTGCTCAGGTGCTGCCTTGCCTAGAGATCTGCTGATGTGAGCACGTGTCTGTATTTTTGCACTTCCAGACAGGCACACCTATCTGCCCGTAGACATGTGCTGTGTGTTCAGGTGTGAGTGCTCCTGTGGAAGTAGCCCCTTCTGAGACAGAGTCAAAGGTTCAAAGGTGGCTTTGGAGGAGTGAATTCATAGAACTGGTTTGGGTTTGTTTTTTTGGTTTTGTTTTTGGTTTTTTTGTCTGTTTTGTTGTCCAGTCTCTGTGGCTGCAAATTCTGCTGATGGTGCACCACTCAGAGCAGCTTGCTGCTCCTTCCTCTGCAGCAGCATCATCTTGGCAGGACTGACACCAGTAACAACTTGTTTTTGTCAGTGTACTGAGCTGATGTGACTTGGAAGGTGCCCACAGGGAGCAGATGAACGCAGTGACAAGGGTCATCTTTATGCAGCCTGCACTCTATTCTGAGCTGCACCTTAACAAGGAATCTGCATGTGAGCCTGCGCGTATACACACATGCACAGGGCTTTATGAAATGCTTCCTGCCAAGCCTGGATCCATTTACTGTCTTGCCAGCTTTGCTGAATTTGGAGGTAAATTCACTGAAAAGGTCACTAGTAGAATTGCTTTTCATAAAAACCCAACTCTTAAAATGTCTTTACTGTCCCTGCAGTCTCTGTTTGAAAATGTACTCATTTTGAGTTGCCTGTGAACTCTGTAGCTGTGCAGTCTGTTTGTTATTGTAGGGTAGCTCTGAACACAAGTTGTTTTTTGCAGGATTGCTGAAGGGCAGCAGGCTTTGCACTCCCATTTGTTTATATTAGAACTGTTGTGTGAAGAGAAGGCGGGAAGATACACTTTCCTCCCTTGGGCCCTTTCCTTTTTGTTCACAGTCAGGCAGCACAGCTGGGCATTTCCAGAGCACAGCAGGAGCCGTTTCATCTCTGCAGTGCCCTGGTATCACCTCTTCTGTCTCACCTCTTCCTCTCCAGGATAGCTTCCCTGCTTCTATTTCTTGCAGTAAGCTGAGGTTTTGCTGTGGCACTCTGAATTGGGAGGTTACTCGTTGTCAATATACGGAGTGGTGATCCTTGACTGGGGGACATTGTTATAATGAAATGATGGCTCCTGAGCAATGGGCAGTGAGAAACAGCAAGGCTGTTAACTGGAGCTGTGCTTTCCTCGCTCTGAGCTGATGCTGGTACCGGGCTGTGAGCTTGAAGACAAGAAATGTCTGCAACCTGATGCACGTGAAGGGCTCCCTAGAGATCTACCCGCTCCTGCCTCCCTGACCGGCAGGGTTGGATTTGCTGCAACTTCCCTTGATTTCCACTGGCTCCAAAGGCCACAGGTTAGGGACTGGGTCTGTACCAGGAGCAAGATTGATGTTTGATTCTTTTAAACCTATATTTTCATTTTAGGGGTAGCAAGTGCTTGGTAACATGCCTGAGGACTGAACAAACTGCAGGCTGAAGCAGCTACAAGCATACACCTCTCCTGGCATATCCCCATCCGAATACATGTGCAGCTGAGCTCTCTGGTCACTGGTGCTGCTGTCCTGTACCAGGCCTGAAGCAGCTCCCAGCTCTCCTGATTTCTCCTGTGTTCTGCCCCAGCTCTGCCCTTGCCTCTCCTCGCTGGTGCCTCAGCCCTGGCTGCCACCTCCCCGGCCCTAGGCTGTGCTGCTGGCAGATTGGGTGCAGAGGTTCCCCCCACCCGGCTTCATATTCACTCATAACTCACATGGCAAAGATTTGCCACAATCTTAATTTTCTGAGAAAGCCAAGACCCAGGCACTGGGTGGATTCGTCGCCAACCCCGGGCCCGACAGCTCTCCCAGACTGTGGCTTTACACCTGTGTCAATGGCAGCCCAGCCAGCAGGTTTTCCCTTCCCAGTCCCTTTTTGAAATAGGATTCCCTGCTCTGGCAGACCTTGATCCTCATCTGGAGAGACGAGCTCCATACTGGAGATATCTTAGCTTCATTCCTGGAAGTCTCACTCCAGAAACAGTCAGATACCAGGTTCCATAACAGATTGTTGCTGAAATCCAATGAACTCACAGCTCGGGGAACATTTCTGTTTACAAACAGCCTAGAAACCCATTGTAATTCATATTATTATTGAAAGACTAATGCAGGCATGTGTTGATTATTTGAAGGATTCTAAATTTAGATAAAGCAACAACAAAGAAGTCAAGCTCTATCCTTTTGCAAAAATCTTTGAAATGGTGGGGTGTATGTGTAGCTAATGAAAGAAAGTTC
The DNA here is from genome assembly GCA_013400055.1 of Nycticryphes semicollaris. NCBI lineage: Eukaryota > Metazoa > Chordata > Aves > Charadriiformes > Rostratulidae > Nycticryphes > Nycticryphes semicollaris. Next base: position 854,162 of record VXBJ01007792.1, on the reverse strand, counting down.
CTTTAGATAGTGTTCACCGCTTATAATTGTTGGACATATGTGTAGTAAATTAAAAAAGAAGCACTGTATAGATAAGACCACCTCCCCATACAACCCCCCAGCCCAGTGGCAGATGCTTCTCCTTCCACCTGCATTCTCAACAAATTTCATCTCAAGAGGGGAAATGAATTCTCAGTTGCAACATGCCTAGTAATTAACCGCACTGTAATTCTGATGTGCAGTGCTGTCACCCACCATCGGGTGGGAGTGGGAAAGGCACTGCATTTTGTTGATGGTTGAACATTTGTTTTCCTCATCATTTTGACACCTGAGGTAATTGCCATTCCTGAAATATTCTCTTGCTACCATTACAAAGCAACTGTTAGGGACAAATTAATTATGAAGAATCTCGTTATGACAGATTAATAGGCCAACAGAGGAGATTTCTTTTCCTTCTTTCAGGCAACTGAATAGTAAAATCTAACAGCTCCCATATAACTGCTAGAAACATGTGCTTCTCTGTCAGCCAACACATATTTTGTTGGGGATGGGGGATTTGCAAAACTCGGACTAGTGTATAGACTGGGTTTCCAAGCTTGCTTTTATTGAGTCTTTGGTTTCCTAATATCATGTGCCAAAATGAGCTTGAGTCTGGGCATTGCCATATGGAGGGGAGGTCTTCATGGTTGGTATTGGACCAATATCTTCTGTCTGGTTCACGGTTGAGCAGCATCATCAAATCTTGGAATTGAGGAATGCTGGACTTGTAGATTTGATGGATTTTAGAACAAGACATAAAGTCATTATCTGGACTGCTTTATTGCCACTAAGGATTCCCTGTTTCGGGGAGGTCAGATCTCATGTGCTGGTTGAGTTCCAAGTGGTCAACAATGTTCTGTCTGCCCGTGTCCCTCTGGAAGTTGCAGACTACCTGCCCCAAATTATTCTTGTGTAGTGCTCTCTGGGGACTGTTGCGATGTGGCCCATAGACAGCCGCTTTCCTGCAGTGGAGGTAGTTGAGGCATCCTGCCTCCCCGTGACCGAACTGTTCTGTTGAAACCTAGGGCGGGAGGAGTTTGAAGTATTTGGATTGCTCATGGCTGTGTTTAGAAGCCCAACCAATTTATGTGTGCTCAGGACAGCAACTAATGTAGACTTGGTAATTGTGCTGTCAAAGAGGCAATGAGATTTGCATCTCGTAGTTGACTGGCTACTATGGGATGCTAGTGAATCCCAGGTGCTGATGAGCACATGATTAAAAGGGAGCCAATTTTAGGCTTCAGAATAGTCATAATGTAGATTTAAAGAGGCACCTGGGGGAGGCTTGTTCACGTTCTCAGCTTTGCCTTCTTTATGTCTCACTCAAGTGGTCAGGCAGTAGTGACTTGGAAAAGTCTCTAGTAGGGACTGGAGTTCCCTCTTACCACCTCTAGGCAAGTGCTTGTACTTGCAGCACTCTGTCCCTGCTCAGGAAAGGAGCAAATCTTCAGTGGTAATCAACATATAACCCCTTTTTGTGCCATGATCTCCTTAACGAGAGAACAGTGATGCTCCTTTTCTTCCCGAGACTGAATCAAGACCACGTTTATCCCATTTTCCATCTTCTCCTGCTTGCTGACCTCAGCTCCCAGTTTCACTGTCACTTCACCTTTTTTCATGGGATCTCTCTATGTCTGTGTGGAGTATGTAAAATCTTTTTTATTAAATATTTGAGGCTAGAAGTCATAGACAGCATTATTTTTTGATTACTAGCATTTGATTTCACTGCTTTGCTTCACATCCATCTTGTGTAGTGCTAATTCTCTGTGGTCCTTTTTGGCATACAAGTTTTGTTTTGGGGCTATCTATAGTGATTGTATTTTGCCAGCAGTGTCTGATTCTTTGAAGGGTCTTTATTAGTATAATTTTTCTGTCAGGTTTTGCACTGATTGCCTTTGTGATAGATCTTTTGTCTCAAGTTTGCAGTTAACCTTCTAGTCAAGGTTAGAAATCAGCTATCTTTGTCTAGCCTTGTCTCCATCAACCATGGATATTGCCTCTTGCCTATTACCTCCACTGCAGTGTCATCTTTGTTTCTTCTTGTCCGGTGTTAGCCTCTTATACCAGATTCTTCCCCTTTTGACAAAGGAACCTTGTTTTTGTGAGATGGAGTCAGAAACCTCTGGATTCCTAGATGGTGCTTTTTTTTTTTAAAGCATTGCAAGCGCTGCTCAATTTGCAGTTTTCTCCACAGAGAAGTTGTAACTGGGTAAAAACGGTTGTGATGGGCCAGGCTGCCCTTACCCCACCCTTTGGAAAACTTGCACAAGTCATCTGTGCTAATGTGCATCTTTCAAATCAAGAAAAAAATCCAGCCTAGACTTGATAAAACCCATATCCTCCTATTTGTAGCTGCTTCCCTAGAAGGATGGGGGATAAGGGTAGGGATATTCCTTCACAGGCAGTTGCTCAGAAATCTGTTTTATAATGTCCTAGGCTGAACCAGCTCTTACATATTGACTACTTTCTTTGATCCTGGATGGGACAGGTGACCTGGAGGCGGAGACTTTCTGCTCCTTTTCTTCTTGTTTGTGTGCCCAGCTCCCCATACACCGACAATGTTTTCTATTGCACCCAATTCCTTGTAAATAAAATAATGGCTGACAGTGAGCCTGCAGGTGGAGGGACACTCCATTTTCTTAAAATTAGAATGAGACAAGACATCAAACTGCTTTACTGACTATTTTAGTATAAGTTCTTATAATATGTTTGACATTTACAGATGCAGCATCCCTGCCTCGTGGATGCTCATTCATCTTTTAGATGAGAGAGGAAACTCAACAACTGGCAATGGAAAGGGCAAAAGGTTGAATATGTAATCATATATAAAGATGATCTCAGTTTTATTCCCTTCACAGCCTTGGTGAGCCTCAGCCAAGAGCAGGGCAGACACGTACAATATTGTTCATTGTGATACCAGCTGCAATAAAAGCAATTGCCTCTGGTATTGCTGGGGGTAATTCCTTCTGCTTACTGTGGGAGCAAAAGTAATCTACTCTGGATAATGAATAACCAACATGTGGCCTCACCTGGGCTCTCCTTTTGTTCATCTCAGTGTGGTGCCATGTCAAACATTCTTATGTTTTACTTTATTAAACTGCTATCTGGTGCTATTTTAAAGTGGTGCTCTCAAAGCCAATATAGGTTTTCTCTGTTGCTTGTGTTCCTAGCAGCTGTAAGGATTCAGTAGACCAAATGCTTCCTTCACTGGCACCCACATAAGCCCATTTTTTTTCCAAATTCTGCTTCCACTGTCACCTGCACAAGCCTATTGTTTTCAGTGAGAAAGCACACAGGAGTGGCTGCAAGGAAGGATCTGACCTTCTAATTGCAGTTTAACAAGTCTATTGATTGTGAATGAATCAGAAAAAGAGACACCAGCTCAGTCTCCCATGGTGGTGACATTGCTGGGATGCGAACAGACACCGACTGCCTTTCTCGGTGTGAAGCTGTGTGTTGTTGACTGGATGAAAAAGACAGGATAATTTATATAGATATATTTTTCACTGAAGTCAGCAGCTCTGACTGATACCCAGAAGGGAACAGACCAGGGGATATTCCTTGCGTTTTGGTTGTTTTTTTTTCCCCAACATAGGCACTTTTAAAAGCAGAACTGCACTTTGCCATTGAGGATGACTTACTGGCACCACAGCCACTCTCTGTCTGTTGGATGTGGTGCTATGACAGTCACTGCAGTTTTTTGGAATTGACGGTGTAATCCCATGGTTGTTATCTTTCCTGACTTCCTCGTCAATCCAATTTAATCACTTCTAGGTATTTCATGTGTTACTGTCTCTCTCCTCTTCAGGCATCCTGGAAGATGGTCTGTATTTTAAAGGTCAGAGCTTCTCAGATTAAAGAAGGGGAAAGGAGTCTGCCTCTGTCAGTTTGGTAAGGGCTGTACTGAGACGTGTAGAGAGACTGCAATGGAAATCCTTCTTTGTGGGTTCTGTGACCAAGCTGAATCCTGGTGCCCATCTGTATGGCTGTAAGAGAGGGGACCCGCTTGCTCTGCTCCCCTGGCTGCTGGAGTGACCTGCCAGGAGAGAATTTGCATATGCACGAGGGGGAGAAGCTGCTGTTGCAGGGTTTAATCGCCTGACATTGACTCAGATAGGTCCTGACTGGAGGTCAGCTGTGACATGCAGCTGGTAGGGTGGGATTCGACTGTTGGGTAGAGAAAAATGTCAGCTCAGATTCTTTGGTGTTGACAAAGTGGATGTGACGATTTCTCCCCTCCAGCTGCAATGGCTGCCTCTGCGCGTCCTTCTTCCCTGCACACCCACACTAGGAGAGCAGACTGTGTGAAGCTACCCTGCCTTGAACCCCAGCTGCTGAACTAGATGAGACTTAGCTGAGGTTTCTCCATCTTTCCTTTGGTGCTTGGGCCATCCATTCTGATAAACCTCACCTTTCAGTATGTTTTTCAGTGTATCATCTGTCTGTAGATGCTTCCTGTGGAGTCCATGGCTTTTCCAGCTCCATTTTATTACAGTGTGGGATTAAGGGAAGAGGCTGTCAGATGTTCATCCTCATCCTTGCTGCAGGATCCTTCACTTTGCCCTGAAAGCCAGGAATATTCAGCATTGAATAGATTCCCTCGATATTTATTTAATCTCATCTTCCACCTCTTCATTAACCATAGTAGCACCCTGTATGTTTCCCTCCCTGTTTACAGCATCTGACCTTTTGAGTAGTTGGAAAACGTTACCAGGTCAGCCTTCTTTGCACCCTCTCATTTTATTAGTGAGGACAAATCATGAAACTCTTCCTCTTTTATACCATATCTGTTGATCTGTCTTGCAGTGGCTCCTGATGAACTCTTCCTCGTTTGTTTTGATCTCTTTACGCTTTCTAGGACTTCAGAACCTTTATTTTTTTTAGTGAGGAGACCATCTCTATACCCCTCTCCCCAGTGCAAAGCCTCCCTATGCATAGCCATGACAGTATGAGCTTTAGTGGGAGCTAATTCCTACTGTGGCCTTGTCTGACCTCTTCCTCACACCCTGCCCGTGGCCCAGGACCAACCCACACTTCCCACTCTGCTGCCTTCCCAGAGTCTCCTTAGATGGACACAGCTGTCTGGGGAGTGTTCCCCCTTCTGGTCATTTTTGCTTCACAACATCATCTCAGACAGTAATCTACAGTTTTTGTAGGGTATGTCAGCAGCTCCTGTTTGAGGAACACTCCTGAATGTAACACACATCTTGGTTGATCTTGTTCCCGATAGCAACTCAAAATAGCAAATAAAACAGGGCTCTATAGGGCAGCTAAACAGAAGGCCATATAAGATGGTGTCTTTACAGCCCTTAGCTTGTTTTCACTGCCATCCCACACGGTCTGATCCAAGCTGAGCTGAATTAATTTTGTTAGCAAGGTTTTGAGAGGTGCTGGGTCAAATTTATTATCATTTCACCTGCCTCCATAACAGGAGCTGCAGGCGCTGTGATCAATGGATCGAGACACGTGCCTGATTTCACTGCGGCTTTTGTAAATGTCTCTGTGCCTTCCGCAGCCGTGCTGTTGAGTTACTTCTTATCCTCCATGGGTGCTCTGCAATGAAGCACAGGACAGATCTTTTTGCATACCAACCCTATCAGGACAACAAGGCAGTGTGGGCGCTTTTGGGAACATGCTGACTTTGCAAGTACCTTATATCTGTGTATACATAGGCCTGGTCCTTCCTTCTCATGCAAATCTGAACTGATCTTATCCTCGTGCGTAAGTACCATTGACATAAGTGTATGTGCCCCAAAAGAGAGCTTGTGTGAAGGACCTGTTGTATAGTCGTGGTGTAGAACAGCTTCACGAGCAGCACCTTGTTCACTGGAGGTGATGTTTCTAGGCGTAAACTCGACTCTCAGATTCCTGTATTCAGCATTTTGATCTGGAACTGTTCCATGGGAGTGAATAGACAGGTACTGCTGTAGCTGCAGAAGTGCTACATCCCAGTTATTTTAGCATGTTATTTTCCCCTTGACTCTGACCATCCCTTCCCTGTGCTCCTTGTTCCCCCTGCTCAGGAGACTTGGACAGAATAGTGCATTATATCACAGAGGTGTCTAGAGGGGAAACAGCTGCTCCCTTCTGATTTTTCCTCCTGAACTGCCCCACAGATAACTAATTGCAGCTCAGTTGCTTCTATTAGCTATTTACCTAAAATTGAGCTGGCTAATGAAAATGTTTCTAATTAATACGAGGCAGATTAAAACTCATTACAGCAAGGTCGTCAGTAATGAGAGATAATCAGAGCACAAATGACCGAGCTTGGAGCAAAATGAAGATGGAACAGGAGCAGGCAATGGGCACTGGTTGTGTGTGCACCAGCCAGCAAGGGCAGGGTTCAGCAAGGTGACCGCTGGCACTCTGCACTGCAGCCAGGCAGCACCGTGTCCTCCTCTCCAGGGCAGCCTGGGCAGTGACTGGCTGAAGAGATGGACCTCAGCCCCTCATAAATGTTTCCTGAACCAAGTGGCAACTCAAAGTAGGCCTCTGTTGCTCGGCCACCCCTTAGTCACCACGTTGTGAAGCAGGGTATTAGCAGGAAGAGCGTGGGAGTGTGTGTAGCGTGGGTGGGAGGTCAATGTCTGCGTGTGCTTGTGTGTGGAAATTCAGAGTCCTGATGGTTTGAAACTCACAGCTTGCACACCTGCTCAGCGTGAAATGCACTGGCCTAGGTTTGGAAAATCCACTACAGGTGCGGGATGACATCCTCTCTTCCCTCTGTATGGAGTCCAAGGGACAGCCTGGCTCTTCCAGTCCAGTCTCCTGCTACTTCAGGCATTCCTGGAAGAGCTGTCGTGTTCAGGATGCCTGACAGCATATAGGCCTGGGATGCTCTCACTCACTGTGTGCCACAAGGTAGTTCCCAACATCCTATAGGCTTAATATTTAAGATGAAAAACCATAAACAGCAATTCTGCTGTGCCGTGAGAAGAAAGAGTCTGTCACCAATGCCCCAATTCCTTGCAATGGCAGGTAATTTAGTAAATACAGAAGATCCTTGGAAGCAGGTTGAACCTCAGCAGAAGGGGTGACCGATTTAACCGGAATATGGGAGCTGGACACACCAAGTAGGTTCTCTGGAGGTTTTAATGATGCTGGGAGCATCAGTGCACCGTGTTTGCATTCTGTCTCTCTGTGGCCGATCAATAGGGTAATTTTTGTCTTGATACCTTGAGCAAGAGTGTTTAAAGCGCTTTAGACATTTTATTACACGTAATGTTCTTATGAGTCTGTGAAATGGGGGATAGCGATCCTGAGTTTTGTAAAGAGCTTTGTAAAAGCACTTTTAGAGATGAAATGCTCCATATAAAATCAGGTAGGGTTGTTTTATCATAAATGTCTAAAGCCTTTCTGAATTCCATTAAGCTCTTGTCTTCTCTATCCTCTGACAATGAGTACCACTGGTTAATGCTGTACTGTGCAAAATGGGATGTGGAAAAAAAACTTTAAAAAGGTTGTTGCTTTGTGGAATGCCCTATTATTTGCTGTTTTGTGAGAGCTGGAAATAAGAATGGGAGAATTTATTTTTATTATTTTGTTTAACTCTTCTTTCTTATACATCAACCCTCTCTAATCTAAACAATCCCCTAATTTTTCAAATCTGTTTTTACAGACACTTTTCAAGTCCATGATAATTTCCCCCCTCTCTTTCTCTGTCTTGTTCTTTTAATTCTGTACTTCTTTTCGTGATGGGGTGTCCAGAATCCAAGGTGAGGTTGTGCTTTCAATTTATACAATGGCATTTTGATATTTTCAATGTTTTCCTCTTTTCCTTTCTTAATACAGCCAAACAGCTTGTTTGGGTTTTCCTGACCCCCACTGTGCATTGAGCAGGTGCCTTCACTGAGCCATCCACAACAACATGATGCAAGTGTTGGGTGTTTACAGTTAATTTAGAGCCCATCGGTGTGTGCGGGCAGGATAAATTGCACCTTCCAATATGTGTAACCTTGCAGCCATCTCTGCTGAGGGTGATGTGCCAGTCTATTGATTGTCCACCTGTCTTTGGTAGGGACTTGGCAGAGCTTATTTTTCCATGGTGATGAATAATTCCTGTTGCATCTGATGGAATTTTTGTCACTGGACCATTCTCTCCTTTGCCAGATCTCTGGCCAGGGACATTAAACCTTGATGTAGGAATGGGTGTGACAGGACACTCTCCTGTTTGTTTTTCACAGCGATGTGGGCCAACCCATTTCTAGTAAAGAGCCACTTCTGCCTTGTGGCCCCTACCTGGACCTGTTTCCCCATCACATTTCTCAGCGATACCAGTAGTAGTTTAGCCTTACTGGAAATAACAACATTGCAGGGGCTAATGTAGACAGGGCTTCTGCTGTATCACCTCGTCTAAAAGAGCTCAGAGCAGGTTGAAATGAAGCTGTGGTAAAAACATCAGTAAATGTTGCAGCCTTGTCCTAACTAGAGGGCCCTCCACTGACCTGCACCCCCAATACTGGGCTTTTTGTTGCAGAGAGGGAATTCTGAGCTGGGAATGGGATAAAATGAGCAAGTGATGTTCTTGCATCTTCTCTGATAATTGCTCAGTTCTCACTCTTTGTGAGGGAGTTTGTTGAAAGCCACTTGAAAATCCCAATAAATCTCTCCCTTTTCTCTTCTATTGACCATTGTATTAACAAGCTCAGAGTATTTTAGTGAACTGGTGAAGAATCATTTTTTCCCTCTCAAAATCCCTGTTGGCTTTTTTCAGTCATATCACATTTAGCTAGATGATTTTTAGTACTCTCTATAATTATTGTCTCAACTAATTTAGCTGATACAGAATAAAAGGTTGCAGGACTATAATTTCCTGGATTACTCTGGATTTTTCTTAAAAACAGGGCAACATTTATTCCCCTTCAGTCCTCTGAAAGCTAATGGTTTTAATGTGTGATACCCTTTTTATTACGATTATCAGCACCTCAGCTACTTTTTGAATCAATCTTTAATTTTTACGTGTTTGAAGTTTTCATGGAATTTCCTGGAGGCATCTTTCTCGAATTACTGTCTTGGAGAGTGTATCCCCACCGTAAGCAGTGATGGGCAGGCTTCTCCCAGCATCCTGCCTCATTGCCTGCAGCAGGAGAAGGTGCCTCCTGTCCCTTGCTTGAGGTTGGGGGTAGGTGGGGTGCGAGCAGACACCACTTGGTGTGGGACTGTTCCTGCTCGCCTGTGCAGGACTGCTCTCCGGTGGGGAGGTGAGAGAAAGAACAGCTCTTCTAGCCCTCTCCTTTGGGTGAAATCTAAGCCTGACATCCTTTGTGAGATGTCTGTGTTCGCATTGTTCCCGGAGGTAGCACTCATCACCAGGAATTTCTGGTGACTTGTTTGTTATGTCTTTGACTAATTGCATTTCAAATTTTCTCTCTGCATTCCTAATCCTCATTTCACATTTTGCCAGCTATGAGTATGCCCTTCAGGGTTGGAATGATTTTTCCGAAGGATTTTTCATAAGAGGAGTGGCTTCTACCACTTACTTTGCTGTCTTTAGAGGCCTTTCTGAGCCCTTTTGTCACCAGGTCTGTCACCAGATACCAGATACTCAAGTTTTCACCAGTATATTTTTATGTTGGTATTTATTTTCTTCTAAATTAATTCCTTTGTTTTTAAGACCAGATTAGCATCTGCCAATTTGTGATACCTGCATGTCTGATGCTCTGAAGAGCAGTTCTTTGCCAAGGTCTCTGTGAGTAAAGGCTCCTTCAAAAGAATCAAAATTACTTGAGAAGCCAAGTCTGCTTGTACATCAAGGATAAATTGAAAAATATCCCTCTGTAGCTCTGCTTGCTGAGTATGTGCTTCATCCCAGAGGTGCCTCCTCTTCCTAGCTGAGAGTTGTTGCTTTCACTGTGGCCCATATGGAATAATTTTAATAATCAGTGTTAATCCCTATCTACTCAGGGTTTAGGTAAACCACATAAATCTCGATAGCCGTGCTGTAGGCCAGTGGAGAATTTGTCCTGCTGGAATTCAGAGAAGGGGGTTTGAGACAGTAGGAGGTGCTCATGTGGACCATATATACACTCAGATAGTGTTTGTGATCTGAAGTGCTTCCTGAGGGAGGCTTATTCTTGGTAATCCTTGGTACCTGAAATGCTTCCTTTCTCCGTGGTATGCTCTCAAGCATGATGCATACAAGCGGGTCTGTGTCTAACTGGCTGTTGTTTCAAGCTCTTTTCCCTGATAAGAAGAGTCTTCGAGGTATTGCTTGTGCAACAAAGATCACTATCTTGTGAGATTTCTTGGAGAAAAGCTCTGAGCCATTCGGGGGGGGTTTCCATTTACCCTCCAGTTTCTTCAAGGCAGGACAGAAACATGGGTCAGCAGGATCGGACACCGGAGTAGGAAAGTGGCATTCTTACTTTGTCTATGATTCAGAGAAGGTCATCTGGCAGCGAAACAAGTGCCATAACCGGACTGTGACCTAGCTTGGGGAGATCCAGGCAATTAATAGATAGGGTTATGAACATTTTTCTGATAAAAATCCTGACCTGGTTGATAAAAAAAGATTCATTGGAAGCTGCATTGTTCTAATGTGGACTGGAGTTTTGTAAAATGTAGAGCTACAGATAGATTTTCTTCTTCTGAGACAAGTTGCCTCATGATTTTCTGTCTCTCTCTCAGGGGCAGGAGCTGGCATTCCCTGGTCTGGACAACCAGCCGAGGCAGCTGTATCTTAGGAGTTTTGTCGATGAGTCATTAGCCAGTTGTGAGTGCATGGTGGAGGGTGCTGTGCATGGGGGTTTTGTTCCTGGAGCCCTCTGTAAGGATGCTGTTGTCTGTCTTGGCCAGGACTTCTGTGTCGATGAGGCCAACTGGGTTTCCTACAGGGTGGATAAGTTTGGGAGGGCCAAAATTTCCTCTCCTCTTGTGCTAGAGGAGAGAGAGGCTTTTTCTGCCTCCTTCTCAGCAGTGGCTGACATGAAGATACACCCTGCATACAAGCGTGGGTACAACCAGTTGCATTTGCAGCTATGTGGGTTTTCCATCCTGTTTTTTACTATGTCCCTTGGTGATCTGTGTGGAGTGGGTAGGTGCATTGGAGCCAGCACCTCTACCCTCAGCTGGCTGCCTGGCTTTGTGTCCATCACCACACTACAGCTCCAGGGTTGTTGCAGCTCTGCTGTCAGCTGTGCCACAGCCTGGAGTCACTTGATGGGCTCCTGCTGTGGTGCAGGAGGTTGCAGGGCTCTGTGCTGGCCTGTGCTCAGTGCTGGGGGTGTTGGAGCATGTCTGCAAGGAGCCCTGCCATGGTTTCCTACCAGTGCCCTGGGCCGTGGCTGCCCTACACCTCAGGGGGCTACTGGCCACCGCTCTCCTTCCCCGTTGCTGCTGGTGGGGGGTTCCCTCCATGACAGACGGCAGCAGGCAGAGGGCGATTATTGGAGCTGCATAAAAGCTGTTTCTCTGTGATGGGCTGCACTCCTGGTGCTGTGACAAACTACCCAGCTGCTCTGGCTCCTTCCCTCCCACTGCCTTTCTCTTTCATCCTATTACTCCCTCCCTACTTTTCTTGCTCTCATCCTTTTTCACAGCTTCCTTTCTTTCTCCCCTTTTGGCTTGCTCTTGCCCCTGCTGCACAAAGGAGAGGGGAGGAGGGAAGCAGCCAGGGCAGAGGCTTGTTTCTTACAGCAGGAGCTTTGAAGCTGGTGTGCAAAATGCAGCACAATAATGTGGGGGAATTCAGGCATGCTCATGGCTGTTATTTTCTGCCTAGATATTTGTGAGTGCTTTTGAGCAGACGATTTGCTGGAGGAAGCTCACTCTTCTAGCGCGAGTCACGCTTGCCTGTGCCCTCCCACCTGGGAGAGTGTGTGTGCATCAATGTTTGCACGTGAGGCATTCTCCTCACACTCTCGTAGGCCTGTGTTTTGTGCACCTGCAGCTCAGTACCCGGTCTGTCCCTTGGTGCATCCCTGTCCCGTGATGTGACACAGCACCGCTTTGCAGGGAGAGCAAAGGTAGCCACTGAATGGGGGGTGGGTGGTGTTCATGCATGACGGTGGTGCTGTTCCGTTCTGCCACCATGTACCTTGAGGCTTTTGGTGGAGTCCCTCACCACAGGATCTTGGGCAGATGAGGTTTGCAGGCGCAGGATTTGACCTTCAATGACTTCTGACACAAAAGTCAGAGGAATTGTGGAGCCTCCATGCAGATAGATGTCTGGCATTAACAGGAGATGGGTGCAGCGTTATATGATTTGCTTAGATTTCATTAATGTATCATGGTAAACTTATCTAAGTTTACAACAGAGTATTGAGTATAGCTGTGTCCTTGACAGGAGGCTTTTCTAGTGAGAGTAATAAAAGCAGAATAAATCATTGTCACTAAAGGATGTGGTGGGTGGTCTGTCGTTGATAGGCGGAATGAACCTCAGGAGCTGAAATCCAAAGCAGGCAATTGGTTGGTGATGGCTTTTGTCATTTGGTGGCTGCGTTTTGGCCGATGTGGGCAAAGCTAGCAAATCTTCTCATTTCTAAATTTCTAAAACCACTGTCACTTCAGACTTTGTTGACAATGTAAGCAGTAAGACCAAGACCTGGCTAGACTGGAGGGATGTAATTTCCCCTTGTGGTGTGTCAGAATAAGCTGAGGAAGATGAAGGGCTGCCTATGTACTGTCCTCCTCACTGCCAGTTAGGCTTCTCCAGTTCTGATTTGTAACAGATTCTTCCTCCAAGTTCCTGGAAGTTTCTGTGATGGTGTCTGTGGTTTTCTTCTCACTTGAATTCACCACACTCACACTAAGAGTCTACCATACATTGTTGTGGTCCTGACTTTTGTCTTTTAACAAGGGGTTCAGTCCCAAACTGTGCATTGTAGCGATGGATCACCAGGACAAACCAATTCTGCCCTATGGCTAGACGTCTGATTCTGTGCAAGGGCATAGCCCTGGATAGAATCAAGGCCTTGGCTGATGTTCTGGTCTCTCTGCAGGTGCACCTGCGCTCCGCTGAGCGCCTCCGGGAGCTGTGCTGCGCCAACCGAGGCACCTTCATCAAGGTGGGACAGCACCTGGGAGCGCTTGACTACCTGCTGCCCGAGGAGTACACCCGCACCCTCAAAGTGCTGCACAGCCAGGCCCCACAGAGCACCAGACAAGAGATTGAGCAAGTCATCCGTGAGGATCTGGGCAAAGAGGTAGGGGCAGCCAGAGTCCTGTGTTGGCTTCTCAGGCCTCAGCAAGCCCTGGGCAACTAGAAGAAAGAAAACAGGAGCTAGGAGGCTCCTGGTGGTTCTCAGTTGCAAGAGATACCAAGTGGAGTTATCTCCTCCTTGCCCTTGGGAGAAGGCCATGCCAGTTTTCCCTGTCCATTGGTGGGCGTTACTGGTAAGCTGAGAAAAGGGGAAGATACCAGAGGATTAAGGGTGTGAAAGCTGCCCAATGGAAATGGCAGGACTTGGCAGAGCAGGGTACTCCAGAGGTTATGCTAAGACTAACAGGGTGGCTGGAGGTCAGGATGGAGGGCTGTCTGCCACACTAAGGAGTGGGAGCTGGAGGTATTGATGTTCAGGGCAAAGACATATTAACAGAGCTCTGTGAGGGACGACTGTTCTCCCCTGGCTGGTCTAAACCAATTCCAGCTAGCACTGACAGCCCTTTACTTTCTTGAGCCCCTAATTAACCCCCAAAGAAAATAATAACATAAATCACTTTTGGTGCTTGCACTCAGGTATTGCAGTAGCCCAGGAGTCTGTCACCATTAACCCTTAGCAGCCCACAGCACTGAGATCAGAGGTAGGTGCCCGTGTTTGTTAGATATAAGGGAAGTAACTGCAGTATTCAGAGACCGTGTTCTGCTACTTCACGTCTTGTCCCTAATAAGAAGAGGTCTCCCCCCACTCCAGCCCAGGTTGATGAGAGGCATTTCAAAGGTCACAACTGACAGGGTGAGAGGGAGTTTAGGAGGCAACAATGTGCAAAGGCAATGGTCAAGAAGTTGCATGTGAGGAGGAGGAAGATAGGAGACTGAAGAAGGGAAGCAGTGTGTACATCTCTTGTTGCTCATGGATAGAAGTTTGTGGGGCTGTTTAAGGTTGTTCTGGGTGTTCTGGGCTCTCTGACTGTGTTGTAAGGAGGTATGGGGGGAACATGAGGGTCTAAGTGAAGTGTTTGCACCTAGTGGGTGTATTATAGGCAGATTTGGATGGGATGGGCCTATCTATGTGTAGTTTCAGGGTCTAGGTATTGTCTGGTCAGGAATGACAATTAGTATTTCCCTGCAGTTTAATGGCAGGGTTAATGTCAGCCCCTCACCCACACGATGTGCCCTTTCTCAGCACGGCATCCTTGTAGTATGGCTGGTACCAGCTGCATTTCGTAGCTCCGTGTCCGGATGGAGCAGGGCTGGCTGGCTGCTCCCTGCAGAGCCCTGCCGCTCCACGGGCCTCTGCCCAGCAATCCACTCTCCGCAGGAGCTGCAGAAAGCCACCTTGAGGTTAGCCCCCATTAAACTACCACAGCAGCCACCTCTGTGGCTCAGTTTGTGTGGCATCTCTTGGAGGCTGAGGCAGGTGCTCGAAGGTAGGTCCTTTTTCCTCAAGTGTGTGTTCAGCTGCCAGTGATACGCCCTGGTTTCTTTCAGCTTTTTGGGAAATAGATGAGGCCTCCCTGCCTCATTGATTTCCAGTGAGCCAGCTCAAACCCAGTCTCCACAGCAGCCTTCCCTCTTAACATTCACTTCACCCACATGGACAATATTTAACGGGACAGAGAGAGGGAAGAAAAAAAAAAAAAGATAGAAATGGGAAAAAATGGATAGAAAGGAAAGGCTAATGAGAGAAAAAAATGATGATAAAAGAGAGAAAGGAAGAGAATGACATGTATGAAAATAAAGGAGCGGGTGAAACTAGGCAGTATTAAAAGCTGAGGTAAATGCCCGTTTCCATTAGTTATGAAATACTCAATCAAGGTATTTAAAAGCAAAAAGGATTTAGGGAACCTAATGCACCAAAGTTGTCTTTGCTGACGCCCAAAGGATTTAATAGGGTCACTTCAGGAATAAGTTTAATTCCACTGTAGCTACATCCTCAGTACATTCCAAATACAATATATTTAACAAGCATAGATGGCAGAACAGCAAGGTGGAGTGTCAGAGCAGAGGGGAGTGCAAAGGGAGATCCTGAAACCTCCCCCTTGGGGCCAGCAACACACCTGGGAATTTGTGTATGAATTCAAATAGAAGAGAAAATGACAGTGAGAGAACCTTCCCAGGGGGCCTAACCTTCCCACTCTCAAATTCAGTGATAAGAGTTCCAGTTCCCCCATCAGGTGCAAGAGCAGGCTTCTCTGATGAATTTCAAGTGTAGGCAAGAAGTAATTACATACAGTTTGGATCAGTGCAGAACAAATGGGGGGAAATAGCAACTGGAAATACAGAGATGCCTAGGGAGGAATGTGACAAGTTGACAAATTAGGCAAGAGCTTGCAAAAGGGCATGAAGATCAAAAAAAGCCAATTTCGTGTATAGAAGCATTGTATCTTTAGACAATTAGAAATAGTCTGTCTTCTGATGTGACCTACTCCTGAGAATCTTATCAGAGGCTTGGATGTTTGACAAATGGAGTGGTTTTGTGGAAAAAGTATCATAAATGGAGAGCATACCAATGGGACTGAGCTTTGGACAAAGTCAGGGGGCTTGGTGAGGTGGGTTTACAGCAGTTCAATGAGACTCTGTTGTCACCATGCAGACATGTGTGACACCTCCCCGATGGGGGAACTCCCATTCCAGGACAGCATCATGGCTGGAGACTGGGAGCTGCATCATGTAGTTCTGCTGCATGAGCTAATGGACTGATTTAAAAGCAAATGGCACGTGTGCTGATCTGACGCAGAAGGAGAGCCATCGTATATGCTAACTAGTGACTTGTCCTGTCAAACCCCGTTTTAAGTCTAGGGTGAACCTGTGTACCCATCAGGGATCATTGGGATAAAAATAATCAGTGGTGGGCAGATGTTGGCTTTCTAATCTCAGCCATATCGATGGTGGGAGATGATCATTCTCTTGAGTGTTGCATGCAAGAGGTTGGGGTCAGGGTGGGATTCTCAGGACAACACAAGCAGTAGCAGTGGGAGAGGCTGCAGAAAGAAATCTTTAGAATGACTCCTGGCAATGCTCACCAGCAAGATCATAGAGTAAAAGTTTTTTGGAAAGACAGCGGAGATACCACAGGAAGGGCTTGTTCTGGGTGGATTCCTTGAATCAGTTGGGAAAAGCTGTGTGCATAAGAATGGGTGATGAGATATGAATGAAAGAGTCTTTCCTATCTCTATTCACATTTCCCATGCTTGAGCAAGGTTCTGAAAGTGAGAAGGTGTCAGATGTGGAAAAGGAATGCAAGATGAGTATGTTCCCTACTCCACAATTGTCAGTTTCTCTGCAGGGCTATTAATGACACAGGGAAAGAAAGCTGGTTTAGCTAAGCTCTCTAACTCAACAAGGTGCATGCAGAGCCTGGCAACTTCTGGTAAAATTTGGACACCAGACCATTAGGGAGACTGATGAGAGGCTCTGGAAGATGTATCTTTTGGAGTGGCTGCACCTTAAAAGTGCAAAATCATTGTGCTTAGAAACTAGAAATGATGCAAGAAATGCTTTGCCAGCACTAGGATTAGGGGCATTTGTTCCCTTTGGCAGGTCTGTTGGAAAACTGGGATATAGGGATATTGGGGAGGTCATGCCAGTTTGGTCCCAGAGCAGAGGTGCAGAACCCAGGACATCTGAGACTGGCCAAGCCAGTTCCACCTGGCAGCCCTTTGGTGCCTGTCAGAAAGGCTTCCTGTAGGTCTTTCTGTGTGTGATTTCCATGGACAAGGTGCTCAGAGGAGCTTATTGCTCACTGCTGATACTCATAGAGCTATTGTGAAGCTCCTCCCTTTCAAAAGTACATCTGCTTCTCTCTGCTGTGACCAAGGCCATTCCAGGGCATCCTTCCTCAAAGGACTAAGTGCCTGCAGAATGACTTGGCAGATTTTACAGCCCTGCTCTTCCAAATATCCTTGGTGTCTTTCTGTTGTCTGGCTCCAGTACTATCCAGTGTAGTCCTGATACAGCTCTGTGGGTCTCACTTCTCTGCCACTGTGCAATAATGAGCTCAGATCCTGTGACATCTCCTGACATCACTGTGTGCTCCTATCTATGCCAACACACTCCTTTACCTCTTTCTAATTCTAAAATACATCCTGGTTTGCAGTCGCCCATCTGATCTGCACATTCCAGTAGGCCACAGCGTAGCTCGACCCAGTCAGCACTGGTGTAATCCCTCTCGTGGTATAGCAAGATCTCACTTTCCAGAGCTCATTGCTCCATCCAATCCATCCTCACTCCTTGACGTTTTATAATCAACTTTCTGAGCTTTTCCCCAAGACTCCTTATTCTTCCCCCTGGTGTGTTTGTGTTCTCAACACTCTACCCAGGCTTTTACTCATGTTGGATGTAATTCTTCTTGGTGGGAGACATTTCCTCCCCACCCATCTCTCACCACTCTCCTTTCAGAAATATCCCAGTTCCTCCACCTGTTCTCATTTCTGGCAGGTTCTCATCAGTCCCTGCTCCCACATCTAATCTGAGGTTGTGCACTTGCGAGTAAGAGCAAGGATAAAATTAGGATCCCCATGAGGCCAGCAGGGTCTCAGTTAGGGTCTGTCCCCTAGGTACTTTGTGTCCTTCCCTGGGGGGCAAGGGGCTGGTGTAGGGCACAGAGTCGGCCTTGCCTGCCGTGGAAGTGAGGGTCTCCCCTTCCTCCTTGCCCCTTGATTTATTCTCACATCTCTGGCCTCTTGCTACCAGTTGGTGAAGCTGTCACAGGAATGTGTGGAAATTGCTGAAGCTGAGCAGTCTCAGTCTTAGATGCTATTAATTGGTGGATCCCAAGAAATCCTGACCAGCTCTCTGCCTGGACCCCAGATATCCACACCAGCACACACACTTTTATACCATTGCTGGGGAGTGGTTTGCTGCGCTCCAGGAAGACTGAGAGGCAAAACAGGCTCCACAGGGAGAACACACCAGTGATGGAATGTGTTGCTTCCAGTGCTTGCTTTGTTCAAAGCTGGGAGAAAGGTCTGAGCAAGCCCAGAGGTCAAGACTTGTCTCTGCTGAAGCCAAATTTTATGAAGGGCTTAAATTGATGAAAAGACAGTCATTTGCAAGGATGTCAGTCCAGCTCTGCTTCGTGGGAGTGCAGGTAATGGGAAGTAGTTTCTAATCACTTGATCAGCCAGCACCTCCAAGGAGACCATCCTTTTCATCCACAGTTAATTGCGGCTTTTACCTGTTGTTCAAGGACTATTTTGCCATTTGCAAGAAGCCTCCTGCAGCCATCCAATAATGGAGCTCCCTGATTGAGCAAGGCAGGATACGTCAGTGAGCTGACTGTGATTTGTAAGCAAAACACGTGTGGTAGAGGAACCTCCTGTGCTGTGGTTTGTGAAGCAGGGTGCATTTTTACAGATAGTGATGCTTGGGGGACCCAGCTTTCCATTAACGGGCTTTGCTCTCCTTGGATTCCTACCCTTTGGGCTGGCATGACACCAATGCTGTGCTGTAAGAAACAGATACTCCTCATCTGAGAAGTCATTGTCCCTGCAGCTAAGAGGCTGGTGGCTATGTAGGATACTGCCATTTGTCCCTTTTCTGCCTTAAATTGCTCCAAAGGTTCACAAAGGTTTTTTTTTTTAGGTTGGGCACATGGGCTTTATTCATCCACTGTGGAAATGAACCCATACACACCCGGGGGCATGGTCACTGCGATGATGTGCAGCGATGCCACACAGCCATTTGATAGGGAGGAACAAAAATTCTATGTCCATGGAACCTGCCATGGGGAATATGTAGAGTAAGACTCTAGCAAGGTGCTGATTCTCACAGCAAGAGACTTCACTGCCCTTGAACAGTTTGAGTCTGAGAAAAGACAGAGGGAATAGAAGAGACTCCTCTTTTTACTCCTATTTCTGTACACAGTCTTGGTACAGCATGGGAGTCTTTGCTGTGCCAGCGAAAGGGAGAAGGAGAAACTGATTCCCTTCCTTCTGGAACTCTTGATTAGCATTTTAAGCTCTGGCTAGACATATGCTTACTTCTGATTTGCAGAACTGTTGAAGCAGTGCTCAGCCCTGCGGGAGAGCAGCTAGGCCTTCAATAGGCTGTTGGATATTACATGGCATGTCCTACAGCCTCCAACTTGTTCCCAAGGGAATATGAGCCACTTTCTGTAGCTGGCACCATATGTTACCCTAGAGAAGGTTCGTTTACCCTGCCACATCACAAGGGCTCCAGGTCATGATGCTGCAGGTCCTGCTATACCCCTAGAAAGCCTCTTCCCAGGCTGGCAGAGTTGCCTAACCCATTCAGGATGCCAGGACATGTACCTGTTTCCTCCGATGTTGCGCAGCCTTGTGGTCAAGCTTTCCACCCCAAAGCACTGATGTGTGGGACAATTAGTGCATGGTTGCTTGGGGCTGTGGGACTGAAGCTGAATGACTCTGCTTAACACCAGGGTCTCCTGTAGCTTGTGACCCTGGTTCTATCCTTAAGTGCTCGGCTCTAGCAATGCTGTGGCAGGGTGCTCTGTGAAGTTGGCCCTCACATACATCACTAATAGACATGGGGGAACTAGGTTTAGGTCAGCAAGGGCCTCTTCTGCCTGCGATGGGTGTTATGTCCATCACAGGAAACTTCCTCTTGCTGCCTGATGTTACCCACCCTCCATTACCCCCCCCACCATGGGCAGAGGCTGGGCTGTGGTGTTACATTACTCTGATGGTGTAAGGGGTTGGTAAGTGGGACAGAAGGCTTTGCCCCTTCTCCCACCCCTCTGAGCCTCTCTCAGTACAGCCATCAGGGCTTCCAAGAAGCTGTCGATAAAAACCACATTTGTATTAAAACTGTAATGAGGAATAAAAAACCTTCACATTTTTTTCAATAACTCGGGATATAAAAAAGAGATTTTTATCAATTATGAAAAGGATTTTGGCCATAAAAAGGTAATTTAAAGAGTCTGAGATGGATGGCAAATAGCATTAATGTCACCCAGAACAAATGGGCCCACATTATTCAACTGAAAGGCAGGAGCAGCTGCCTGTGCAGGTCCCGCTGCTGCTGCAGCCTCTGCTGTGCTCTCCCTGCCCCGTCTCTGGTAAGAGGCCCCAGTAGGTGGTGGACCTCAGTGTGGCTGCCTCTACACAAGCCCTCGTGTGGGTGGTATCTGCTGATCCACTGCCAAGGGAAAGCAAACAGGGTGCTTTGTGTGGCTCAGGTGATCCACCTTGTTTTGTCCCTTGTGTTCCTGCTCTCTCCATTTGCGAGCTCTGGTGTAACTGACCTTTAGTGTCACACCAAAGACAGCCTGGTGGCCTGATCGCCAGGGGAGCTTTGGAGCAGGGTACTCCCTCCTTCTATGGGTTTTCTCTCTTCTCACAGCTCCCGGGAGAAGATCTGGCTGAGTCCTGCTCGTTGCAACCTCTTCCTGGGTGCTTTACACCCCATTGCCTAAGAGAGAATGTTTTGTAGATAGATTAGAGGATAATCTCCCCTGGCTTCCTTCAAGTTAATAAGATTTACAGTACAGGAGGTTGGACAGTGGATTTTCTGAAGGATTTTTTGGAGGGCCTTCTGCAAAGAAGGGAAAGAATTGAGATCAGAAAATACAATGGGGAATGGCCTGGAAAAGAGTATTTCTGATCTACACGCTTAGTGACATTTTTTTCTTTAATTTACAAATTCTTTAGGTGCCGGGGGGTTAATGTATGACATACCTGCACGGAATTTATTGGCTCACGGTGTCTTGTGTGCAGATGGTAAACTCTATTCAGTATGGTTTTCTCGGAGTTTTGATGACACCTGAAGCGTTGCTGGGATGCAAATAAATCTTGGCTGGCGATGCCCATCACAGCTGTGTCGGGCTGTGCTCAGTGACCACGTCCTGCGGAGGTGGTGGATGCGCTGCGCAGCATTGGTGTTTCTAGCCATTGGCAGAAACTACCTCTCAGCACAAGGGTAGCCCTTCCAGTTCCAAACAATCACTGGAAATCTCTCTCTGTAACTGGGGTTAATAGTCCTTATGTGGCCTTCTTGCATGTGGAAACTTTCCTTTTTGTGAACACGGTGTGTTTGCTCACATTTGCTCAGCGATCTCTATGCATTTATGCCACAACAGGATCTGGGTAAGGGCAGAAACGCTGAGCTCCTGTGTGGAGGGACTGACTTCTATGTCAAAGCCCACTGCTGATACACTCGGGAATATTCTTACTTGATGTTCTGATCTAGAGACAGGCTGGGTTTGCGATACCTGATTTTTCTCTGAGGGAGCAGGGAATCCTGTTTTCTGCCTGCCCAGTGATCTTTTAATACCTTACTTGATTCTGCCTGGTTAGCATCTCCTGTTCTCTTTCAGAATTTTGTATCTGCCCAGTTTCTGGGCTCTTGACCCACCGAGAACACGAAAACATGATGCAGTGAGCCTGGCAACTTTTGACAATAGATTATTTGTAGATGAAACAAATGACATAAGATGAAATAAGGAGTTATAGGGCCTGACCTTGACATATCTGCATTTTCCCAACACACAGAATAGGCACATTGGATTTTTATGAATTTTTAAGATGAACTGTGATCTAATAAGCTCTGGTTTATGGCACTTCTGGGATCTGTCTGAGGGACAGCTCCTGATTTCATGGAAGGATGCTGAACTCTAGAAAGCACTTCAACCCTTCCTGCTTTTGTGTTCTGAGAACTGAAGTAAAAATTGGCATCTAAGGGGTCTCAAAGGTCTTTCCACCATTAGTGAGCTAAGCATGTCAGTCCCTACTAGGCAGGCCAGCCTGAGAGAGAGGAGGTTTTCTCATGTTCCCTTTGGAAATCAAGTCTGTGAACATTAAGCACGTTTTGCACATATTTTCTGTAAGCTTTGCAGGGCTTTGGTTTTACAGGATGCATGGTACCGAGCCAAATCTGTGAAGCTGCCTGTGAAAACTGAAGCAATAAACTCACACGACCTATTGCTTCTGCCAGGAGAGCTCAGCTGAAGCAAGTCCCTCACAAAGCTCACATAACCACTCCATCTCAAATTGGCAAGTTCTTGGAAGAGGCTGTTCAGCACCAACCCTTTCAAATTTCAAATGATTAGTAGGAAATATATGTTAGTTGGCTCATTTCAGATAATGAATGAAACCGAGGTGGTAGCAGTTGTGAATGGAGAACAAAGCTAATTTTGCCAAACACCTTATTGGGTGTAACTGATTGGTTCAGGTTTATTAACTGTTATTCTCATTTATCAAGAAAGGCTAGAAGGAGGCTATAGCAATTAAAATTACCAGGGCATGTCATATTAAGGGTTATACTAAGGAACTCTCTCAGTGTAACTTTTTGCGCCCTTGTCCTTTGTGAACTGCTACTGTCTTTGCCCTGACTGCTAAGAAAACCTGTAAGCAGATACTTCCTGTCCCAGGTTGTCTTTTATCCTTTGGACTGTAATGTAACTTTTTCCTCTTATTTTTTCCTTCTTTTTGTTTGTAAGAGCTATGTTCTTAATGGGATGTCCTGTCAAAAGCCTTTGCCAATCCCTTGCAATCCTCAGGACCAGGTTAGGAATTACAAGTTGGCTGCTCCAAGCTAAATATTTGAGACACTGTGGTTCTCAGTGAGCAGGGACAAAAAAGAAGGGTATGGACTGCACTGGTTCTGTGAGCCCTATCTCTCTGTTGACTACACAACCATAGGATGCTGATGATGGTGTGTTGAGTTGAGCATCTCCAGTGACAGTGTCCTGTACCCAGTGAAGGAGGTACAGCCTGACCAGTCACAGGTTCTGGGCTACTCTCTCCTGGCTTAGTTGTCCACGGGGCATGTCTGTAGTGGATCTCAGTCCTCTGCCCTCCTTTGGTGAGGTGGCTTCCCAGGTTATGATGAGGTGTTTTTTGAGATGGGTGCCCCTGCTTATATTAGATAGAATCCACCAAACCGCTTTACTTCCTCCACAGGAGTGCAGTGATTTTGAACTATAGCAAAGGGAGCTATATACAAGTCAGTGTTTAGAGGCTCCCTGCCCTGTTCCTATTCCAGAGGCTGACTCTGTTACTCCGTCTGGTTTTGAGCTACATCAGCCCTAGGGAGGGAAGTAGGGCAATTGGATTCTGGCTCTAGAATAGTGAGTTGCTGGATTGCATGGAAATGCATGTGAATTCATCAAAATTAACCACCTACCTTCGTTTCTTTAGCCCACTTTTCTCCTTGTAACAACCTCTACCGGTGCACCCTGAGGGTGCCAGAGGAGAACTTACGTTCAAGGTGGAAGAGAAAGGAGCTGTTTCCTGCTGCACCCTGGACTGGCAGCCTGTCCCTTTGCGATGCTTGTCACCCTGCAGTGGCAGCAGCAATGCTAGGCCTGTAAGTGTAGTTGATTTATGTTAACTGTTGAAACGATAATGTTTAATCTGTAAAGTGCTAATCTATTTTTTATGTTGATTATGAATAGGCCAGCTGTGCCTACTTTCCTATTCATAGAGTTTAGTGAACAAGCCCATTTCACAGGCTGGGTTTGGAGGATGATTTACATGATAGGAGACACTGTTCTAAGGAGAGTAAATCAGCTGAGTTACACCACTGAACCATGGACCCGGCAGCCCAACAAGAAGATCTGGGGGCAAGGGTGAAAAACATGGGAGGAAGGGGAGGAAGAGACAGATAACAAATACACTGTAGAAGGAGCAGATGGATCAGAGACATGAAAAGTAGGGCAAATATGGCCAGGAGAAGAAAGGAGGGGCTGATATTCAGAGGAGAGGTTGACAAGAGGAAAGCAGGAAATAACATGGCTGGGTTAGAATAGGACTTTTTTCTCTGGAGAGGAGAGTGACCTCTGGGCTGCAGGGTTTGTATGACTGGTCATTAGGGGATGCATAGAACCCATTCCCTGGCATGGTGCCAGTGATGCTCTTGTCAGAGTCAGCTGTGGATTTAATTCTCTGTCTCTCTTAAACAACTTTTCTGGATCTCTGTACTTTTTTTTTCTGAGATCAGGCTGGAAAGGATTCAAACTCCAGGGTTCCACCCAGATCTCTTTGTAAGTTATTCTACACCTACTTTTCTTCAGTCTCTGTACCTTATTCTTTGTGCTGTGGACTTCTGTGCAGCTGTGCCTCTCGCATTGACTGGCCTGCCAGGTGTGCCAGAGTTTTAGTGTCCCATCAAGGTACGTGACTGGCTTGTGAGCTTTACATCTTCAGCAGGGCTTTACTACCTTTTTAGTGTCTTTCTTCTAATGTAGTGATCTCATTATGTCCCTTTCTTCATATGAATTCAAGAAAGGAAATTCAGGCAGAGCTGCCTACATCTGCCAGGCCACGTGTGCTTCCATGTCCACCTCAGATCCTCACTCCTACTTTCCTGTCCTGTTACTCAGAGGCAATGCTATGCTTCAATAAAACTTCATTACACTTGTGTCGATGTAACCATGACCAAAGCCTAAGGAAGGAACATGCTGGGCAGAATCTGCTGGGACCAGCCTTTACCCTCTACATGTTTTCATTGTCCACCCTAGTGACAGGCTGCTGGGTTGTGCAGTGCTGCTTCTGTCACTCTAGCTCTTTGTCCCAGGCCTAGAAATGCTTTTCCCTCGTCCCTTTCTGAGGAGACACTTAAAAGTATTCCACACAGTCCTCACAGGAGTATGCCTCTCTCTCTCTGTTTTAGAGCTGGAGTAGAAGGGTCTGCCAGTGTAGCGTATACTCTCATATACACAGTGCTGTCCTGCCAGGTATCTCCGCTCCCCCTGCACACTCTGCCTCCTCATACACATGCACACACCTCTCCTGACCCTGTTCTTCACTTGCCTCTCGGTGGATGGAGAATTCTGCCTACTGTTCCCCATACAAGCTGTGCACACAAACACACTGCCTCCTCCTTGACCCTCTGCGCAAACCCCGGCACAGCTTTGCTTGCTGATCAGATGCTTGTAACCCACCTCTTCCAAACATATACCCCCAGACATCCCTTAACCGCTTTCTCTATCGTCACATTAAACATGCCCATAGATATTTTTCCCCCACCACTCCTTCTGTCATACACTTCTCAAAGCCCCCGGGCTTTCAAAGCTGAATCAGAGGCATTTGAGATGAGGCACAGGTGATGTGTGTTCCCGAAGGTCCCCATATATCCTCAGGCTTTGGCAGCTGGTTATTTCTCACAGGGCTGCTGCTCTTGTGCAGGCTTACAGCTGACAGGGCCCTTGGGGCATCTCTGCAGCCTCCCTGGCTGTGACTAATACAGAGCCTGTTTGTTGTGGGTCCATTGACCCTTGGGTGTCAGCCGGCGTGTGATAGGGATGTGTTTGTGCCTGGTGTCAAAATGGTCTTGGAAATTCATTTGCTTCTCGGTACTGTCTTAAATCTTACCTTCTTGCTTAATGTGCCAAATAGCCTCATCTCTGTGACATTTTGGGAGAGGTTTCATCTTGATATAAGAGAGAATTGTTTTTGTTTTTTTTTTTTTTTTTTTTTTTTTTTTTTTTTCACTGAGAACTGTCAATAACAGGAACAACCTCCCCAGGTACCTGGTGGAATCCCCATCACTGGAGGTTTTCAATATGTGATAATCTTCTCTAGGCTCCCTTTGCCATGAAAAGTTAGACCAGATGGGCTCTCGGGCTCTCTTGAGGTCCCTTTCAACCTGGGCTGTTCTGTGATCTGTTGATTCTTTCCAAATGTGCTGTCTTTGCAGCAGGTTGCTGGCATCTGTAGGGGTGATATGTCATTTGGGACTATGTCTGCAGGAATTCAATCAAGGGGTTCTGGCTATGTTGAGGACCCCCAAGTGTTTTACTACATGTGTGGCCCAAGAGAAATGGGAACTTTAAGGGGGACGGGGGAGAACAGTTGGATTGTTGTCACTTGTGAGCATTAGTACTAGTACTAGTTTCAGACCTGGCCTGGAAACAAGATCTGAAGGGAGGTCAATGTTGATCACAAGGGCAAGGCTGTAGCTATGCTTGACAGAAAGTTGGTGACATTGTGGTGAGAAAGGAGATAGGAGGGATGGTTTGACTGAGAAGGTTAGGAACTGTGCTTTAGCTTTGTTGAATGTGAACGGAGAGATGACTATGTGAAAGAAGATGCCTGAAGAGACAGGCTGAAATCGTAGTTTGGCTGTAGAAGCAGGCTGATCTGGAGTACAGAGGTTGATGTTGTGCTGCTAGCCCTGCAGGTAATATCTGGACTTTGCTTTCTTACTGTCCAGCTTGATGTCTGTCTTATGTCAGAAGTCTAATGTGTAGTCTCTCTGCTTTCAGAGTGCTTTTGTGAAACCAGCACCTGGAGAAAGAGCACCTAAGCATGGAAGAGGCTGTGGTGATGCTAATGGAAAACCTGTAGAACTCCAACTGATGAAAGCATTGACTCTCAGGGTGCCAAGCTAGTCTTAATCTTAGCATCCTGTGTCTTTGGAAGGTAGCGGGACACCCAATAGCTTAATTGTAGAAAAACATTTATCTCCTTGTGCCAGGCAGGAGGATGTTATGTTCCAGTCTGGCCATGACAATTCTTGCTTTCCTTGGAGTGAATAATGTTTCTTTGTGGGAGCTATGGGTAAGTAGCTCACCTTTCAGCCACTTCACACTTCAGGTGGGAGATGAGGTACACCTCACAGGTAGGGTCTCAGAAGACGTATATCAGCTCTGTCTGCTCCTTGCTGTTGCTACCTGTTGTAGCTGTCACCACTGAGATTGGTTTCGATCCAGGATGAGTGATATTCTCAGACAGTTCTGCGTTGTCTTAAGGATTTGACTTTACTCAGGAAAATAAATGAAGCCACTATGTGTGTGTCTGAGCACAGACTATTAAGCAGGAGACACCAGAGATGGTATAAGAGGTGCTTTTCCTCAAAGTATGGCTCTGTAACAGTTAAAGACACTATAGCAAGTAGACTGTTCCTGTACAGTTCAGTGGATGGATGAGATGAAAGCAAGGGTGGCTTCATGTAGGCTTTTCCCACTGCTTTTCTAGCCAGAAGGGACTACAGCAAGAGGATGGTAGGTGAGCAGAACAGGGAATAGCCAGGACGCTACGTGTTAGGCAGGGAATGAGTGAACCAACTTTGGTATCCTGGTGATGAGATCAAGGGCTCATCCTTTAGCAGAGTTCATTTTCTGTAACACTCGTGGCTTTGTGACTGGAAAATGCTGTTGGTAGGATCCCAGGGAAGATTCTTAGTGGTGTAGTTGGCTGCAGAGAACCAAAGTGGTACTGGGTAGAAATAACAGGAAAAGATGAACTTCATACCCCAGCTGTCTCACAGCCCTTTCTCAGAAGAAAGGCTGATGGTTAATGAACAGTTAATGAACATTGTGGTGCAATGTTAGCGGTGATTAACAAGTTAACAGTGATCAGCATGCCAGGAGCAAATGTAAACCATTGGCAGATGAAGTTACAGGTCTGTGGCTGTGTGTGTAATAACTGCTGTACTAGACAGATAGGTTTTTAAAAATATATTAAAGTTACAAATTTGGTCCTGAGAAATTAAATAAGGGCAGATTTATAGCTAACTGTACAGTCCTAATTCTGCTCATCCATGCATGATCTCTTTGACATGGTGTGGCTCAGCGTCATGTGGGATATCAGGAAAAAGCAATGTTAGAGCTCAGCTCTTCCAAATTCTAGGCAGGCAACTTAATGCACATGTCCCCACATTATTTTGCCATCCTGTACACGGAAAGATGCACAGATTTGGTATAATAAGCCATATGTAATTGTTTCAGTGCATCAGAATACACTCATACCTTGAGCCTGTATTCATCTGGAGGCAATGTTTACCTCTATATACACGGACATTTACATGCATATGTAATATGAACACTAGGGAATCCATTCAAAAGAAAACTACTATTCTGTATGTGGCTACAATATTATTAAAAATACTGAGTTAATAAATACATGTTCTTGACAGATGCATTTAGGAACCATCAATTAGGGTTGGCATTCATTAGGTGGGGAGAAGTCCAATCAGATTTCACTGACTCAACAAAGCCGCCTATAAATTGTGGGCTGTTTGTTCTGACGTTTGATGAATTATTCTTCATAATCCACTGTCTGCTGTGATAAATCTAATCTTTCAGTTTTTGCTGTCTTAATAATTCTCAGAGCATCTCTGTGACATTTTGTTTTCGTAGAGGGGAGAGAAAGGCTGGGACAGTGGAAAAAAACCTCATTTGCTGTCTGGGAAGCAGATCACTCTACTCTGAGGTAACATTTCTCATGGCTAGAACTCTGCTTTTGCAGACTTGCAGGGGTCAGTGAGTCTTTGGTGCCATGGACAGTTACGTGTATGTTCTTGAAGAGATGACCAGCCTAGGATGAGGTTCATAAACCTAGTCTAGCAGAGGCATTCAGACATTTGGGAGCAATAGGATCCCAGGGTCAATAAAGTGAATTCCAAAAGTTCTGGGAACCACAAGCCTTAGAAATGCTGTATCAGACACAGAAGTCTTCAGCTATTCTGCTACATGAAGCAGAAGAGACATTGTACTTGGCAGTGTTAAGATAGTAGTAGCTGTAGCCCCCAAAACTTCCCTGGGAAGCTTGGTGTCTTCCCAGAGGGGTGTGATGTTTGTGTTTTCCAGCAAGCTCGTGAACCCCGTTATCCCAGTGCCCCGCACTGCCTCAGCTGGGAGGCTGCAGACAGCATGATCCCTGTGTAAATCTCAGTAACCTCCTGCAAACTGAGCCCACCTCAGCAAATTGCCATCCATGGAGCCGTGATTAAGAGGGGACTGTGCAGTCCCCCCTCTATCAGGAATGGCAAAAACAGATTAATTGAGTCACCTCGTGAAGGGTCCAGCTTGGAGAATCACAGCACAAGGAGATGTGCAAAATTTACCATAATCACTTTCTTGCTGTCAACTTCTCCATGGACCTGTCTCCCAGCTGTATGATTCCTTTAGCCTTGAATGGATTTATACCAGCTTCCTCACGTGTATCTTCCTGTGCTGCTGCATGGCATCAAAATGGTAGGAGACTGCGAGCTGTTCTTAGCCATCACAACCAGATACTGTTGTCAATGAAACTCTGTTGTATCATGACCTGTGATGAGTATCCTGGAGGCAAGAAGTTCAAGTTAATCCCGTGTTGCTTGGTCAGCCCCTTCTGAAATAGCAGGAAATCTCATAGATTCCTATCTCCAAATACAAAATGCAAGACTCAGGAGCAATTACAGTATGCTGTGATCAGAAAAGAAGATCTGCCGTGAAATTTTGGTTGAGGTTTTAAGTGTTTCAGTCTGCACTGCTTTTTGGCGATAAGAGAGTGTAATCATCCCTGTTGGCCCCCCTTTTGTGAATTATTTTGAGTGTCTGCGACTGGTGAAGCTGTGGAGCACAGTGAGGTGTCTGTAGATGGCCTCTGTCTGAGGTGGTCTCAGCTCCTGCTGCATGTTCCCCAGATGTGCCAGACTGTGGCAGAGTCCCCCGACATGGGCATGTTTACACAGTCTGTAAGTTACATGACAGAGATTTCACAGAATGCTGTGGGGTTGGAAGGGACCTCTGGAGATCATCTAGTCCAACCCCACTACCAGAGCAGGTCCTCCTAGAGCAGGTTGCACAGGAACTTGTTCAGGAGGGTTTTGAATATCTCCAGAGACAGAGACTCCACCACCCCTCTGGGCAGCCTGTTCCAGTGCTCTGCCACCCTCAAAGTAAAGAAGTTCCTCCTTATATTTAATGAAACTTCTTATGTTCAAGTTTGTGCCCATTACCTCTTGTCCTGTCACTGGGCACAACTGAAAAAAGACTGACCCCATCCTGACACCCCTCCCTTTAAGTATTTATAGGTGTTGATCAGATCCCTCTCTTTGGTCTTCTCTTCTGCAGACTAAAAAGACCCAAGTCCCTCAGCCTTTCCTCATAAGAGAGGAAAGGCCCCTAACCTTCTTTGTGGTCCTCTGCTGTACCCTCTCTAGCAGTTCGCTGTCCTTCTTGAACTGGGAAGCCCAGAACTGGGCGCAGTACTCCAGATGGGGCCTCACCAGGAGGATGCTGCTTCTTGCAGGGAGAAGGGGCCTTTCAGGATGATCCTGTTACCAGAGCTCAGGGTTTACTGTGGAGATTTGGCAACTTCCAGCTGTGGTTCCCTTATACCCTTTGTGCTCTCAGAAACTTACAGGTTCTATCAGTAACTTTCTGAGCTGTCAAACAGCAGCTGAGGCCTGGGCTCGCAGCAGGTAAAAAACTTCCTCCATTGTCCATCCTGCCATCATTGAGATAGGTCAGTCTGGTGGGAAAAGCTTCTGAAGAACGCAAGAATTGACTGTACAGACCATAACTTGAAGCCCACCACTCTGCTTCCAACTGTTGCCAGTGTTTGCTAAGAGACAACGACTATAAAAGCGTGGCAAGCATACAGTTAGCCTTTACCTGGTGTGGTCTTCCCTCTTCCATTAATCTGAAGGTTGGAGGCTTCCTGGGCCAGAGATTATATCTTGGTTCTTAATAACTTGTGATGGATTTTCTTCATTGTCTTATCTACCCACTTGGACTTCTGGTATTAATATGATCCTATGGCAATGAGTTCCATAGCTTAATTGGTGTGAGGGGAAAAAAAAGGACTTCTTTTTGCTTGTTTTAATCCTGCCATCTGGTTATCTTGTGTGCTCCTGAATTCTTCTATAGAGTGAACAAGTATTCCCAATCCCGTTCTCCATGACAGAAGTGATTCTTATAGAGCTCTGTGACATTCCCTTCCCATTGTCTTTCTTTCCAGGCTGAAGAGTCCTTTGAAGTCCTGGAAAATATTTGAAGGTAGTTTTGAAATGCTTTGGTGAATGACTCTTGCCCTGTGAAATGCTAAGCATTTGAAAGTCTCCTCACTGACACTACCTGTGCTGGACTGGTTCGGCTCCAGCAGACTTAAGGAAAGGTTCTTTGTAAGTGGTTGTGGAAAAGCAGAATTGTCAAATCCATCTTGGACTCTGCTGAAAACCTTGTGGATAGGACTTTTAATACAAAATATTTTTACTTAAAGCCCATAGTGGCCTCGTTCCAGCATGACGCTCTGGAGTGTCATGCTGGAAGGGGTTCAGCCTGCCAGCTAAACAGGGCTGGGCTGTTGAGACACCTTCTGTTAGTGATCCTGCATCCCACTGCACCCTAAATTTATGCTGAACAGGCTGCTGACACATGGCCACCCTTCATCTGCTGTGGTCACTATGGCAAAGCAGAGCCACTGCATCCCACTTGGGATGATGTTACATAGTGCTGGGCCAGGAATGGTCTCCATGACTTAAGCTCCTGCTTCTTCTAACAAGGGTACCTTGTAAGAAGCCTTTCTGGAGAGGGAAGGTAACATACCTCTCTGGGCAAGTTGAAATCAGGCAGTAGTTTTTGATCATTTGCTGCAGCAGATGCATATAAAAAGGCTGGGATTAAGAGGCACTGTATTTCAAAAGAAATTAGCTGGCAAGACACGCGCATTTAGCATTTATGGTTTGGAGATTAAGACATCAGGCTGGAACTTGGGCTATCTGGGTTAAATCCCAGCTCTGTCAAAGATTTCTCAGAACATGCTGGGCAGGTCGTGTAAGGTAATACTTTCTGAAAGGACTCAGGATTTGGGAGTTTAAATCCAATTGACTTCCAGTACCTTCCTAAGTGTTTAAAGACGGGATTCACAAAAAATACTGAGGCATTCTGTTGCTCAGCATTGCAGCATCAGCTGATGTGCGCTGCAGACCTCAGGCAGAGCAGAGTGTGCTTTGAGAAGGCACTTCAGCATGTGAGGAGGCCTTTAGGTGACAACTGGGGACTCCTGGAAGCCATGAATTTGTGCAGGGCCTGGGGTTGCTGTGCACCTCCTCCAGTGGCACTCTGGGCTTCATGATGGTCTCCAGGTGCCACCTCAGCACAAATGCATACTAGTAAGTGTCTGAGAGATCCTGTAAGAGCTTTTATATCACCTCCCTGAGGTGTGAATACTAATACCAACAATCGTGTAAAGATTTTGCATATTTAAAATGGAATGAGCTCCATTCTTCAGAATAATGCAGTCAGGGTTGTGTTTCCAGCCAGTGAGGTACAGTGGCACACTCAGCTGCTGGCTGAGCACGTGCCTGATGGGGAGCTGACTGTGCAGAGGGCTAGTGAGGGGAACCACTGTGGCCAGGGACCCTGCTCACCTGTACAGCTGTAAACCTGCAGCTGGCTGTCCTTATCCCTTGAAAGAGCAGCCTTCATCTTCCCTTTCTCACTTTTAAACCTTTATTAAACCTGACAGGAAACTATGCTTATATCGTCTCCTGCCAGGGTTACAGACAGTAACAGCCAGTTTGATAAGGCCCTTTGAGAACCCTCCGTTACCCAAAAGAAGCTTGAGAGTTCCTTAAATACCACATCAGGTGGGCTCTGAAACTGTCCCAGACCTTTGCTTACTAATTATCCGTCCTGGAAGCGGTGATCAGAGTTTTGTTAAGGGTGCTTGTGAGCAGTGAAAGCCTGCAGCCTGCTCCAAGAACTCCCTGCCCACGTGAAACGGGGTGCAGGCACCTTCCCTTGGGAAGGATCCTGCTCTCCTGTGGGAGCCTGGCTCACCTCTTCTCTGCTTCCATGGCATACAGTCTCTCACTCGCTTTTGCCTGTCTGGGACACACAGCCTGCATCAGAGCCACTAGCTGCCTCCAGCGAGCTGTAAAAGGCCAATTTCATAATGAATGAGGGTGATTTGCTAAGTGGGGGGTCCTGGAGCCCAGCCGTAATTGTGCTGCTGCTTTATCTCAGCCTCACACCTGCTTATGTAATGGCCTGGCTGTGATCCGCTCCTTCCCCTGGGTGCATGCTCTACCCTTCTGCTCCTGGAGGAGCCATCAATTCTCTGGCCTCGCTGCAGTTCCTTGCCTTCCTGCCCTGCCCTGCAGCCTGGGGGGTGCACACCAATTCCCCCCTGAATTTGCAGCGGGGCCGCTGGGCTGGCTCCAACGGACACGACTGCAAACCTGGCTTTCACGTCTTAAATAGCGAGTTTTTAAATTAAGTCCTTCTGCCCAAAAGAACTCCTAGAGGCAGCTTTCTTCAAATGATGTTTCTTTAGAAAACTTAGTCACACAAGAATATTGTATATATTATTCCTGCCAGAGGGAATATGTGCAGCTTTCTCCCCCTTCCCACCTGCATTCCATTGGGTCCTGGTGAAAATGGTTGGATTGACAGGGTAGGCAATTAAAAGCTTTTGAAATTCAGGGAAGGTGGAATTGTATCCCATTTATAGGAAGGCTTACTATAAATGTACTTTGCTGGATTCAGGCCAGTGAACTCCCAGTTCTGCGCTTTAGCCTTTGGAGGGTGTTACCACCCTTACGACAGTTCGACTGATAAGACTGGCTGCTGCTGTCTAGAGGGTGCATCCCTTTCATAGGAGCATGTAGGGCAGTGAGTTGAAGAAAGCCCCAGCTCGACCTCATGTGGCAAGTTCTCTGCTTGCATTTTTTCTTTCCTTATGGGATCTTGTAGCCCAACGTGCTCATGGCCACCTTAAGTCTTTTCCCCTTAAAAGGCCCTCTCTTCAGCCGATTGCCAAATGTCACATAAGGGTAAAAGCCCCTGTATCCCGAACACATGTCCCCTGAGCCTTCTGTCATCCTGTAGGTGCTTCTTTCTTTATACTAATCTGAAATTAGAATCTCAATCCAGAAATGAGAGAGAAAAGGCAGGAGGGAAAAAGAAAACCCTTTTTTTTTTGTCTTGAGACACAAATGTCAATAGGTTTGAATTATGGACCCGCTGTAATTAAAAAATACGTAACTAGTTGTTTTTAAATGCAGTTGTTTTACTTAATTGATTTTGCCGCCAGGACCAAGGGGAATTTAATAAATAAATAAAATTCACCTTCCTAGTGAATTACTGGAGGCAGCTGAGTCTGTTGGAATCTAATTGCTGCAAATGCTCCAGGTTTTTTTGCTAGCAATAGTTGTCTGTGGAAGAGGCTGGGAGAGAAGGGGTAGGGTGGTGTGGGAGGGGGCTCATTCCCTGGCAGCTGCAGGAGGGAACAGGCTGCTCCTTGTATAGTATTTTTCTTCCTTGTCAGCAAAAAGAATACTCGTTTAACGTTTTGCATGAAGACTTTGCTTAGAAGGTCTTTATTCATATTTAATTACTAGCTCGCTGTAGCTCCCATCTTTAATTACCTTTTAAAAAGCAGATTATAAAAATGCACTGACATTATTTCTGTTACTGCATAAATTATAGGCTTCTCAGCTGCTCACCTGAAATCAGTCCAGCCTGCGGGAAGGGTGGGAGAGGTTCCCTTTCCTTCTGGATACCTCAGAGCTTGCCTGCACTTTGCTCGACAGAGCAGGATGGAAACCCTCAACTTGTTATTAGATGAACCAGCTCTGCGCCTGAAGCCACATAACCATGTTGACACTCCCTCTCAGCTAATTAACTCTGCGGAGGGGCATGGCTAATCAGCCAGACTGGTATCACACTACCACGGTAATAGCATTCCCAGGGCCTGGGCTGCCTGGTGCTGCACTGAGGGTCTCTAGCAGGGTGCTGTGTCATGCAGGGTGGATGGGCATTTGCCCATGTCCCATTGCCTCACCCACGTCTGTCTAGGTTTTTGCTTTCTGAACATCGCTGTGCTAAATCTACCTCTTCATCTGCAACTTTCCTTATAGTCTAGTCCTGAGTTTCACAGTCAGAACTGCTGATCATTTCCTACCCACAGAGTGCTTTGCTGTCCCCACGTGGTGCTTTTTCTGAGCTGAGAGCTCTGGTTATGTTTACTGGAGGTGTGAGAAAGTCCATCGTGTAAAACATGTTTTCAGGCCAGGTCATCAGAGGTGCAGACTTGCAGTTTTTGTCCCCCTGCCCTGAATCCAGCCCTTACCACTGCTCCCAGTCACGTGCTGGCTTTCACCGAGTAAGCTGCTGATGCTGCTCTGCTGCATGGGACCCTGTACACACTGTCAGGTTTCAGGGGGTGATGGCAGTTGGTATTAAAAATCGGCAAAAGAAATACATGCAAAGGTACAGCTGTTGGCTTCTGCACCCGGTAGCAATGAAGAACGCTGACTGTAATCGCTCCAACCCATTCTCAGGACAGCCTGGAGGGGCCCCCCCCACGCTTCTGGCTAATCCATGTCCTAGATGAAACGTGCTGCTGGGGCTCTGCCACAGGTTTCCACAAGCAGAGTGTCTGAAGGGCACTTCTGTGCCTGGCACACTTCACTGGGAGGCCAGGCAGTGACAAGGCTCAGGCAGGGGACAGAGGAAGGATGAAAGGGCTGAGCCTGCCCAACTTTGTCATGCGCTGTCTTTGGCCTGCTGACTGGTCTCTGGTACCTCAAGCCGATGCTTCTTTCTCTTCTCTCAACAGATAAAAGAGCTCTTCGTGAGTTTTGAGGACACTCCCTTGGGAGCAGCATCACTAGCCCAGGTGCACAAGGCAGTGCTGCAGGATGGGAGAACGGTGGCAGTGAAAATCCAGCACCCGAAGGTCCAAGCTCAGAGCTCCAAGGATATTTTACTCATGGAGGTAAAACTACCTGTTGACTTTGACTTACAGAGCAATTGCTGTTGAAACGTGTGGGAGCCACATTCATGCGTGGCGTAAGCAGGTGTAACACCACCATCCTGTGGCTCTGAAACCTCCACAGAGATAAATGATGTCTTGGGGGAATAACACAGCAAGTTGGTGAGGATTGCAGTGTGGGCAATTGCGTGGGTGAAGAGACTGAAAAAGAGGGTAAAAGCAAAGGAGGGCAGAAGGGGAAGACAAGTCCTTATGAGATTTAAAAACTAGAGCCTGTGTGCCTGTTAACAGGTTGATTAAGCTGGTTTCAGTTTCTCCTGCAGCTAGGGCTGTGGGGCCAAGGAAAAATCATTCTCCACAATTAGCATGGTTTTTTTCAGTTAAATTCCAGTGTGGATTCAACAGTGGCTGAGATTGCTGCAATTGAGTTCTGTTTCTTGGTTGGCTCCTTAATGCTGGAAACGAAACTGCTGAAATATGGAGAGGGTCACCTAACCGGGACAGACACACAAGTGAGGGATTCAGCTGGGAAAAAAGTTTCAGTGCTTGTCTCCTGTTCCTCTCCTGAACAGTGGGTATCACTCACGTTCCCAGTGCAATGCTGTAGCTTCTCCCAGACTTTTAAGTCCAGCCCATTGAAGGGAGGAACTGGAGAAAAGCTGTGGCACCGCACTGCATTGCAGTAGTCAAAGATGCCAGCAGTATGGTGGGGAACAGAAAATGGAGATGGGGCTGAGCTCAAGGAGCAGGGAAGTGTTAGGTCTGTACTTGGTAACGGAAAATTTTCAGCTCTCCTATAGTACAGTAACGTGCACATCCATTGGCAGTTGTGTCCATAGGATGGAAGAGGGGAAGATTAAGATGAGATGGTCTGGTAAGTGTTTAGAGGTTACTGTTGATGCAATGACACATAGTTCTCCATCACAGGAGATCAAGAATCAAAGTTCCTGCCACCACCCTCTCAGAGGAGCACATAACTAAAGCTTCTTTAGGCAGCTAAAACACCCTGCTTTGAGCAATCCTGGCTGGTCTGCAAAGTAGCACAGCTGCTTCCAGCTGAAGTACATCAGTTTGCAGTTGAGTATTTATTTTGAACTTGGAGTGAAAGAAATTTTTGGGTTCAATACAGATGATATCCCAGTAAGATGGGATATGTCTTTCAGTGCTGGTTTGAGAACAGAGGACTGTTTGAACTGGGTTTGGATCCAGCTTTAGATACAGATTTGATTCAGGTCCTTTTCAGGACTGACTGCAGTGGTCTGCCCAGTGAGTTTGCTTTTGTGTGTCATCGTGTGGCCAGCAGTTCTCAGGGACCTTAGGGCATCCTTCACTCCTGCCCAGGACAGGATAGCAGAAACCAAGCAGTCAAGGAAGAAGGATGAGCAGGTAATGAAAGACTGAGACCAGGGCAGTAAGAGGATTGTGTATGAATGAGCCAAGATCTAGAGCCACCTCGGGACATTTGCACTTTTAGCAGTAGGTATTACAGAAAAAATCCCCCCTCACACTATGTTGCTGTGATTGCTGCTTATACTGGTAAAAGAAATTTTTAAAAATTTAGAATTAGTCCTGTCTTTTCTGGTTTTAGGCTAATCCTCCTGGGAAATTTGAAAGTGAAACAGTGTATTTCCTCTTGGCAATTTAGTATTGTCCTTCCTCTACAGACAGTCTAGTTTGTCATCCTCGAGATCTGCTGTGTATACACAGCTCTGCAGTAGCTCACAACGTGACACGTGCAGTCTCGTTTTTAGGGCCTCTTGTGGAGTTTTGGTTTACACACACCATTATATCCTTGTGTGGGACTATTTTTGTGTAGGACGTTGATTTAAATATCGATGGATGTGGTCTCAATTACAGACTGTTGGGAAGGAATCTGAATGGGAAAGGCTAAATGGAAAATTCCTAAATTCACTTGAGGTCTCATAGCGTCAGTGCCAACTCTTTAAAAATCAGTACAGCATCTGATAAATCCAGAGAGAGGTACCTCGCTGCTCTTCTTATATCAATACTTATTTCAAGACAATACGTTAGACAGATGTCAGAAAAGGGACAGGCCAAATACTTGTTAAGTATGTCCCTGCTGATGGTCAAGTGGGCAAATTGATTGAATAGAGCATTTAAAGGAAGCGAAAAACAATGTATGAATTTTCTCACGTCAGGCACCAGTGCAATAATCCTGCAGCCCCTATAAAGTTTATGTATACATTTATGAAGATCGCTGGTTATATTTCATTTGGGTGACATAAATTTGAAAGGATTTATGCCTCTAGATATAACAGTAGAAAAATCATTCAATAGTGTCTGGAACCTGGTGATTACATTTTTAAAGGAACATTGAGTTTGGAACTGACATTTAGATAAGAGAAGTAGAGAAGAGGGGTGGAGAACAAACGTTTTCACGCTGCTGAACAGGAGCGGTGATGGTTCATAAATTTATTTTTTGTCATACATTTCAGTGATAGCAGCTTTCTGTGCATGCTTTACGTTTTCCTCCTGCAGTGCAGGAATTCCCACCTCAACGGTGGAGATCTAGAAAGGGAAACTGTCCAGGAACATACACTGACAAGTCTCTTTTCATCTTCAGATGGATGTACAGAACAAGTAAGATAAAGACAGCAAAGTAGATTGCATTTTTATGTTTTATTCTTCTTTTATGACTCAGGTAGTTGAAAAAAGCCAAACAAATTGTTTTCCTTAAGATGTGATCCATATTGTCAACTTGTGTAAATTTGTGACAATGGTGGAGAAACTGGTCCTTCACTTGAACAGAAAGCATATTTGGCTGCTGTGCAGCTTTAACTGTGCCACCCAGTTGCACAGTCTTGATTTTCTTCAGGAAGGACTGCCCATCACTCACCCCTTAAATGCTGCTTTAAGCATTTAAACATTTCCAGGAACTTTTCGGCTGGGTTTTTCAAGGCCCTGTGCAGCTGAACACCTCACCGCTTTAAGGAGAGGATGCCAAGTGGTGGATATATGATGCTTAGAAAACACTACCTCAGCATTGCTGAGGATGGCTGTGAATGACACTGAGGAGCAACTCACCCTCTGAACTCCACCAAAAATGCCCTCTAGAGACCTGTAACCTACTACCTGTTTCCAAACTCCACTGTCTTCTCGGAAGTGCCTGGTGATTTTCTGCACTAGCAAAATTCTTGCCCAGCAGGGGAAGAAGTAACACGGAGGTGACAAGTCCTACTTCAGATCTTCCTCTTCTGCATTATCTGAGTGCTGTTCGAATGAAGCCAAAAAGTGACTTATACAATTATAGGACTCAGAAGAGAGTTGCTTCTGGGCCGTGCCATTGGTGCGATGTGGCCACGTGGTTTCTTCTCCAGAGCTTTGTTCTCTTACTTCTAGGCAGCAGGCAGCTGGGCTCCCTTTGGTGTCTGTGCCATCATCTAATTCCTAGATGTGCCTGCGTGGAAGGGCAAGCCAAAATTTCTCTTGCATGACCAAAGAATGACACCATGTGTTTTGTTATGATTCTGCAGGAACCCTACAAGCACTTGGGGTGCGGTTTGGCGGTTTTTTTGTGTCTGTAAATTACATGGAATGATCGTATCAAAACAGCACTGTGTGTAGCTGTGTGACTTTGGAACCAGGATGCAGGTGATTGTCTCTGTCCTTGTTCTCAGGTTCTCCTCTTGGTTGTGAAGCAGATCTTTCCAGATTTTGAGTTCATGTGGCTGGTGGAAGAAGCTAAGAAGAATCTGCCCTTGGAGCTGGATTTCCTCAATGAAGGCAGGAATGCTGAGAAGGTTGCTCATATGCTCAAGAACTTTGACTTCCTGAAGGTGAGGGAACACATATTTCCCTGTGTTTATGTGCATTAATAGTCTCACTTTGTGCATCTTGTGCTCCTCATTCACCACCTGGAGGAACCACACAGAGGCAGAATGGAGTTTAGTCCCTCTGTGTTGTTCATCCTGGATTGCTTTGCTGATACGGACCAGAAACTGCTCTGAGACATGCTTCCTCCTTGTCTGTTTCCTACTGTAGGCACCAAATGTTGGATGAGGAGTGATGGCTTGGGGCCAGCAGTCTCTGGAGCGTGCTACTCATTTTCCCAAGCACTATTTCTGAACTTGTCCAGAGACCTGTGAATTTGCCATACTTTGCCGAGCCACCTGATGGTACCTTTTCCTGGGCTTTATCTCAGCTGAGGGTGAGAAATAGGCATAAAACAGAGAAGCTAGACTGAAGGTGATGATGTCAAGTAGGATTAGGGACTCTGTGTATCATCCCTCCTCCTGCAAAAAAAGCACATTCTCACTCTTGAATCGAGCATGCATCCTACATAAACATCCATAGCTAATGCATTCATGTTACCTTCATACACAGACTCAACTGCACCCGTCTTGTGCTTTTCCCCACTGACACTCTTACCCCACCTTCCCTGCTACACACTGACTCAGGGCACTGACGAGTGTCCCAAGTACAACCACACATGTACACGTCTCATTCTTGGAAAGACGTAAGCTCCTGTCTTCGAACTCGCACGTGTGCAATTCTTTTGCTGACATATGAGAGGCACAAGTCTCTACTGTGTGCACTCTGGAAATACACCGTATTGTCAAGCACACAGTCCCTGATGTAACTGCATTTGCATATACACAAAGGCAGCAAAAAGTGCAGCCTCCTTTGGACCCTCCTGCCATAAACACATGAAAATGAGGTTTTTACCTCCTGGTTATGCAGAACCCCCAAGATGGAAGAGACAGATGTCTGAAATGAGGTGAGTTTCTGTTAGACTTTACAGGCTGATGCCTCCTCCATGCAAGGGCTAGAATTCTCTGTCACCTCACTCCAGGTTCGGGGTAGTCCTTTTGCAGCCCAGTAGC
The DNA here is from genome assembly GCA_013400055.1 of Nycticryphes semicollaris. Classification (NCBI taxonomy): domain Eukaryota; kingdom Metazoa; phylum Chordata; class Aves; order Charadriiformes; family Rostratulidae; genus Nycticryphes; species Nycticryphes semicollaris. The sequence continues at coordinate 813,792 of VXBJ01007792.1, read as the reverse complement.
AGCAGTGGCCTCCCCATAGACACAGATAAACTAAAAGCCACCAGGCTACAGAAGGCCAAAGGCCAATGATTTTGCTGAGTGGGTGCTTATCAGAAGTGATGCACCTTGGAGAGCTGTATCCGCTGTATCTAGGATACTGTGAAGTAAATCCCCATGGAGACGGCCAATCCCCTCCTCACTGGGTTAAGGAGCTATCATGATATCAATATGTGTAACAATAACAAATGGCTTGAGATGGCTAAATAATGGATCCTCCTGTCTGACCTGCCAATTCAGAGACGTGTTCATCACCCAAAGGCAACGGAAGAACTGGGCTCCTGTATCATTAATTTTCCTAAACACGCTAGAAAGCTGAGAAGTAGATTTTTGTGCTGTGAACCTGTTTGAGCTTTTAAAGCCAGAGATAAATTGTTTCCATGCACTAGCATTACAGCCAAACATCTGTGAGTAATTAAAAATATCAGTGAAGAATTTGGCTGTGAGTGAGAGAGAGGCATCTCCGAGGGTGTGGGTAGTGCTTTACAAGCCCACTGACTTGCCCCTGTAAATATTGAGACAAGAATGAGTGTCATCTGAAATGATCTAAGGCAGCAGGGATAAGGGAACTACATGGGCTGGGGAACTATTTGTTTTGGAGCTGGTTTGCTTTCTCACCAATCTAACTGCAAAGAACGGACGTCCAGATGGGAAAACTGCAAGTAATTGCATCCCCCTTGCTCGTAGTGGATCTTTGGCATCAAAATCTACACAAGGTTAACATGGGAAGAACGGCAGGAATATTGAACGGGGGTGCTGAGGGACACTGGAATTGCTCAGCAAAGGAGTCTTTGATCTAAAGTGATAAGGTAGAAGTGGGTGACATTGGGAAAATGGTCTCTAGATCAGGAGCAGTGGGAGAGGATAGTTTGTGAGGAGTTGAGACACTGTCAGTGGTTACACGCAGAGGATAAATCAGATGTGTTTTGTTCAGGAGTTACACTGAGCTACAGCAGCTTGGCTGGTTCCCCTGGCTTTGGTTGCACTAGATGGACACCACCTCTTACCTCTTCCTTTGCTGCCCCAAGGTGCTGGGCCCTTGCAGTGTGTGAGTCCTGAGTCCCTGGCTGAGTCAGGCGGGTAAGGGGAGGGGGCTGCACAGCGGGGTCTGTCCTTGCAAGTTCAAAAATGTGCATCTCTGTACTGGGGTGCAGTAACAGGAATGGTTGGAGCTTCCTTGTATCTTTGGTAAAATGTACTCGTGTGGCTTCACCCGTGTGCAAAAAATCAGTGAAGAATTTTGGGAGATAGGTCAGCACAGTGACGTGAGGAATAGCCAAAGGGAATGTCAAAAAAAGGACTCTTGACAGTAGGAACTTCAGCATGGAAAGAATTTGGCTGGAGAGAGAGGCTGAAAAAGGGGGAGGCAGCCTGAGTGGCGCCTGTGTCACTGCCTCCCTGGGTGACACTGGGCCTCTTACTGGTACCTCACTCAGCTTGATTTACTGCAGATTGAATGAAAAGTGCTTTGACATTTTACACTCGTTACTGTGTCATGTTGGCAATAAGATAGTTAAGGGTCTCCCAGGGTTTCTGTGACAAGCCCCTTATTTGTGACACTTGATTTTTCTCCCAGTTCAATTGCAGATGGCCTAAGTATGCAGGGTTTGTCAGCTCAAAGGCGTGAGTGTTCCAAGGGGCACTGCGGAGACACAATTTATGACGATGGCTTATGATTTTTAGAGCTGCGTAAGTGGGCCCTGTGCGTAGCAAACATGATGCAGTTCCCATCTAAAGGAGCTGAGTGGATGATTCAGAAACTTGCAATAGGTGCTAGTTAAACAGCCCAGCAAGAGGAGCTGCGTGGCAGATAAGAAAACTTTCAGACATCAGTGGGGGTGGGAGGTGGTCAAAACGTTGTAGAGCGTGGCCAGAAATGTTGGCTGACATTGAATTGGTGTGTTGTCCTTGCACACATTACTGCTGTCCTGGAGAAGAGCTCAGTAGAGCTCTTCACTCTTTTATGCTCAGGAAAAGAAACAAGTCCTCACTTCAGCCTCTTCCAATTTTACTCCTTTTCTAGGTTGCATGTGATATATTCTCCTTCCTTTCCCAGCCTGTTGTTTGACTTACCCCCTCTGTTCCTGTTTCAGGTCCCTAGGATCTACTGGGAGCTCTCTACAAGGCGTGTCCTTCTCATGGAATTTATGGAAGGGGGACAGGTGAATGACAAGGCCTATATGGAGAGGAATGGCATCGATGTCAATGAGGTAGTTTCTCAGCCATCTCTGAACTGGGCGTGGTGGGCAATGCAAAACTGGTGTTGACATCAACTGACGTTGATGCAAAATGGAGGTGGACAGGATAGGAGGGGGCAGAAAAGGGAGCACATACAGATGTGAAGAGGGCCATCACTCTGAGATATCTCAGTTCTTGTGCTTCTGCGAAAAGTATGTAACCCTTTTTGGGGAACACTCTCCTGTAGGCTACACAGATCTTCAAGGAGACAGTGAAAGATGACTATGCTATTATATTACACCTAAGGTTTGTTCCAAGATGGCAGTTCTTGTTATCCAGAAGGAACAACTTCAGCTTCTAACATTTCTTGTCTCTCTTCTTTCCCTTTCCTCCTTCTATGATAAAAATCATGGGTGTTATATGATCACTGCTGTTAGAGTGCTGGAGCCTCAGCCATGGTGCTTTCCATAATATTCTGACATGGGTGGTTTTCTGCTTTCCAGAATCTCCCCTTTTCTTCTGGATGCAACAGTTTTACTCTTTGTTTCCTGGTCCTATCTTACTGTGTAGTTTTGCAGTCCTTCATTAAACAGCTGCCAGAGTTCATCCTTACAGAGAGCTTACATTTCCCCAGTGAGTGAAATAGTTTGTATGAAGTCAGGAGAGCACTTTGCATCCACCGTGACTGAGAGATTCTTAAGGAAAAGAAGGTCTTACTTCCCAGAAGGGTCGAGAAGATGCTGGGGGAAAGGGTTTTGAGCCACTGGACAGTGTACCAAGCCACCTCTCCTAGTCAGTGAGTGCTGAGTGAGGCACTGCTGCTTGCCTTTTCCCCTGTGCCCTGTTGACGAGCCTCAAAGCTGTGCTTGGTTGACTGGCTATCAAAGAGGTATGGCATAAAATCAATTGTACTTAATCTTTCTATCCACTTACCTCTGAAATCTGAATGCTTCCTCTCTCTCTGCTCTTCCTCCTCTGCTCCCTTTTTATCCTTGGCAAAATTCTTGTAGTACCAGTTAGAGATGTGCCAAAGACCTCTCAAGGGAGGGAAAATGTGAGTTTAGTATGCCTCACAAGGAGAGAACGCTAAGTGTGTCTTCTCAGCTGCCTCCCAGGATCCACATGCAGCTGTTTCTCTGCCTAAAAAGCTCAGTCAAATTACAGGTGGAGGACTGAGTAACCTGCCAGTTTCGCTTTGCCTCTTCCTCTTCTCTTGCACTCTGCAGAAGTCAATGAGATATTTTCTAGTAACCTCTGCAGGAGAAAGACAGGCACCTTTTCCTCTGTTTCTCCACTGAAATACAGGAAAGGAAGGTCTGAGGTTAAAGTGGATTTTGAGACTGTCTTTACATTGTAATTGTGACAAACAAGCCAAGGACAATGGGTAATAGTGAACAATGCTCTCTTCCCTGCAAGATAGCTGGTTCTTATTCATCCAAGAGACTTCTTAAATGAATACAACCTCACCTGTAGCTAGTGCAGTCTCCTTTCATGTCTCCATCAGGAGCATTCGGGTCACTGCTTTTCCTCTTCCCTCTCATCAGGGCATCACAGAGGTCATTGGCAGCTGATGACAGGTATACACGATTCCTTCTCTGTGTCTATTTTGTGCTGATGATCTTTGTATTTACCAAGGTAAGTGCCTCAATGATGCATCTGATCTCCAAAGACTTGAGAACATAGTAGCTCGGGGACTTTGCTATCAAAAGAGATTTTAAAAGCCTGGTTCAAGGCAGAACGTGCAGTCAGCTCCATTCACCTGCACAAGTCAATTGGTCAAAAGCAAGAGAGTAGTTTCTTTGAGTGTGTTTATCCTATCCTTTTCTTCTGCTGTGAAGGCAGAAGTCAAATCTAGCCCACAGTGCTCAGATACAACTGTGAATATTCCTCAAGTCTTGAAACAGTCAGAAAGGCTTATTTTGATGCATGATCAGGAGGACTCTTGAGCAACATGTACATTCAGATTTTGAACGGGGCTTCCTCGCAGTTCTTGGACAGCAGTTCCATCCTGAGAGTGAGGTAGCTGGCATAATGTAGCTCCCTGGGACTTTGGTTGCTTCTTCGAGTTTCCTCAAACTGCTGGAGATAGCAGTTTTCTGGAGAGGTCCAAGGAATAACATTCTTTGCAATCTTCTATACTTTTCTGAAGCCAGAGTGGAAAATTCAATGACTTCAGCCTTTTGTGGAGTATTTTGCTGCCTCTATGTCCAAAATAGAGTAGAGAAGCAGCTAATTTCTAGTTTTCTAACTTGCAGAGGCTTTTGCTTGTTATATGATAGATTTAGGGTGAAAATTTGGCTCATTTTTTTGTTCATCTGTGCCATTGGAAAGATTGTTTTGTGATGTCGTGGCACAATAGGCTCCATGCAGCCATGAAGCCACGTATTTTGCTGGTTCTGAGCTAGTCTTTAAAGGATGGTTAAAATGTAATTTAGAAAAAAAAAAGTTGTCAACAGACTTCTACTACTGCAAAGGCTAAGCCTCAGAGGCTTCTGGCAATCTGTCAGGCACGGGGCATTACTCAGCTCAGTGGCACGACTGAGTTTCTGCAAACTCTCTCAGTGACTGCACTGAGCTGTTCTTCCTTCACTTTCTCTCCCCACCCCCAAAAGTAATGAGTAACTTTTACTGATTGCCACTAAAGCAGCAGTAGAAAGGAGGGAACACCATCCTGTCAGAATCATGTGGTGGGGAACGAGGTCTGTTGTTATGGCTGCAGTAAGATGAGGTAGGAGCAGTGCACAGCCCTGGCAAGGTGTGATCAGCTGCTGCTGTCAATGCCCAGGGTGAAGAACTGCATAACCTGGTGGGGAAGTGAGCAGAAGGCAGCAGACCCCAAAAGGAGTATGAGGAAGTGGGTGGCAACCCAGGTTTCAAAGCCACGACATGGCTTATAATATATGGCGGTTCTGGCTTTCAAGAGATGTATTAACTTCCTATAGATCACCTCAATCTATGTATTTATCAGCCCCTCTATCATCTTACTCCATTTTGTTTTACTGGGTGGGGGAAGGGGAGTCTTCACTAAGCAGGATTTCTCTTGTGTGACAATGCAGCCTTGAAGAGAAAGCTGAGCCTCTCTTCTCTAAATGGAAAGGATCCCTGAGGTGAAAGCTCCCTTCAAACCAGGTTACTGACATTTACTTAATACCATCTGTAGCAGGATTATCATTAAAGCTGCCCAAAAGCACATTAATCTCTCTGGATCCGTCCAAGTGCTGGATTGTAATGGTATTTAATCAGAGAAGGCTTTGATTTCTAAAGACAAGTGCAAACACTGAAATATCTGCCTGTGGAACAGTTACTTATTCATGTGCAAGTGTAGCTGAGGATGAGCATGCAGCTGGGATATTGACAGTGGGAGGGAAGCCTGGAGAGAGGAGTTATCAAGAAATGAGCTGGCATGAATTTTGAGGAAAGACCAAGCCATGTCAGGGTTAACAAGGTGGCCACCTGGAAAATGGGCTATTCCTGTTTCAAGACACAAGAGCGTTTACAGTCTGGTTGGAAAGATACGTTTGGAGGAGGTGGGTAGAACAGGGAAGAGAGGAAAAATAGACTGAGGGGCTCTCAAGGTGTTTGTAGCATACTGTAGGCAGGAGAGAAGGAAGGAAAGCAAGGCTACGGGAGCACAGGCTATTGAAGAAGATCCCAAATGGCACCAGTGTTCATTTTGCACCCATTCTGATTTCACCTGATTCATTTAGAGAGACTCTGTCTGTATACAAATCTTAACATTATCTGATCTGCTGGATGGGTCCTCCCTGTCCCTCCTTGTGGATGCTCTGCCTGTCTCTGCAGGCTGCTGGATCAGCAGGCGGTGGGAGCTGTGGGGCTTACAGATGTGCTCTGGCAGGTGCTGTGTTGCCTCCAACTAACCAGCCAGCTCAGGTAGCCAAGTGAGGAGTCCCCCGTGATTGCCCTGGCTTGGTCTTGAGTCAGAGAAAGGAAATGACGCCATGTACTTCAGCTCACTAAGAGCCTGGTCATGAGCCGTGGATGATTCAGAAATCAGGAAAGTGTTTTGTCCAGCCGAGAAGTGAAAGCAAACAGCTAAGGTACTTAAAATGAGCTACTGTGTGCAATTATTGCCATCTGTCACCCCATCCTACTGTGGCTTTTTGCTTCCTTCTGTTACTGAAAGGGTTATGCAGTGGAACAGTATCTCTTAGCTCGATAAAGAGCCCAGCTACCTTCTCGTGGCTGACAGCTTTGCAACTTGAAATATGCTTTCAGTGTGGGATTTACCCTTCTGCCAGTCAGGAGCTGCTGCCTTCTAGCTGCTAAAATTTAAGTGGGATTTCCCAGGGTAGGATCCTTTTGTCAGTGCAAGCGTGGAAACCTCTCATGTCTCAAGTATTTGTGCTTATAACACTCAAGTGTTAGATGAAATGGAGCATGGAGAAGAACAGTGTTTCTGGGGAAAATGGCTATACTTGCTTTTTGCACCTGCTGATTTAGTCTGGGGAAAGATTTCCTTGCAGGTTCTCCTGCACTCCCTCTTGTCGGAAACTTAATAAAAATTCACAAGGCACTGGTAAGCAAGAGTAGTGACCTCCAGCATTTCCAGCTTCTGAACTGTGCAAGACACCAGGTAAAAGAGTTAAATTACACACAAACCTGTTTCTTACTGAAAGTCAGTTTCAAGCATCAGCGTCAATCAATTGCATAAGTCTCAGCAAGATCCAAGGAAATTCCACTCCAGTTAAAGGCAAGGGAAAATGATCCCCTTAGCCATTTTGGGGCTGACAGAGATGCAAGAAACAATTAAATAAACAATGACTAATCTTCTCTATCTATGTCCTTTTGATATTCTGTAGAAACTTATCAAATTAGTCTCTCAGTTTCCTGGGCAGATGAGTCAGAATATTTCTCCCCACTTAAATGCCATGGAAGATGGGGCACCAAGCAGGAAAATAATTTCCTTAGTCCCCGGCAGAGAGCATGGGGCGCTCAAGGAGTACACTCCAGGAGTCCTAAAAACTATTTCTGTGTGTTAATAACATCATGTGTTTCCAGACATCACCTTGTTGTGATACCAGATCAGTGCATAGTGATAGTATTGCGCTAGAGAGTGCTGTGTTTTGATCCTCACAAGTGGATCACAGATAGCAGAGTGTGAAATGGGATCTCTTGTGTGTGACCATCCTAATCTGCTATGCACCAGAGCCATTTCAGAGCAGAGTCACAGAGCAGGCTCCAAATTGTGGCTATTCTCCATCCACACCCTTTGCTAATTTGATACCAGTTTAATTGGGCAGGATTGCCCTAGTAGGATTAAGCAAACCTGTAGATGATGGCTGTAATAACAACAATGAAAGAAAGCAAAAACCCAATGCACTCCTCAATCCAATTAACCTTCGATTAAGGTTCCAAAATCAATGCTATTATTTTGGCCTGAGGAGGTAATATTGAGCCCTGAGAAATGAGCTGCACAACGACCTTTACTTTTAATGAGATCAATAGAAGTTAGTGTCGCCATCTCTTAAAATAATTGGCAAATATTACAGCCAAATTAAGGCAAGAGACTACTATCTGCTCCTGATCTAAAGAGACAGTCACAGATGCAGGTGGGACAGAACGGGATGATGCCCTATCAGGCAGTTTCATCTGGGCCTTATCAAGGACAGGCAGTGCCATCAGCTCTACAGGACCTTGGCACATGAGTTTTTTTTCTTTGACCTTCTTCTTCATGTCAGTTGGAGGCGTGGAGTCAGGACCACTCCAGCTTGCTCACAAGGCCAGGGAAGTATCAGTGATTTTTCCCTGAATAACCCAGGATGGTTTGTTGCATTGCACCTCCCCGTGACCATCGTGCATGTGCCATCTTTCTACTGTAGGATAGCAGGCTATCTGTAATTAGCAGGCTCAAATTTTGCACGCGTTCTTTCCTTCCTGAGGGTTTTCTCGCTGATTATTGAATTATTGGTGTTTGCAAAAGTACTAATTTGTGATGGACTTTCCAGTGTTTTGTTACTGTCAGGTTGCTCTGGCAGCTGGGGGTGCTGATGTGTTAAGAGGAGAGCTGTATATACAGGGGCTGGTGTGTGCCCAGGAGTTCACTGCTGTGGGGACTGTATGCAAGGGAGTATAATATGGGTTCATCAAAAGTAGCTCCTAGTGGATAGATCATGCGAAGGTAACGGGTTGTCTGGGCTTTCAAAACTGATAGCAGCAACAGTTTGCAGCTGTGTACGCCTACAAGGAAAAACCACATCACTGCTGCTACCTATACTACAGCTTGGGATCCTCTGAATTAGATGACAGAACTGCAGGGTACTTGGTAAAATCCTTGGCACACTGGATACGAGTTGGTTAACTAAAGAGGTTGGGGATTAGTCGGGAAACTGCAGAGTAGGTAAGAAACCGATAGAGGCAATGGCGGAGAGAAACTACTGTAGTGGAGTTTTGTGAGGTTTGCTTTACAAACTGATTTTACTTAATAAATTCAGTGATGACCTTGACAGAAACGGAACTGTGTGAAGGAAGTTGTTGATGACACTGGGTTGGGAAGTTCTGTCATCGTAGAGGAGGACCAGAGCAGCAATAGCACTTAGTGGCCTTGAGGACTGAAGTGATAGAAAGGGATAAAAATGAGCAATACCAAGTGAGATGCCATGTGCTTAAAAACTAATAAGAAGAGTTTCTTAAATATGCTGGGAGTTTGTCAGAGGGAAGTGACATATTGGAATTAACTTTGGGATATCAGTCAATCGCAGGTTAAGTGTGTGTTTCCAGTGCAGTGTGACTGTGTAAAACGCAGGTTGACTCCTAGAACACATCAGATAAAGGAGCATCCTGTAGAAATGGAGCAGTATTTATGCTGCATTTGTGCTGATAATTATCTTACTGGTCAACACATGGGAGCAGTAAATACTGGAGAGGGAAGGAACCAGTTAAACTCTAGGATTATGTTAACTGAGAAAATTATTTAAAGTGGACATCATTAAAGTTGTTCTGAGGTTTAGAGGAAAGGCTCTGACCATCTAAAGAGTGAATTTTGGAACAGCCTCCTTAGTCACTCTTTCTTCTTATTTCCAGTGAACTTAACCAGTTTGTAGAGAGACTAAGTGATACTGTACAATAACAATCCTTAATGCATTGCATTATTTTCTTTGCTATTGGCCTGTAACACGCAGGATAGTTTGTGGCCCATAGCATCCTTGCCATGCTGAGCACATAAAACAAACCTCATGTGCTTAGTTTTTTGAAGAGTTACTCCAAGTCTGCTTGTCCTACTGTCACTCCACTGTTTATGCCCAGGCTGCTGACTCTCCATTCCGTTGTCTGCAATGCTCTTATGCCTCAGCTACATTTTCTTTTCCAAAATGAAAACATTGAGCTGAAAACGTGCAGTTTGTCTGACACGGTGTCACGGTCACGTCGCGTAATGTGGCAATGGCAGGTAGCTATTTGCATTGACGGGTGAGGCCACAGGCTCGCTTGGTGACTGCAGACTTCATGTTCTGCTGCAGCTCAGGCAGACAAATTGAACTGCTTTTGGGCAATAATGCACTTTCTGGCAATAGGCAAAGACATGCCTCTGACCAGAGCCACAGCCTGGTGTCGTCGTGACATGACAAGCTCAGCTCTGCTTGCTGACTAGCACAGGGTTGGTTTTTTTTTTATGTATTGTGCCTAAATTATGCCATTCTTGATTACATCCCCTTCTGCCTAGTTGTATTTCATGTAGCACATCCAGTGCTACGAGTGCTTCCATTTCCTTGCTGTTCAAACTTTCTAACATTGGTAGACTGCCCCTCCTCTGCCATTCTTTATCCAGCTTCGGAATCTTCAGCTCTTTTAATCTTTTTTCCAAGTAAATTCCTCCTGCATCCTGCTCATTTATTTGCTTTCTCTGAACTCACTCTGTGTAGTCTGCATCTCTCTTTTAATGAGGTGTCTGGAAGTGAATGCAGGATTCCAAGGGTGATTATTATTTTTTTTACAATGTGCTGTAGAACAATGCTGGGGGACCCTGGTAATGATAAGGACCCTGTTTTGTTGGATGATAAACAGGGAGAGGAATGATGACCTCTCCATGTCATAACCAAATGCCTGTGTGTTTACTTTGGTCTTTGCTTCTGTAAATCACCGCAACCTTTTGTCTAATTTGTGTTGCACCTTCACCCCAAGGTCTTACACAGCCTAAATGCATGTTCAATTCCTCCCGCCTCCTGACTGGAGGTTTTCACATGTTTGGTTTCTCATTTCACCTCACTGCATTCTTCCAAAGTGAATTCTGTATACGTTATTTATCCAGTGGCCTTCTCAAGAAAGGTGGAATAAAGGTCCATAGTGATGGGGCACAGTTGTGCAAAATTAATGAGTATGAAGGTTTAATGTCTTTTCCCTATTTTTTTTCTCTAGAAGCATGAACTCCTTTTGTCTGAATTATAATGATACATCGCTATTCACATATTACACTTTAAGCCCTAGAAGAATAACCTTCCTTTTTTGTTTAGAATTTGACAGTATTGGTGCTTTCTATCTTAATTTCATTTTTATCCTATTTTAGAGGTATGTCAGCAGACAAAAATATATGAAAATACTTTAGTGTGCAGCGCAGCTCCATCGCTTACACTGGGTCTTTTTTTCCCCCTAAAAGTAAAGACTTTTTATATACTTGTATCATAAATCCCTGCAACATATCTTCTGTATGCTAACTAAATTATACAGAATGTGTAAAATCTAGTTTCAGTGACATAACTAGTGCAGATACTCAAGGCTGCATGCTGGGGAAAACATAAGTACAGCAGGGAGGGGAGAGAGGAAGGGGGTTTTTGCAGTGAAGATTGTTTTGTACTTGCGACCCGGCATGTGGGTCTGAACAGGGCTATGACCCCTCTGTCTCCATGGTAAGATGGGAAAATGAATCCTGAGCTTCTTTTGCATTGCATCATGGGCTCCAAAACAACCACAGGTCTGTTCAACAACCTGTCTGCTGACAGTGGCTTGGGAGCAGAGACCTTCCCTGCACCCGAAGCCTATGGCCATATCATAAGGTGCTGTTATGAGAGTGGCGTGGATAACTTGGTGAGAGGTATTTTTGTAGAATCTTAGGGATATTTTGAGGTTGGAAGTGACCTCTGAATGTCACATATCAAACCTCATGTTAAGGCAGGGTCAGCTATGAGGTCAGACCAGCTTGCTCAAGGTGTTACCCAGTCAATTCCTTAAAACCTCCAAGGATGGAATTGGCACAACCTCTCTGGGCAGCTTGTTCCACTGCTTGACTTTTCCAGCCTATGCCATTACTGCAGCATGGAAGGAGAATCTGCTGTCTTTGGAACAGCCCATACGCCAGTTCCCCACATTAATAGCTTTTCAGGCTGGTTTTCAGAACTGCCATCCCTTGTCTGGACTTGTGCTTAATGGGTATGAGACATCATGCTGTGCCCCAGATTGTCCCTAAGTTCCTCATCTTCGGAAATTCTGTTCTTCCAGGTCTCTGGAGGGCAAACAGCTGAGGCAGAGAGGGCAAAATGCGGTTTGCAAAGGTGTCGTGGTTGATGCTATGATGAGTTCTGATGTCCAACTCCATTCCTCTTGGTGTGCAAGTCCCTGGGAGGCTGTGGAAATGAATGACTGGCTTAAAACAGGCTATCTGTCACATCCTTGGACTGTGAGCAAGCACTACTCAGCTCTTCTAGGAGGTCACAGCACCTGGTACTTTGGTCCTATCCAATTTTAGAGCTTGTTGATCTAGGAGACCTATGAGGGTGACTTAATTGCTCCAGCAATCTCTGCTGGTGATTCAGAAGGGAAACGTGATATCCCTCAGTCAGTAATTACAGAAACACCTGTGTGGCATTAGGGGAGCTGCACTACAAGAGATGGCAGGGCTGTGCTGTGCCACCTGGGGTGGGTGGTTCTGCATGAGGGCAGCATTCTCCACGATTCAGCAGAGGCTCCAGGTCCCAGAGGAGGGGTAGAGGGTTGTCCCACCTGGTCCTACAGCTGTTCCTGTTGGTGTGCTGCAGGAAGGATTCCCATTCTTTCTCCTCGTTTGTAGTTACTTGGGCACTATTCATAACGAATGCTCTTCTCAGAGGTGGGTATAGCAAGCCCTTCCCTGGCTGTTTGGTTTTCTGCAGGACAAGCTGTCATCAGTGTCCCCATTACCTCTTCTACCACCTCTGCTTATGGGGACAGCTGCCTGTTTGCTGCTTACGCTTGCTGTGTGTCTGGGAACATGCTTGGAATAATTTCTAACGATTGCCTTTTAATTGCTTGTTCAGCACTCTGCTGTGGAGCATTGTGCTGTGTTCTGATGGCAGGGAGGGCCAGCAGTGGGATGTGCTGTGTTAGTGCATGGCGAGGGACTGATTCTGGGCCCTGAGGATGTTTGCTTGCTCCTAGGAGGTTTTTAACTTTAATAACATCTCTTGGTGATAAGGAGCAGTGGCGTTGAGTGGGGCAGGGAGGGGGACACAGCAGTGACAGGATGATTTAAACAGCCTTTCTGTCCTGCTTCATCTTCACAGACATAGCAAATCAGATTAGCATGGGTCTGAGGGAAGGAAGGGGGAAAGTGGGTGTCAGTGTGATGGAGGCAGGGGAGAGGGATCCCGTGTTCATTCTGGTAAGCAGATGGACAGGCTGAGTCTCCTCCCACCCCTTCTCTGCTGGGTCCTGCTGCCATCCATGGATGGAAACACCTGATTGTTCCTCTAAGAGGACTCTCACCCTCCCCATACCTTTCCTGTGAACGCCTGTCTGCCCCTGTCTGCTGTCTCACTTTCCTCCTTATTACCAGAAAACCCATTCCTATCCACAGGTATTTCTTCTGTCTTATGCCAGGCAGGTGTCCCTAAATAACCCCTGACCCCACAAACACCTTCATGGTGGCCCTGCATGGATCCTCCCTGAATGCTCTGAGTCATCCCATGGTAGATGCCTGCAGTGACCCTGTGCATTTTATAGAATGGTTCACTTGGAAGGGACCTTAAAGATCGTTGAGTTCCAACCCCCCTGCCATGGGCAGGGACACCTCCCACTACAGCAGGTTGCTCAAAGCCCCATCCAGCCTGGCCTTGAACACTTCCAGGGATGGGGCATCCACAGCTTCCCTTGGCAACCTATTCCAGTGCCTCACCACCCTCACAGTAAAGAATTTCTCTCTAGTATCTAGTCTAAATTTCCCTTCTTCCAATTTAATGCCATTACCCCTTGTCCTATCACTACATGCCCTTGTAAGAAGTCCCTCTCCAGCTTGCTTGTAGGCCTCCTTTAGGAACTGGAAAGCTGCTGGTTTTGGTGTCAGTGTGAGGAGCTGCCAGAGCTCTGCACAGGGACATCAGCACGTACCAGAACCTTGCTCCCTGCAGTATTGATACACGGGCACTGCCTCCCCTCCCCAGCAGGCACCCTGCTGTGAGTGACAGTGTGTCCATCTTCTGTCTCCTCACAGATCTCACGCAACCTGGGGAAACTCTACAGTGAAATGATCTTCGTGAATGGCTTTGTGCACTGTGACCCGCACCCAGGCAATGTGCTAGTGAAGAAGTGCCCAGCCTCTGGCAAGGCCCACATTATCCTCCTGGACCACGGGCTCTATCAGGTATGTAGCTATGGATGGCTTCCAGAGCCTTGTGAAACTGGCTGCCTTTGAGCATCAGGATGAAAGAGCACACCCCGCTGCAGCCTTGCCCCGCATAGCCTATTTGAATACATTTATTCTATTGCTCCCATAACCCTACAAGGATATTTCCTGGCTCTGAAATAGGGGATGGGGCAATGCTAGGGGGGGCAAGCCTTTCCCTGCCCCCCTGCCCTGCGCCGGTTCTCTCTTCTCTGTGAACTTCTAGAGGGCACGTCTCCTTCCCCAGGTGCTGAGCGAGTCGTTCCGCATGGACTACTGCCGCCTTTGGCAGGCGCTCATCAAGGCCGATATGAAGAGAGTGCAGAAATACAGCCGGCGGCTTGGGGCTGGAGATATGTACCCTCTCTTTGCCTGCATGCTGACTGCCAGGTCCTGGGAGTCTGTCAACAGGGGCATTGACAGGTCGCCAGTCTCGGCCAGCGAGGTAGGTCCCGCCTGCCCTTCCCTATCGTGCGCCCTTCCTCCTCAAGTACCTTTCTTTGTTGTAGAAGGAGGCAACCCCTGGCGGCTCTGTGGCAAATTCTGCATCCCTAGCTGAGCTAGAAAAAGCCAGGACTCCTTCTGCAATGTGTTTTTTAGTGGCTGAACTTAATTTCCCAGTTTCACCTGTCACAGGCCACTTAAATTTTGTATAATATTTTAATGGCGAAGTATTCACCAGTTCTGACTGGGAAACATTTGTAGATCAGCCTTTTCTTAAAAAAGCGTTGAATGCAGCTGTGCAGGGAGCCATCAAGGAGGATAGGTTAAGGTAGAGGAGACATAAAGACTTAGTGAGAAGACATGAGAAGGATAATGCATTATCACTATTCATGTAAATGACTATCAGCACTGATACAAACTCCTAAAAACCCTTGGAAATTACCTCCCAATCAGAAACCCTATTAACTTGAAGTCAAGGTTGCTTAACTGTGGATCCTGTCAGCTCCATCACTACAAATCTAGGAAATTGCCGTTTCCATTCTCCACCCTTTCCTATCCACACATGCTGAGACCTTTCTCACGCCTTCTTGCGCTCTTGACGTGCACACACTGCCTTAAGAACAGTGGCAGCCCCTGCCAACCGTGCTGTTGTTAGAGATGAGCATATAGTGGTATATTCAGCCAACGGACTAGTGTCTGTAGGTAGAAACACATTACATCCTATGGTTTGTAGTAGAGAGGATGAAATTTATTTCAGTAGCATTATAATATTGCTCTGCGATATTCTCTTCTGGAAATTTCTTTGGGTTGATGTTTCATTTTGATGGATGGGGCAGAATTTGCTGCACTGGCTTGCCATTATCCATAGCAATGAGTAGGTCGGATACCTTGGGTAATGGGCCCTCCCTCCCCATAACTTAATTGCTTCCTACCTGAATTAATTTTCTGGATGCCATAAATAATACAGTGACTATCTAGCAGACCGGTGCTTGATTTGGTTCTGGAGCTGGTAGCTCCAGAAAAAAAATTCAGAGGCACCAAAGCGAATCAACGCAGAGCTGGCTCTGGTACTACAAGGCCAGTGTTGAATCCGAGCAAATAAGCACTGTTTATCCTAAACTGGCTTGTGAAGGTTGTGGTTATGCCAGAGGTATAACCGTAGCTGCACGACGTCTCGTGTGAGCTAATGAACTTTGTCACTGAGTTGAATTGCATGTATGGAGCCAGCTCTGCTGTTTTTGCCTGCGTGACACAATTAATGCTGAAACTGGATAATCCTGAAGCAGATAATGGGGAGCTGAGCAGATTTGCTGTGGCATTAGGAAATGAGCTGCTGCTTGCCCTTAGTTTAGAGGTGAATTTGAAAGATTGTATTAGCAGCAAGATCCAAGCCCTGGGTAGGCAGGTACTATCAGCACAGAGCTCCAGAGAGACTGCTTGAGGATGTGTGGACATGAGAGTAGACTGTGAGAAAGGGAAGCAACCCTTCTGAAACAGAACCTTACCTGTAGTGATGGGTCCAGCCTGGGGCACTGTATTTCAAGAAAGGTTTGGTCAAACTGTGACAAGTCCGGTAGGAAGCTACAAGGACTATTGGTCAAGCAGATGCAACCCGTGAAGTAAGTCTGAGCAGGTCAGGGCAGAAGAAGTCCAGAGAAATAAGGGTTGAGAAGAGTTGTAGCAGTGATTTTCAAATCTGTTAAAGAGTGCTGCAAACAGGACAGAAAGAAGGAACAGGTTTAAATTCAGCTAAGGAGTTTGGGGTTAAAAGATGAAAAAAGACAGATCTAACAAATGCTGGTGCAGATGGTCTGGGAAGGCTTTGAGTCGCATCGCTGGAGAGTTTTAGGAGCAGGCCAGGCAAATGTGTGAGGATCGCCATAGGTGTAGTTGTTCCTGACTTAAGCCAAGGCCGGGCACTGACCGCTCAGGGTGGCTGCTGGCCTCATCTCGTCTGATTTTATGATGGTGTTTTGCTGCATCCTGCAGCACCCTCAGCAGCTCCAGCCAAGGGGTTTTTCTCAGGTCCTGTGGCATAGCTCATCTCTTCCTCTGTGCACAGGCTTCGCCCTTGACAGAAAATGACAGTTTTGATGACAGATCATGTGGTTGTTTTGTGATGTGGACAAGCAGCTGGAGCTAAAAATAAAAGGAAAAGAAATGGAAAAGAAAAGCTATGTGTGGAAAATAAAGTAGGCTGTGCAGTGATGCTGGCTAGGGTAAGGGATAAGAGATGATAAGGGAGGAATTTTCTGCCAGCCAATAATGGAACAAAGCATTAAACATTTAGGAGAGCTAAGCATCTTCTTGCTGAAGCTTTGTGCATTTGGTCAGTGATGGAGGCAGAAGGACACAAAGATTTATTTGTCAGCAGCAAAGCAACCGTGGTGGTGTGTGAGCTGTATACATCTCTGACCACCACAAACTGCACACTTGATTTGTGCAGTTCTGTTCCTTTATAATAAGTCTGAAGTTCACAGAGTGATGTGAGATCCCATATCATGAAATATAGGCTGGCTATCCCTCATTCCACAGGAGAGAAGGTTTTTGAGCTATCCTTTCCTCAAAGGAACCTCCCTCCTGTCATTTAGTGCCCTCTGCATGTGTCCCACTGGATTCTGGAGATTTCAGATGTTTCACGGACTTCTATTTGGATTTGCTGATTCATGTCATAGCCTCTGTAGGAAGAGGTAGAGACATTGTACGCGTATGGGATCAGGTCCACACCACACTGTGCTACATTTCCTGGAATGGCAGGGGAACTCTCAGACCTAAAAAGAATTGCACGCCACAGTGGCTCATGTTTGGAGGGAAGCCCATCTTAAATGGCTCAAGCTGTACCCTGTCGGGTAGCACTGGGATCTGACTGTGGAGTGTATTTGTTGGAAGCTGGAGAACCAAGGAACAAGAAGGATCACGCTGTGTCTGCCTTGGTCTTACACTCTTTCCTTAAGCGTCTCCTTAAGCGTCTAGACAGACCCTTAATCTGACAGATGACAGTTTGTCATCTTTTGGGTAAGTATGATGCTTAACCTCATAATGCTTTCTCACCTCTGCTGAGTAGTGTTGAGGACATAGGGCTAAACTAGGCCTTGGATACAGCTTTATCAGTACAACTTAAAGCCATCAGTTGCACGGGACAGCAAGACAAGGAGCAGCCTGGTTGTCCTTGCTGGATGTTTCCACCTTCCTGAGCTGTCTTGTGCTACCTGCAGCTCTGCCAGCTTTGGGGCTGGAGAGGTGAGACTCAGAAGGCTGCAAGGGCAATCATGAGACCTAGCTGTTGTGAGCTGCCTGGGGCTAAGAACTGATACAGCAGCAAGTGCCCTGTTCTCCTGGGAGGCTGTTAATCCTGCCAGTGAGGGGACAGGGCCTTATCTCACCGAGGGGCAGGTGGGATATGGCAAGAGTGATCTGTGACTGTGCTATGAGTGCTTGGGACAGCCAGGTGTCTGCAGGAAAGCAGGACAAAGAGCTCTTTAGCTTCTGGCCTAGAGTTATGGTCTAGAAAAACACCGTCTCCTCCTGCCAAATCTCATCTGCATCTGGACCTGGGTTGCCCATGTACTCTCAGCTTCTCTCTTCTTTCTCCCTGACATGACCCGGCTGGCTGTAGGATGTGGAGATCCGGTCCAACGCTGCTGCTTACCTACCCCAGATCACCCAGCTCCTCAACAACGTCCCCCGCCAGATGCTGTTGCTGCTGAAGACCAATGACTTACTACGGGGGATTGAGTCTGCCCTGCACACGCGGGCCAGTGCCAGCTCCTTCCTCAACATGTCTCGCTGCTGCATCAGAGCCGTTTCCACGTGAGTCTCTTCTCCAGGCACCAGAGGTCAGAGATGGAGCAGCAGGGGCTGGCTCTCCCTGGGGGCCAGGATGCGGTGGGGGAAACCAGCACCAGCAGGCCAGCCAAAGCCAAGGCCCAGTCCTGCAGGGAAGACCCTGAGATGGTGGTCAGGTCCAATCGAAAGTCCATATCATAATATAACATTGCGGTGACAGGGCCGGTCCAAGGTCAAACTAGAAAGTCAATCTCTAGATCAGGTCCAGTGGTTGTCAGGCAGGTCTGTGGTAACAAGACAAGCCTGAGGTCAAGTCAAGAAGTCAGTATATGTGAGTTGAGGTCCAGATCAAGGGGCTTCATAGCAGGGCATGAGCTGAGAACCATTACTCCTGCAGTCTAGCTCAGGCAGGGACTGAAGGTGCAGGCCTGAGATGATCTGGAGCTCCTGGACCTATGAGCAGAAGGTTGGGGGAGGTCCCAGGCTAGTCAGGGCCATTAAGACTTATTAGAGCCCCTCAGGCAGGACCCTGACAAGACCTAGTTTGACTTCTTGACCACTTACTCGTAGCTGTGGACCTCTCGTCCTCATTAGCACATCTGCTATCCTATCTGCTATCACATCTGCTGATCCTGTCCCTGCTCAGGTACACATCTGAGCCTCTGACTATGGTGTTCGCATGCCCATCAGCCTCTTCAGAGGACAGGTCTGTCTCCCTGAGGCTGGGGAAAGGGATGGAGTTGGAGGCCTTAGGGTAAGGGTTTAGGGTTTGGCCCC
Source organism: Nycticryphes semicollaris (assembly GCA_013400055.1). Classification (NCBI taxonomy): domain Eukaryota; kingdom Metazoa; phylum Chordata; class Aves; order Charadriiformes; family Rostratulidae; genus Nycticryphes; species Nycticryphes semicollaris. The sequence continues at coordinate 794,987 of VXBJ01007792.1, read as the reverse complement.
TCCAAAGGAGGAGAAGGGGCTTCCTGGACATTGCAGGTATCAGCACTGGGAAGTACTTGTGGGTAGGAAAGATCTGCAAGTTCACTGCTGCCAGTTTCTGAAGCCTGACTGAGGGGCTGGGGCTGACTGGGAAGATCAGACTGATGTTTAAAAGCCAGGAACAAGAGTCGTGCAAGTGATTTCCATCTGTGAGTCTTATGAGTCAGTGCACTTCTGCCTCCTTGCAGAAGAAAAAACAGTTATATCTCTGGTTGATGAGGGATCTATGAAGCCCAGTTAACCTTTTCTTCTAAAGAAAGGTGAATTATTTTTCCTGGAATCAGTGTGTCAGGATTGCTGGACTCTCATGAGTGCGCTACCAGGAAAGGCTTATGTTTTGTGTGCCTCTCCCTGTTAGCTGAAGTGAAGCTGGGCATAGAAGCAGAGGATGCCATGGCCCAGGGTCACTATGGATAGTGGGGAGCTCACAAGGGAGCAGGCTGTCTCTTCTGCCTGATTCCTGCTAAGAAGGCAGCCCCCAGCTCCTCAGGAACATTACTTGGAGAAAATGCCTACTCCCAGGGATCCCCACGGCTGGCAATTCTCCAGATGTGGGATGTTCCCCTCCTCTGGGGAGGGTCTGTTGTACTGAAGATGTAGGGCAGACCTCCTTCCCACTGGGCTGTGTCCTACTGGATCTAATGTGGCTCTTTCTCTCATTCCAGGTACCAGAGGAGCAAGAGTCACTCGTTTTACAGGAAGGCCCAGATCTCACTCACAGAAGCTCTGAGCCTGTGGCAGATCAACTTGTATGAACTCTTCCTGTGGCTGAAGGGGTCCCAGCTGGGGAACTGGGTCATTGCTCTCCTGAGCCGGATGCACATGGGCTGACATTGCACATACTGACATGAACTGGTGGGAAAGGCCTGGGTGTTCCCTCCCTCCCTTCTGCTCTCCATGGCACATTTGCCTTTCTGACTGTTTCTGTCTATTCTGTGGGCTATTTCTGGGTCTTGTTCCATGTTACACGCTGCATTGTCCTTGCCCATTACAGCATTAGCTTCTTCTGTGGCACTGAGAGGTGGAGTTGGTACCAGAGCTCTGCTGTTCTGTGGTTTAGGAAAAAAAGGAGGTGTGAGATACCATGTGTCAGGAAGGACCAGGTATTTGCTTTCCCCATCTGAGCAGCAGAAATTTCACTCAGATTTCAGTGGGACTGCAGAGGAAGCAAAAGTCTCTCTTTGGCTCTTTCTTAAACAATCTTACAGAATTTAAGAGAATCCCAACTCTGCCTAGGTTGCCCCAAAAAGTTTCTCAGACCCTCAGAGAGGTGGTAAGTCCCTTTAAAATCCAGTAGGCTTTGTTTTTGCAATCTCCTTAGTCTGATTTCTACAGTCTACCCTACAGTCCCATTTTCAGGTGTGCAGAGTTTCTCAGAGGAGTGAAACCTTGTGGAGAGGTGGCACGAAGGCTTCCTCTCCCAGCACCAGGGGAAGGGGCCCTAATGGTAAGAGTGTCGGACTGGGAGTCCGGCTTTCTGAGGTTCGTCTCCAGTCCTGTCAGCAAGTGCCTCTGTGGTTTTGGACTTTTCCTGGCCCGTTTCCTTGCAGGTGAGATGGGAGAAGGGGACAATGGTCTTGCCTCTCTTCTGAAATCCAGGGAAGGCAGGAGGAATGATAACTCAGGGCTCTGAAACTGCTGGTAATGTAGGTGTGCTGTATTGTACTGCCACTCAGCAAAATAAATGTGTTGTATCAAAGACCTTTGGGGGAGGGATGCCTGGTGGTGTACTCAGGGTGACAATTTTTCCTCTATCATTCCTGTTTCCATTTCTCCATAGAGTGAGTGCTGTCAGGTGGCACAGTTAACTCACTGCAAGCCAAGTGAAAGGGCCTCTTGGTCTTTCCTTTTCCCAATAAGTTTGTTCCACATCTGGGTCTTCTGGTACTGCGTCAGATGCGTACTGGGGTGGGATGGAGAACTGGGCATCATTCTGCTGGCAGGAGGCACTGCTCCTTGCCACCTAGATCTATGCTGAGTCTGACTCCTCCCATGCTTGTGAGAGCACCATCTGTGAGATGTCACCATCCCCGTGCCACACACTGGGCATTGCATGTGCCTCAGACAAAAACCTGCCACTTTGCTCGGTGGTGCAAGTGACGGGTCTGGTGGCTCTGACTCTGCAGCCATGGGATGACTACCAGGAAGTCTCACCCAGAGGCCTCTTTTATGTGAGACATATTTGGGATCCTGGGAGATGTCTCTGCTGCTTGTGATGATTCCTGTAGCCAGGAAGGGTGGATGGAGGTGACTGCTCAGACCATTTCAGCTTTCTCATAAGCTATTTCCATGAAAGGGGTCACAAAGGACAGGATGGGAATGTCCCACAACTGCCAGTAAGCTTGCTAAGCTGAGGGTTACTCAGGTACTAGGCTGTGCCTGAGACCAAGGCAGGAGAAGACTATTCACTCTTCCAGTTTGCATGTGGTTTCCCAGTTTGCGAGACCACACCTTGCAGCGAGTCCATTTCCAGTGGAAGGGAAGCAGGGGACAGAGTGTGGGTGAGTGCGTGTGTCACTCCCTGAGGAACTGATTCTCTCGCTGACTCTGTGGGAGAGGAAAGACATATCATCCAGAAAAGGTACCCGACTGCAGGTGTGCTTGGGCATGTAGTGACTTGTGATGGTGATTGTGTATGTGCACAGGAGTGTAGGTACAGCTGGCTGGCTCAGGACTGTCAAGAAGAGGTGTGTGATTGGCAGAGTTGTGGAAGAGGAATTATTGACCTTGGGTTTTTGGTCCCCTGTTCAGTCAGTGGCCTGACCCTGAGGTTATGTCTCTGAGCCCTTCCTACCATGGGGGAAGCAGCAGGAGTGATGTGCTCTCGCGTCTTTGCCAAGAGCCAAAAAAAAAAAACCAAAACGCCCAGTAAGACTGAATGTCGTCACAAAGCTTGTCCCCAAGCTGTGCAATGACAGGTCAGAGATTCCCCTGACTGCTGAGTTGTGTGATGACGTCAGGGAATGGAGTGGTAGTAATTGCAGTGACGAGACCTCTGAGTCGACACGGAGTTATAGGGGCCCTGGAGTATTGGTCCTGCAGCCTGCACATGAGTAATTCTTGCTCGTGTGAGCAGTCTGGCTGAATCAGTGGCTTCCTTAGGCACTTACAGCTTGTAGGCTGACCAGTGTGGGTGGGCCCGTCTTCTTCATCTCACAAGCAGATCCCCACTCAGAAAATTGCTCTGGTGCATCCAATAAAGTCCAGGAGACACTCTGGCAATGGTCACTGACTGCAAATCCTCATCTTGTAGCTGCCCCTGAAAATGCCTAAAATGCCTTTGCCTGGCCGTGTCTGGATATACCAACCAGAGTCTGGGTCTCACTAACATCTGTGTGTGAAAACTCATCCCACAGTGAGACCCTGGTCGTGTTCTTCATATGGATGGCATGTTGCGGAGAGGCTCTCTGCAGCTGGCATTTGCATTGACTGCCAAGCTCCCAGCCCACTCTCGGCCACGCGTGTTCTTTCACCCCCTGAAAAAATCCCACCACACGACTGCTGGTCCTGCTGCCCGAGGGAGGTTCTGGTTCTAAAAGTGGAAGGGAACCAGGAGCCCCTCAGAGTGTTGTTTTTTGGCAGCGGGGAGAGCGCAGGGTGTACTTGGGAGAGTGTTGCCTGTTGACGTTGGTCTCTGCTGGGAGGCTCCGTGCTTCGGTGTGAGCAGTGAGACTCCTCCCTCAGTTGTGCTCAGCTCCGGCCTTCTCACAGTCAGTCAACGAGGGTTTGCCTGAGCAAAGAGCAAGCAAACACCCGGAGTTTGACCCTTTAACATTCCTGCCTTGCCTTTTTGCTGAAAGCTCTCCAAGGTGAATGTGTTAAAAGGGTTTTGAAAAGGCACTTTCTCATCCCAGTCTCTGGTTGTCAAACATGGGTAGCCTGGATTAGCTCCGTGCACTTGGCCTCTCCGTTCCAACCCGCATTTATTGCTGTTTTCACCACCAGCAAACACAGCCTTTGCTGCTCCGCTTGCAGGTGGCACACGGGCTGCCATCTGCCCAGATTCAGCTGCGAGCGGCCTGAAGTTTGGCACAGGCACTAAACATTGGCCTTGCAGCAGACTCAGGAGCCCACCCACTCTTCCTTAAGACCGACAAGTTGGGGGTAAGAAGCTGGGGCCAGAGCTGCAAAACTGATGGACAGCTTTCAGCTGCTGTAGTGTGAAATACTGTGTTGTAGCCCTGGTAGCAGCTCCCATCCTACAGGGGGCTCTCAGAAGTGTGGGGGAGCCAGCATCTGGTAGTTAAATGTGCCATCGTTAGGTTGTCTGGAGGTGGAAAATGGGGCAGTGGGGGTAAATGATGTTGTGCAAAACTGCAAGAACTCATGGTATGTAGTCAACACGCTTTTTCATACCCAGCTGAAGGAAAAGCCAGAGAGCGCATTAGTCCAGGCTAAACACTGTAGCCTTCACCACCTACCTCGTCCACTAAGCTTTAATGATGACAAGTGGGTGGCACATAGGTTTGCAAACCAAGGCTGCGCGCTGCCCTCTGCTATCTTGGGGGCGTACGAACCTCGTGCAGTCGCAGTGCAGAAGCTTTCCAAATGAATCGCTCCCTGCTTCCCACAGCAACTGAACCGTGAGCGGCAGGTAGCCTGGCCAGTCCCAAAGTCATTCCCCTCACAAATGACTCCCCTGGGTCACTGGGGCTGCTTCCCAATCCATCGCTTGGCAGGGCTTTTTCCTCACCACCTCTGTGTATCTCTGTATCCCCCCAGCACCATTCTTCTCTCCCTGTATCCCAACTCCAGAGGGGTGCAGGCACACTGCTGGGTCTTGGAGCGTGCAAGGAGCCATCACACATGGTAGGCTGTGCCAGGACACCCAGCATTCAGTTGGGTGAGGGGTATCTGGAGGGGTGCAGCCCTCAGAGCAGCCAGTATCTTCACCTCAAGGTGACCTTGTCAAAGGGCCAAAGACCTTGCCTTTCTGGGTTGGCTTGTGTGACCCCAGAAAGCATGGCTCTGCTTTCCATCTTCCATGGGGTTCCAGATCAGCCACTGTCAGATCACTGGCTGCTCTTTGTATGGCTTACCTTCTCAGCTACCTGCTCTAACCCAGGTACTTCAGTGTCTGGTGGTCTGGGAAAACTGTTCAGCCAGACTGCATGAGTAGTGTGGAGTAGGGAGGAACTTTGGTATTTTTAGTATTTCATTTACTTTATTTTTATTTGATTCAGATTCTTTTTTTTGCTGAGGCTACTTTTCCCTACTCTGATACCTCTTCCTATAGCTGGAGCGCTGCAGAGAAGGGAGCAAGACTTAGGTCTGACCTAGCAGGACGTGTCTGCATGTGAAATGCACGTGAGCTGCTGGTGGTTTGCAGGCCTGCAGCTCCGGGCTCAGCGTAGCTGTAAGCGAGTGTCTTCCCAGGGTGGCTGTCCCTTGAGGCCCTGCTCTCCCCTCACCCCGCAGCCTAACAGCCCCTCTTAACTTTAATAAAGCAAAGATGGAAGAGATTACTAAATGGTAGCTAATAAACAAAGTGACATGCACGAAGCCTGGTAATATCATATTGCTCTTAAAGACAGTATGAAAAATAATAATCATGGCCATTGTTATTACTATCTTGTACTGCACCATGGCTAAACTATCCATCATGCTGATAAGGCTGAAAGGAAAACTCAGCAATAGAAGAGGCATATATCACAGGGCAGCCAGTCCCTGTGCTGCACCCAGTCTGTGCTGGGGCTGCTGTTGCTCTGCTGCATCGTGGGACCATCAGGTAAACTGGAGCAGGGTGAGCCTGTCAGCGTTGCCTGTGGGAGCAGAAGGTCAGCATGGAAATGGCTGTTCTGCAACAGGCGGGTGTGGAGACCTGAGCAAGGAGGTGATGTGGGCTGGGGTTTACTGCGGGGTATCGACGCACCTAAAATACTTTGGTGTGAGCCAGACAGAGCCCCAGAAGAAGACAGAGGGAAGAAAGCTGATTGATGTGATATGGGAGGTCAGCTAAAAGTGTGGTGCCACTGCTAACCTTGCACAGCAGGCTCAACAGTCAGTTTTATGGGAGAAGAGTCTCGCCCTGGATAAAAGATACTTGGCTGTTCAGAGAATGTCAAGAATGAGCATTACAGAAGCCAGGGAATGGGATGGAGAGCTGTGCAGGCTGTGGAGGTCACCCTCATTGGCCAAGGGCTGGTCCCTGCACATTGCCTCTTGCCTGGATTACACGGCTCAGGTAACTCCTTTATTTTGGAGACTTCTCCATGCTCCATCCCTGAGGTCTTCTCTGTATGGTTTCCTTTGGTCACTGTGTTCACACTCTCTGCCAAACAATGGCCAGACAAGAGATGGACCCTCAATGAGCCTCTGCAGGAGCGTACAAGACTGCAAAGCTGCTTGGGTGCTCCTGTGCCATGTGCCCTGTCCTTGGCATCACCTGGATTTTGCTATGGGAGCGGGTGCTCCTATGGCCCCTCTCCTTGAGCCTCCTGCTGAGGCTGGCTGGGGACTCCCACCTCGATGACACGGGTGGCTCTGGGTACACTGCGTAAGCTCTATCCACAGCTGGGAGTGGGTAAGGATCATTTATTTGCCATATTGTGCTACCAGGGGAAAAAAATCACAGCTACATGTGTAGCGAGCAGGCGGCAGAGCACAGTGACGGCTGTTACTATTGGCAGTTACCCCCTTTGCTTGCTCAGGGGCCTACGGAGGCCGGAGCATGGCTGCTGAAATGAAATGTTACACCTGGGACATAAATCATGGTCAGAGGCCACAGGGCACTGGACAAAGGCTTCCCCTGGGGTTTAGCTTGGCCTTGTCACACTGGCACTATAGCAGGGGTGGTCTTCTGCTTGGGGACCCCGCTGGGCTGGGTCGTGCTCTGTGTCCCAGGTGGCCCCGTGCAAACATGTCCTGTGGCAGAGGCAGTTGAGCAGAGACCCCAAAATGGCTCTTCTGCCTCCTTGTGGCTGGCCCCGCCTCTGGCTGTTTGGGGTATTTTTAGGAGGAGAAACCTCCGAGCAGGTTTTCAGGGGCACCTCCTGAGAGAGAGGTATTTTGGTCTGCAGTGGCACATGTTGATAAAACACAGGGAAAATGTAAAGAAAGGCCTCAGGAATGGCCCAAAGCAACCTGCTGTGTCGTGGTGCCCCTCAGATGGTGGCACAGTGGTGCTGTGTGTGATGCCAGGGGCATCCCTGGCTTACACCAGGACGATGCCTGTCCCAGGGCTTGGCCGGCGCTCGCTCGGTTGGGAGCGAGCAGAATGTGAATGAACTGTCTTCTGACCTCTGAGCCGGGGCACGGGATGGGGTGGCATGGTTGGGGGGGAAAGGGACTTGCCAGGCTGCCCAGCTCTGGAAATCACCAGCACCACTTGCTGGGTCTGCTGGTCATGAAAAGTAACCATACACAACAAATTCCAAAGGCTGAGGCTGTCCCGGGACTGATGAGGCCAGGTGGTTTGCTCACTCCCCAGCCCTCACACATCCCTACATCCCCCTTTCTTGGCTTGCTCCTGTACTTACCCAGGGGTAAGTACTGGTCCCAGGGGGCCAGCGGAGCTGTGGCTGCAGCAGACACAGGGGACCCCACTACCATCTGCACAGCCCCAGGCCCTTTGCAGGTACCTGCTGGGATGGGGAGCACCATGGTCCAGTGGAGCCCGCCCCATGGTGGGGTACATCCCCATCAGCTGCCACCAGCCATGTTTTTCTTCCCCATACAGTAGGGTTTTGGTACCGGCCACCCCCTGGGGACATCCAGCCGGTCCCCTTCAGGCAGTGACAAAGGCAATTACCGCACCGCCAAGCTCCCCCGGCCAGTTGCTGAGACACTTACCTGAAATTAGCTGTGGCCAGCCCGTCGCAGAGGTGAACGCGGTTGCCATTATGAATGCACTCCTTGTTTGTCTTTTCAGTGCCGAAATCCTGTCAGCGAGGAGAAGCGATAATAACATGCTATTAAGTTCTTTCTGGATAATGTAATTCAGGAGTCAGGAGGCAGTTTGGTCATTTATGCCTTTGAAAAGCTCAGAATAATTTTCAGTGTCATTATCTTCCATTTTAAAGAGCCCGTTTCAAACATCAATAGCCCCTCTCCTCACCGCCTCCCCCTTGCTTGTGTGGTTGTCTCCCACCCTTTGTTCCTGTTTTCTGTGAGTTTTCAGGGATTTGGGGGTTGTTTCCAGTCAGTCATACACCCTGAAACACACGGCGCATCCAGCCTCTTCTTGCTCCCTTGCTCTTTTTATGTTGGGTTTGAGAACTTGGTGCTATTTTATTCAGCATCTCTAAGTTGTGTTTGGTGAGGCAGCCGCTTATGAGGCCGGGAAGCACCACTTGGGCCTCGGTTATGGTGGGAGGAGGGTGAACATGATGTGAATTTGGCTTTGCAGGGCAGGAGCAGGACCTCAGGGGTTTGCAGCAGTGTGTGTCCCCTTGGGAACAGCCGGCAGGCAGAGAGAGCCACCTTGAAAGCCCAGCCACCCTCAGGAAGAGAGACTGTGTGGGGTCACTGTGCATTCTGGAGATTCCGGTTGTATTGCGATGCCCTGGGGAGTGAGCTGTGCCACCCAGGCTACAGCACAGGCATGGGGCTGGGGATCCTGTTTAGCCCAGCCACCGCAGCACAACCAGCTACCCTGATCCGGGACACCACTTCCTCCATCTCTCCGGGCACGGTGGCAGTTGACAAGTTATCTGCGGAGCCTGATGCCTCATTATGTTCTTTGGTCATGCGTTTGTTAAGTGTGTGCTTCAGTGTAAGCGGTTAATGGACATTTTTTGCCCTGAAATAGCCCCCAGGATAGGGAGCAGAGAGGCTTCTCAGCAGATGCAACTTCAACACCAGCTTACTCTGCAGGCATGAAAACAAACAGATGTCTCCGAGTGAATGCAGCAAAAATTATTATCCAGAACTGGGGCAGGAAAACAATTGGGCTCCTCTCCTGCATGCACAGAGACATGGCTGAAGAGGAGAGTTTTACTCGTTAAGTTAATTGGCGGTGATCCCTGTCATCCTTGGCCTTAAGTTCATTTCTGGGCCTGGAGACTATCCTACCACTTCTGTTTTTAAAAGAGGAAGGTATGTGGCTCCTTCCATTTTTTTCTGTCCTCGTACTGCCCATGCTTCAGTGCAAACAGGAGGGATAATGCCCTTCCCTTCGCTGCCTTCTTCCTTCAGAGGGGGAATGGGATCTCCCAAGCAGGGTACAGAAGATCCATAGGGAGCAGGCAAGAGTCGCATCCATCACCAAGCCTAGTTCATATTGTTGGGCAACTTCTGAAGGCATTGGTGGGCACTCATGTGCCAGCAAAGTCAGTGGTAGAGTCAGGCTGTGACCTGGCATGAGCTTATTATCTGCAGAGAGGGTGTGGGAAGACGTGCATGGAGAGCAGGCTCATTGTCCTCACTCTGCCTAGAGTATGCTGCAGCATTAGCGGAGCTGACCTAGCATCGTTAGCGCAGAGGATACAGTCTTCTTGGGACAGGTGTAATGAGGGATGAGGATGCTCTTTCCTTCATGAGAGATGGAGAGGCCTTTTAAACACTTTTGGCAGTCCCGGCCATTAATACAGTTTAGTGCTGGCCAACGATGCCTGGAAGGGAATCCACACGACACAGACAGGGTGCAATGGATGCATCTGCTGCTGGACAGCCGTGCCCTCTGTCTGTGCAGAGATGATGGGACCAGAGACCTGCCGCCAATCCAGCCATGATGGGCTGTGCCTGCCTCTATCGCCAGCTGAAGCCCTGCTCTGTGTCCAGCTGCATGTGCCCTTGGAGTGCAGAGGAGGATTAAATGTGTTTCCTGTGGCCTGGAGTATTTACAGGGTTTCTCCCATGAAGGTTTTCTGGTGCTTGGTATTTTAGCTCATGCGGCAGTCTCAGTGGGGATGCTCAGAGAGTCCTCTCTCCTCTATCCACCCACCTATTTTCATTAAATCTAAAGGACTTTTATTATCCCTGGGATCTCTATGGCCTCTCTCTTAGTTGAAACTGGAGAAGGATTTGAATAAATACCTGTCAGTAGGGAACTGGGAGAGGGTCAGACAGCCCAGTCTCTCCTCTCAGGGCACCTTAGTGGGATAAGCTGTCTGCCCTTAAAAAACTGACTAACAAGGGAAACCTAAAGAAAAGAAGGGAAAGAAAAGATAGTGAAAAGCAGGGGAAACTGGACTTCTTAAATGGCTCGTTATATCAGCCAGATCTCCATTCACTCCACCAGCAGCCTGACCATCTTAGCCCTGCTCCCAGCAAGGAGCCTGCATCTCGCTGTTCAGCCTCTCTTCTTGCATATTTTTCCCACTTGCAACTGTTTTTTTTCTCAGTGTGGTATTTTTTTCCCCCCAGTTTCTGCTGCACTGACAGCCCACGTGCCATCACCTGATGGCAGAGCTGGCCACTGCTGTGGGCAAGGCAAACGGGGCAGAGGGAGGGACCACCACCTGGCACGGGGCACACAGCTGACTTTGGCCTGTGCTTTAGCCAGGAGGCAGATGTTGCCCCATCTCAGCTGCATGAGGCTGGTAGGGCCATGCCCAGCTGCAACCACGTGCTGAGACATTGCCCCCTTGCTTTTTTCATTTTTGCTGGACTCTGCCTTGGAAACCCACCCTGCAGTGATGTTTCTGTCGCTCTTGGTTTGCCTCTCCAAGACATCTCGGCGGGCTGCAAGAGGCCTGGCTGTGGTTTGGGCAATATCATAAAGATGCTGATGTTGCTTGTCCGTGGTCCTTACTGCAGAGGGATGTTGAGCGCATTTTAGATCACTCCAGAGATCAATAGTTTGGTCTTAAATAGTGGCGTAACTCAGTCCTCAGCTCAGCCTGGGAAGGTGGCTGGGACAGACACAGTAGTCCAGCTAGAGGTGTTTTGGCAGGGCTCTGTTGAGAGCCATGTCTGCAGTGGCATCACTGGGCCAGGAGGTGCCATCCCCCACTTCCTGAGAAGATGGCCTGGGCTCTGTGTGCCCAAGAGCTCTCAGCAGGGACAAGGAGATGCTGTCTAAACACGGCAGGCTGCAGCCCGTCTACAGGAGCAGCAGCTCTGGCAGGGAGATCCGGCAGCACCTCAAGAACGGGGTTTAAGGCACCCTGTGTTCTCACGGCCTGTGGGCTCAGCATGGGCATGGTGTTCAGCTTCAGTTCACTTTCTCATTTGCTTCAGATAATAACATTGTGCAGTGTCCATAAGTCATCTGAAAACCCCACCTGGCTCTTGGCAAGGAGAGTTCCCCCTTCTGATTTAGAGGGAGGTCTCTGCAGTGTGAGAGAGGCAAAATGTCTCTTGAGGACTAATTCATTCCTGGGCTCTTCTGGCCATCTCCTGAGATCTGACTGAGGCTGTGGAGCTGCTTGTATGAGCACACACACATGTGCTCATGTCAATGTGTGTCCATGCTGGCTGGAATGCTAAACTCCAGCCTGTGCCGGTTTTGCTCCCGGTGTGCTGCATTCTCCACACTCCACTGGCTGTGCAGCCAGAGAGACCTTCCAGCACGAGTGCCAAAGGACTGCATCAGACCCCTGGGTGGCAGCTGGCCATTTGGCTGATGGATTATCCACTCTGAACACGAGACAGTAATCTTCAGAGGAACAGACCCAGAGAAAGTAGCAGAGTTAATCGCTTGGAGCATGGACGGCCGTCAGAGAAGGAGATGGTGGGCAACTCTAAGAGAGAGCAGTGTGGTTTGGAGAGGAAAAAAAGCAAAAGGGAAAAGAAAATAATAGAGCAAAAAGCCAAGGGCTCTTGCTTGGCTAGGGACAGAAGGGGACTGAGTGTTACGCAGCAGGATGGGACCCAGCTTCCACCAGCACCCTCATTTTGTCATTGATTTGTCATGTGTCCAATGGAAAACAGCTGTCCAGGATCTCTCCATGGGGGTACAGTGCAGCCTCTGCCCAAAAATAAATGCCATGTGGTTTCAAACGGGAGAAGCGGAGAGCAGTGAGTGCCATTTAATCTCTGCTCCCGTCACCTCTATTGGGATGGCAATGAGATGTGCTCAGGCAGGTATTTTATGCCTTACAGATTCAAACAACAGATTCCACTGGACACTGCACTTTGAAGCAGGAGAATTGAACTTACAAAGGTAGCTCTGTGATACTACAGTATTCACAGAAAAATGTTTTTTGAACTCCAGACTGCATTACTCCAGGGAAGCCATTCTGGGCTTCATACCAAAACAGCGACATGTTGGTCAGAGGGTTTTGTCAGTTTTTTCTACATCTTCAACAGGTCAATGAATTTATTAACCACTATTACCAAATTTTAACAGGTTATCTCTAGGCTCCTACCAGCCTATACAGTATCTCTCTTTCCACAGAAGTGCTTTGATATATATGGATTAAGCTTTACAAGGGTACATATAAAAAAACGTATAACTAGCGTCAAGAGATTGGGTACGTTTATATTATTAAGGCATGTGTCAATGGGTGATCCCACTACACATAGTCTTTCACATTATTTTTCTTTTCTTTGGCCATGGAAGGATGTGATGTGGCACGGAGGTTTTGCAAGTTGTGGGGCAGAGCCAGGAGCCTTAAAGACAGAGCTTTGTAAGCACACTGATCCTGGCTGAGGTCCCCAACAGAGCCCATGCAGGCTTTACACCACCTCTGCTCCAGGGCTGCACACAGAGAGAAAATGTGTAGAATATTTCCAGACACAAATGTTGTAGTTCACCTTTGCTGGAAGGAAAACCACATGCCCTGAGCATCTGGCATTACACAGATTGAAGGGCAATGGTGATATCTGGATGGAAAAACTTATTAAAATATTAACACTAGTCATAATTAAAAGCCACCAATTCTAACATTAACTGGAATATTAATGGCCAACTTAGACCAATGCTCCATCTGACTGCAAACTCCAAAAGCAGTTGATGTGGATGTGGAAAAGTCGCACAAATGGACAATACTTAAGACTTGCCAGATGGAGAAGTTTCTTTCTACTCTATAGTTTTTTTTACAGCAGTTCTAAACTTTTGACAGGAAAGTTTCTGTCTCTTCTGTTAACCTATGTAAATATATATTTTTGTATTTACATAGAAAGCAATGGTGCGTTTTCAGTAATTACTTAGTACCTTGAAACCTTTATCTTTATAACCAGTGCAGGGCACAGTGACTAACCAATTGGCTGTGTCTGTCTGAGCCCAGCCATTCCTTGTGACACGACAGTGGCAAAGACTGAGTCACAGTGGTCGTTGGGGTGTCCTGTCCAAGGCTTCTTGGTCATATGAGTCACCTGGCTCCGTCACATCACCAGATCATCTTGGGCACTTGAGTTATGTGGGCTGGAGCTGAATCACCAAGACCACATGAGGCGTCTCAGTTCCCAAGATCAGTTCAGTTGCTCCAATAAACTGCAGGTAAACTCCAAAGATGGCCTTTAAAAATACAGAAAAGGTATGCTCCATCTTTAATATTTAATCAATCAGAGCAGTTAGTGTTTGGGCTTGTTTTCTTCCACTCACACTGATGCTGCCTGTGACCATCGTATCAGTTTTGTGTTATAAGCTAAGCTGGGCTTGGAGAACCTCTTCTGTCCACTCCCACACATTGGCCTGGGTTTTGGGCTGTAGAAAGTACTGTTGGGAAGCCAGAGAAAAGACATTGCTAGTCACTATGGAAAAAGGAGTAGCTTGATTAAAGGAACTTCCAACTGTCATGGCTTTTGGAGAACGAGTCAAGAATGAGGGCTGCAAGGGCTTCAGGCTTTGGCCTGAAGAATTTGGAAGAGGTGGAGTGGAGGGCCTTCAGGTGGAGTGAAATGGCTAGGAGATGAAGGTAGAGGACTATTCCATGGTATAAAGTTTCAGACTTCATATGTGGAGTGGACAGGGGCTGGGTTCTCCTGTTGATCACCAACTGCCTGGTGGGCCTGCAGTGCTGGGGGAATGTGGAGGCTGCCAAGTGGCAGGGTCTTGTGGGGACGTTATGTGATCCCAGGCTGCAATAAGACAAGAAAACTCTCGGTGTGAGTGAGAGAGCAGCCTTGCAGATATACCACAAGCCTGTCCTGCAGAAACCCCCTTTGAGATGACAAGATATTCCCTATCCCAGCCTCTCTTACCCTTCTCCTGAAGCTGCCAGCAGGGGGGACACCTGGGGGAAGCATGGCAGCACCTGATCTGCATTTCTGCCTTGGGAGATCCCAGCCTGTGCTTACGGTGCAGTATTGACTGCCTGCTCTTCTGTAAATACATGTTCTACAGTTTTCCTCTGCGTGAGATCATCCGACAGCATCCATTGCTTGAGGGGGACAATTTTTTTAATGGTAAAATATATCAGAAAAAGAGCACCCTGGTTCCAAGCACTTGTTAAAGGGTCTTAAAGCCCCCAACCACAGCAGTCTCTGGGATGCAACACGACTTGTTGCCTTTGGCTGGCATCTTTGGTGACATTGCTGGTGACTAAAGAAAGGCTTTTTCCCAAGCAGCCAAAAAGCTTAACCCTTGATTTACAGCGAGGGCTGGCATATTAATACCAGCAGTATTTCTCTTTTGTTGTTGCCAGGGTGCAGTACAGATTGGGGATGTAACAGAATGGGTATACCTCTTCCTGCTGGGCTGAGGGGAAGAGATACATGGGGGATGATAGAAGTTGTCCTGCCATTACAGATGGGACAAAATGGGAGGCCAGCCAGCTTCCACTCATAATAATCAGGAGCTCGTTAAGGATTCTAATCAGGCAGAAATATTTTCCCGTCAGCTCATTAGAAACTGTAACGAGGTTGTAGCTCTGGGTTGTGGCTGCTTTTTCTCTTGCTGGAGGTAAGGAGTGCCTCTGCTGAAGGCTTTTGTAGCTCATTTGGTGTGGCATGTGGGTGATGTGGAGAAGGAAGGGGAGAAAGGGGCAGAGCCAGGAGCAGTGAGGTTGCCCTAAGGAAGGGATGTTCTGCCTGGTTACCTGGAGAAAGGCAAGTATTTCCCTGTCTTTCTGCTTGGGAAAATGCCAAGGGAAGGGTGGCTAGGGAAAGTCCTGCTCCTGGAGATGGTGGTGGTTTTTGTATGTGTGATAGCGTATTCTGTCCTTGAACTTCTTTGCAAGCCTGACAATGAGTAAAGGGGGGGATATTTATCCTGTCTCATGTGTAGATTGTGGGCCCGGGATAGGGCGAGGGGTAATGGCTTCAAGCTGGAGAAGAGCAGATTTAGATTGGATATTAGGAATAGGCTCTTTACTATGAGGGTGGTAAAACATTGAAACAGGTTGCCCAGGGAGATGGTTGAGGCCCCTTCCCTGGAGATATTCAAGGTGAGGCTTGATGAGGTCCTGGGCAGCCTGATCTAGTTGGGGGTGTCCCTACTGACTGCGGGGAGGTTGGACTAGATGACCCTAGAAGTCCCTTTTGGCCTGGACCATTCTATGATGGTGTGTGATGGCAGCTGAAGACTAGTGGGAGAAAAGCAAAGTGATGCTGGGGCTTCTGGAGGGTGCTGTGTTCTGTGGAGGTCTTTACCTGCCTGTTTTGCTCTTTGCCCTGTGCCAGTGAGGTGAGTTTTGACTTTATGCACAAATGCATTGCTCACATAGGCTCAAAACACTGCTGCCTGTTGGCTCGCCAGGACCTCTGTTTTGCTCCCAAGACTTTGAAGTGATTTAGCCCTGTGAAGAGAAGCTTGCAGTAGAAAAAATTCTGTGAGACTCAAAGCATAAACTATGTTTTATTATGCAGGGATTGACACTTTTCCTGAGGCTAATACTAGGTCTTATTGACTGACCAAAGCTACCAAGCGTATTGACCCTGAGAAGCTGCTCTTAAATATGGAGATCTGTGGCAGGCTGTATTTATTACAAAGATAACCCATGGTCTTGTTAATCCCCTGCCCTGTGTCAGCTACTCAATAACCTCCCAGATTCCTCTGCATCTGCAAAGACATCTATCTGCTTTGACAAACATCCGCCTTTCCTCCCATCGGTGGCAAAGGTTGTCATCAAGGTAGAAGCAAAGAGCTTTTGCGAAGTGACAGAAATTTGTGGCAAAACTGTTTTGGGAGGGAGATGCAGTTCTGTAAATTCACCGCCTGCTTGTCTGACAAGAAGCTAAATAACAGCTTTTGCTTGTGCAGACCCTTCAAAGCAGCCTTGACTTTCTCAGGATCTGTAGAAAACCCATGCTCCATCTTTCTGTCCTTCCTCCCCAGGCTCCTCTGTGCCTGATGCTGGCTGGCCACTGAGGCTGGAGATGCTGCAACAAATGGGGTGGATGTTTCTTTTGGCTGAAAAGACCCTCTAAAAACTTGAGGAACAAACAGTGTCAGAGGGGCAATAACCAAGGTGGGAGGAGTATAAGCAAGGCTAGGAGGCTGCTATCCAACACGAGTTGGTAAATAGAAAGGAATTGTTGAAGATAAGCTAGAAAAGCACCCTTGGGCTCTATGGCTAGCTCTCCCTTCCTGCAGAGTCAGGAAATGAACCTGAGAAGCATCTGCTGGATGCTCTTAATATATAGTGGTATGTCTCCCTGGGCTGCATAACCTTCCCAGTAGCCTTTGTTGAAGCTGGATAGTTATAGCTGTAGACAGACAGGATTGAGACACATTCTCTACCTCTTGCACTATTTTTCTGTCCGTCTTCCCAATTTGCAACAGGTAAGACAAAAGCCATTTAAGAGTTAAATAATACTATTCTGATTTCGTGTCTAGGTAGTGACTAGCAGGAGAAGCATTCAAGGAAAACGACAGTTGGAGTCTGTTTGTGTTGGGGCATTAAATTAGATTTACTTTAATTTGGACAGAAGATGTTAAGTACAAAAATTAAACCACACAAGTAATTAGCATCTGAAGTTTCAGGAAGCAATTCATTTAGAAATTCCAGAGCAAGCCTGCCGATTTTAAGGTTCTTGGGTGTGTTCTCAGTTTTTGCATTTCTGGCTGTCTTCCACCTGCTATGTCTATGCTACATTGCTTCACACCTGCATTGTCCTGCCTTTGTAGTGTGTCTTTGCCATCCAGTCAAGTTGGTTTTGAAGCAGAAACGCTCCTATAAAAATGCTGGTGGGAAACCTGAGGCTGTCTTTCTCCTGCTAATAATAGTGAGTTTGTATCCTTCGCTAATGTGGTTGTACCCTTACGGTCCTGTCAGAGTCCCCTGATGTGCATGCTCTCTGTGGAGATCCTGGTTTTCAATGCTCTGTGTGTGTGATGGAGTAGAGGCAGAGGAGAAGTGCTAACAGGGCTGGAGTCCAGTCTGAGTCTGGTGAAGGGGCAGAAGACTAGGACCCAAAGCAGACTTTCTGGTAGCGCTCCTGTTGCTTGCCCTTACTTTCTGGCTGTGTTTCCCCTGTGAACAGTGCCGTTTTTCCACCCAAGTGCAAGGAAGTGGAGAGCTCAGTTGTGGTGATTACAGAAGCCTTGTGAGTGTGTTGGGATTGAGCCAGGAAGCTCTCGGGTACCTGTATGCGATCCCCTCTGCCTGATCTGGAGAGTATCGGAGGAGTCTCACAGCCAAGGCCTGCTGAGATGGCTGGTGCAGCTCTTCCAGCAGGCAGCCGGTGCAGGCTGTGGAAAGGAGCATGATGAGTAATTATACGCTGTGTTACAACACAGCTACACAGGGAGGTTTAAATGGCTCTTCTCAGCTCTTGCCTGGTTGCTGCTGAGTTAACAGGAGCAAAGATCCTCTCTCTTGGCATTCAAACTCCCTTCCCCCACGTACACACTAGAGCATTTGTAGCAGAGACTTAAGCTTTCAGTTAACTTTGCTGCTATTTTTGCAGTCTTCTACATTCAGTGACGTCTCTATCCTTCTTTTCCAGAACTGTCTTACCTGTTATCCACCCATCTATTGCAGCCCTTTGCCTCCTGCCCAGGATGTTGGCACTTGGGGCATTAAAAGGCAAGTGCTTTGCTTGGACGCTCAGTTTTTGCAGCAGCAGATGGAAGGGAAAGCGATAGAAAAGGCACATTGGCTGAGTTTCACTAATGTGCTTGGCTTTAGGAAAGATGAGCAAATAGTTTAAATCACGCTACAGAGGTGCTTTGAATGCATGGAGATCTTCAGGCTTTTAACTTTGGAACAGTTACTACTGCAGACCCAAAAAGTGCTTGAAGGAAAACCTAGGGCCATCACCCACCAGTGTACTCCGGGTTTCCTTTCACTTCTGTATCAGCTGGGCAAAGGGAGGGTAAAATGGAGTAAATTGGTAAGATAGCCTGGCCTGGTTCCTACACTAAGCTCCTTTGTTTCCTGAAGAATACTTTTCCTGCAGAATAGTAGCTTTTTCCAGCCTAAGTCGCTGACTTTGGCCAGTGCATGTTCACTGAATAACCTGTGAGTGGCTGTCCATCTCGGTGCCCTTGCCCATCAGCTGAGCCAAGTAGCCAGCCTTTGATTCAGATGTGTATTCCGTGGTGGGGTGTGAGCAACCTGGAAATGACCTGCTTCTACGGGACTAGGGTCCAGATCCAAGGAAAAGACAGGATTAACATTACAAGTGAAAGAAAAGCCACTGAATGGTTAGCATAGAAACCTGGAGCTGAGCACTGGGTTGAGAAGGTGGAGGCAGGGAAGAACTGGTGTGGTTTTGGATGTGGTAAATCCATCTTAATGCAGGTCTGAAAGTTAAGTTGGGTTGGGACATTATTTTTTCTGGCGGCCTAACAGAGAATGCACAGCCTTGGAGAGAGCCAAGATCATACGGTGTGGAAGTAAACACCTATTTTTGTTACAAAAAGGTTGAACAGTTCATCCCAGCCTTCTAGTCTCCTGGCAACAGTGAAGAACAGACCATACTGGGACCACTATTTTAATCAACCTAATTGCAGGTCCTTTCTCTCCTCCCCCAGCAATCAGCCTCCTGGGAGATGGAAAATCCTTTCGTGCACGTCATCTAAAGGACTTGGAGACTCTAGTTTGCCACACTGCAGTTACACATTGCTGAGATTTGTGCAGTACTCCTGTTTCATATTTCTTGCCTGCAAACAAGGCATTACTTTTGGGGATTTCCATTTTTTTCGCCAGTTATATTAAAATAAATTTCTTGCTCTCACTTCACCAAAAAAATTGCAGTTGGGTATTACCTCAAAATAGGAATGCTTTAGAGTTCTGTCCTTTTTTCTTGATTGCTTCTCTGCCTGCCCATGGTGTCTCTCTACCTCTTGCTCCTGTCCTTTCTCTAGAAATGCTTTCTTGCCTACGCAGATATGCAAAACAATAAATGTTTTATGTACAAACATATGATAAGAAACATCTATCCTGATCATGAAAAACCTATTTTCGGTCTTTAAAAAGAAAAAAAGTCCATTCTTCTTCTAACACTTCATAAGAGGAGTTAGATGCTCACCTTATCAAAATCCTGGACTTTTGCAGCCACCTGGGCTGCCCTTCCTGTATGGGCAATGAGAGAAATCAACCCTAGTGGCAAAACTTGTACTGTGGGAAATTCTGGCATCTGGGATGATAACATGAACAAGCTCAGAAGTGTGTGGCTACACTGACAAACTGGTGTAAGGGCTGGTGTGGAGGTCCTTCAGTTCAGTATAATATAACTGTGGTGCTTAGTGCAAAGGAACCAGGGTGTCTCTTTGCCTCTTGCACTGTTTCACTGTCTATCTATGGCCCTAAAACTCAAAAATCGCACTGGTTTGTAATTTTTCTCTTTGAAACTGTGTACGCAGTATTGGGTGAACAAAACCCTCTGCTCTGCCTTGTTGCCCTATGACTGATATAACACAGGTCCCAGTATCAGCTGGCAGGACTCATCGGAGGCTTCCTCTTCTTCAGACCACCTGAAAACAGTTAGGAAGTAATTTCCACCCTTTTTTTTCTGGTTATGCTGTTTCTCCACTTCATTCAAAGCATTGACCTCAAATATGTCCTTACCAGATGACCTGACCTGCATGCTCATCCCTAGCAGTGGCTCTTCCACGGACACTACTGGAAATCCTTTGCTCCTAGGCATGAAAAAAGACTTCTGTTTCCGCAGCTGATACTGCAGCACCTGCAGGAAACCTGCCCAAGAAATGGGTAGGAGACAGCACTGAGAAGAGCAGTTGCTGGAGGTCCGTGGTGCCTGCACCCATGAGGGCATCCTGCCATGCCAGACATGCTGGGAGCACTGGGTGGCCTGGGAAGCTCTCCTGCCCCTCTGCAAGTGTGCTCTGAAGCACTGGACAGTATCTTGAGCTTTACTGTAAACTTGGATGGAGGCAATGTGGCAGGCACTGAGGGAGGCTGATGCCGTTTGTTCTTCCCCCCCCTCCGTCTCCTCCCGTCTAGTGCTGTAGCTCAGCAAAGGTCTGTCAGAGCCGGGAGCTGCACACAGTCCTCACAGGGGCATTAAATAAACCACCTGGTGCTGCTCAATGGCTTCTCAGTTCCTGTTGTATTGTTGTTACAGGAATCATACTTTCTTTCTTCATTTGTATCTTTGCCCTCCCTACCCTTTTTCTTTTTAAAAAATCCACTGAGCGATTAGATTTGCAAATGAACGGGCAGGGAAGTGACAACAAAAGGGAGCTGAAGCTGAGGAGCGCAGGTATAATTACTGTAATTAACTCAAGCAGCAGGGGCACAGCCAGCAATGGGAGCATCGCTCAGAGATGCTGTGGGCGAGAGACGGGAGAGGAAGGATGGCCAGCCGCAGAGATCGTCCTCCGCCCCGCCGGTCCCTGCTGCCCACCAGAGCACCTCCATATGGAAAGCGCAGTTGTACCCTGTCTCTGCAGCAGAGCCCCTTGGACAGGCTGCAGGGACCCACATCTCCATGGATGGGGCATGGTGGGAGTTCCTCTGTCTCGTACCAAAATCGCTCTGACCCTAAGGGGTCCCCCTGGGAGCAAGGGGTGCTCACTGTGGGGCAGGACTAGACCCTTGCCAGGCAGACAGAGCCTGAGCGTTGAGGGGAAAACCCTGCAGCAGCCGAGGCCTTGAAGGAGGAGCTGGGACAACCTGGGGCCCAGCTGACAGCTTCTCTCTAAAGCTCTTTAGCATCAAAATACATTAGTTGTTGACTTTGCTAGGTGCTGGTCTGGGGCTTTATGGTTAATCTAAGAAATGACATTAATTATCCTTGTCACTGGTAGACTGAATAGGGAGCATGACCTTCTCAATTTGGAGAGAGTTGCCATGGGTTTGTGTGGACACACATCTATGACATGAGAGGGGGTGTTTCATGCACTCCTGATCATCTTAATACCAGAAAAGTTTGACAATCACTTAAGAAGGAAGGAATACCTCTTTGACTGCACTGCTTCTGCTAATTACAGTCCTGTGGCCACTTTTTCTTCTCGTGGTAGTATCCATAACCCATGTCCTGTTCAGCCTGGGAGCACTGCGGGGCACAGTGTTCCCAGCACGTGGTCTCTCCCCATTTTGAAGGACCTACTCTGCCTTCCAGCAGGACAGCCTGGCATCTGCTGGTGCCACAGGTCCTTCAACAGCTCTGGCTCTTGGCAGAAGGGCTTCTCCTCTTCTCATGAAGAGGCAGGAGGTTGATTTCAAACCAGGTATTGCAAACATTGGTTGCTGTGGAGTATTTATGCTCGGCGTCTGAGATTGATACTGGGTTCAGGGTTTTATAATAGTTTTAGACATGGCCTTATATTATTGGATGAGTGCATAAAATTTAGTGTATGAGAAGTTTCCACAGGAGAACACTAAAACAAAAACACCAACATCCCCCCCACCCCATCTCTTTATTTTTGGGATTGCACAGACCAGTGAGCCTGGGAAGTAAACACTTTTCTTAGATGGGGCTACTGAGCGAGGAAGGCATGTGCAGTGAGCCGCAGGAACTGTGGCTCCGTAGTCACCCCTAGGAACAGCTATGCAGGCTTGTTAGAAGAGGACTGTGTTTTTGTTGCTGAAAGATTAATGTCTCAAGCTCTGTTCCACATAGAGCTGAGAGTACCTAAACGTGTGTCTGGCGTATTTAGAAAATAGAACTATTGAAGCTGGGTAGGGACTGGTGTGCCTGTGTTTTGCTGCACTGTAAAAACTTCAAAATCCTCATTTTTCATTGTGAAAAATATCTGATACAAGAGAGGGGGAATGGATAGTTCTCTCTTCAAACTTGCTACTACCGATCAAAAAAGCTATAGGAAATAGGACTAGAAGGGACTTTGAGATATCATTTATTCCATCTCCTTGCCCCAGGAATAATCAACTGCACCTCCTTTGTCTGTGACAATATTTTGACTGAGCTCTGGGCAATCTATTCCAGTGCTTCCTTATTCTTAACAGATTAACCCAACTCTTCCATGCTGAAGATTGCCTCTTATTCACATGGGCATGGAAAATAGATTATTCTTTTTCTTGTAGCAGCTGCTCAGATATTTGAAAACTGTTACAGGGTCCTCCCCCAGTCATCTTTTCTTTAGCTAGACATCCTCTGTCCTCTATGCTCCTGTTGGCCACAGATTCTAAAGGTTTGACCATTCCCCTTCTTCTCTCCTGGGCTCTCTCCAATTGGCCTCTGTCTCAGAACGGGACACCCAACACTACATACAATCCTCCAGAGAAAAACCTACATTGCAGGTCTGTCAGGCTAACCTTAGTGTCCCAATATGACACGTGCTTGTCCTGCAGTGGTGAGACCTTTTTTACTGCTTTTCAGCTTGTGATGTACGTTAACTTCCAGGCCCCTTTTTGCAGAATTGCCACCTAACCTAACCTTTTTTTTTTCCTGTATTTACGAAGTTGATTATTCCTGCTTAAGTCTAATTATATGAATATGTCCTGGTTGTATTTCATCTTGTGTTCTCAGATCATTTGTCCAATTTGCTGTGATTGTCTTGTATTCTATTTCTGTCCTCCAGCGTATTCAGTCCCTCCCAGCTTGATGTCATCTGCAGATTTAATAAGTATATGCTTTATTCCATTATCCAAGTCATTAATGGAAACATTGACTAGTGCTGGACCCTCCAACGAACACCTGTAGGATCCACTCAAATACGTCTTTCATCTGGCAATGAAATAATGATAACTATTTTCAAGAAATGTTTTTCTAACCAAATGTTATTATCCCACAGCAGGTTCACCTAGGCAATCTTTTCTTGAATAGCGTGAGTCACATGTCAAAATGTCAAAAGCTTCACTGGAGTTGAGACGTAGCACCCGCTACCTCCCAAGCCCTGTTACTCCATTGGAAAAGGAAACGAGATCACTGTGACTGGAGCTGCTCTTGCAAATCTATATTGGCTGCTGTGCTTCTTTTAAGAATAACTTCTACTTTTGGTTGAGGGCCTGTCGTGTTGAAAGGATATGGCTCAGCACTTTAAGCCAATAGCTCTCAGCAGCTTCAGTATACTCATAAAATCCACTTCATGCTTGGAAGGAGGTTACTAATTATATTATTTATACTGAGGGAAAGGCTGAGTCCCAGGAAGCCAGGCTGACCTGAGCAGCTGCACACAAAGAACCTAAGAACCCACCCAAGGAAACTTGTCCTTAAATCCTGGTCCAAAAATGTAATGTGGCTGAGCCAGGATGCATGCCCTATGGCATATAATAATGCACGTGGGCAGTGCAATCCTGTAGCAGCATCAGCAGCTTTCTTCAGAGATGCAGCCAGCAAATGGTACTGGTTGTGACAACCAACCCTACCTGTGCTGGCCACTGGGCCACCTAACAGACACCATGGAGGGGCAGTGCTCTAAAGAAACATTAAGCACAGTCCCATATTCCCTAAAGAAATAATTTGCTTCCTAATCCAGGAAGGGGGATTGGGTTGTGCATCCCAGTTGCTCAGAGGTGTCCTGGGCTGAGAGTCTGGGCAGCCACCTTGCTCCAGGCGTGTCTTCCCTCCCTCTGCATGCCCTGCTGCTGGCTTTGGTGGCCTATGGCCCTGTCCCTTCTGCTTTGCCTGAAGGAGATGTGGGCACCGTCTCTCTGCTTCAGGTGAGGAGTGGCACTGCAGACCACGGGCTCTCCAGGCTGAGCACTGGCACACCTGGGGGTGCTGCTAAGTGCCTCAGCTACGTGTTGACCCCCAGACCAGCCTGCTGGATTGGGCTCCTCACCGCCTTCTGCAAACACAGGCATTTAAATGCTGTGTGTTCAGCAGACAACTGTCAGGGAATCTCAAATTGTGATTGTCTACCTCTCTCGTTCCTGGGATAATTAGATGGTAAAAAGCAGAAATGCTGATTCCCCCACCCCACCAATAAGTGCATTTAGGTATTTTTAGCAGGCAAATGTGCCAAAATGCAGAAGCTACTAAATATAGAAAATCTCAGTTTGTTTTATTTTTTTCTTTTCTTGAAACCTTATTGATGAGAACTCTGCTTCATGTACTTAGGAAAGAAATGAAGCAATTCAACAGCAATACATAATTTTTTCCGGTTTGGGGAAAATCTTTTGTTCTGACCCATTAATTCCCAGCTGTATTCCAACTTCACACTGGGCAGTGTTAGCATGACTAAAGGGACTCTTTCATTTTAAAGTTGAGGTTTTCAGTTTCCCAGCTCCGC
The DNA here is from genome assembly GCA_013400055.1 of Nycticryphes semicollaris. Classification (NCBI taxonomy): domain Eukaryota; kingdom Metazoa; phylum Chordata; class Aves; order Charadriiformes; family Rostratulidae; genus Nycticryphes; species Nycticryphes semicollaris. Next base: position 770,578 of record VXBJ01007792.1, on the reverse strand, counting down.
CAAGGAAAGACTCACCTGTCACTGTGCCATGTTGTGAGTGGGTGAGAGCTGGGTGGAAAATTCAGGAGAAAGGGAAGAAAAAAAAAATCATAACAACCAACATGTAGAATGCTCTCTTAGTCATCCTGGGGTTTATCCTTTTTGTGCCTGTCCCTTGTTCATTTTTATATCTGAAGCCCTGATGCTGAAGTCAAGCCTTCATGTCTATGGGTAGGATTAAGGGGCTCAGACCGGAGCTTTTCAGGGCAACGATTCCCTAATTAGATGCTTGAAAAACTCATAGCACACTTTTAGAAATAATTAGAAAAATAAGGGCTGATGCAAATTTGTGACAAAATGGTGTGACTCATCAAAATGTCATCAAATTACATGCAAAAATGTTATTCTGCTGCTTCTTAAATTGACTTTGAGTCCAGTAAATATCCTGTAAGTCATGGATGCTACTGGAGCCTATAATAGTGCCAGCAGAATTGGGATATGTGTTTGCTGCTACAATACATCAGGTGGCCACAGCAGATCTAGTTTTCTTGTGGCTTATACTATTAGACATTAAAAGTACTTGAGAAGTAGAAAACAGGTGCTCTGTTATAGAGAGGAGGGCATCTGGCCATGGACACCAAAGAGCTGCTTCTTTATGACTTACGCCTTTTTTTTCCCCAGATGTTTCTGATGTTGGCATGTTTACTTTAGCCAGAGCCCTTAAGGCAAGGCTGGGGATTGTTATTTGAAAAGCATGAAGTGTTGCCCTTTTTAGAGCTACCTGAATGTAGAAGGACCTTCTAGAAGTGCTTTTAGAACAGGCTTTCCCAGCACGCTAGGGAAGTGGGAGCTGGGTGTGGGTGTGAGCAATTGAGCCTTATTTCCCTACTGTACTGAAAACATCTACCCTGAATGGGCATAGACCTAGCAGCAGACTATAAAATATTAACTGGGAAATGAGGAAAGCAGTAGAGTCCCTCTCTTCACTCACTGGTGTGCAGCACCCTGGCCACACGCAACCTCTCAGGCCATACCTCTGTCAGAGCTGCACTGACTCTTGGTGCAATGCAAGATGGTGCAGTAACGGCCCTGCTGCCTGGGAAGATCTGCACAGATCTCTGTAGAGATTCTCCGTAGGATGCAGCCATCTTCTGGCTCTGTGTGTGTGTGGGCTCAGTGGCCACAGTGCAGGGAGAAATGACTGGTGAGCACTTGTTCCCAGTGGGGTTCAACTTGCTGCCTTCTCTGATGTACACCTCAGAGGGGACATCCCTGGGGAGGGGACTCAAATGAAATCAGAGGAAGAGCAGGTATCAGCATGGAACAGAATCTGAGGGTCCAGCTTATTGAAATCATAGTGGAGTTGCACAATTGCTGGCCAAAAAAACTACTGTTCAAAGAGGTGAAGTTTGAACTTTGTTGTGACACTTACTCATAGCACCACTCTCCTGTTTGGGTTCTCTGCTGGGTGATAATGCCTTTGAATTCACATTTCAGCATGTCCCTTCATAGAAACTTGGGTATTCTCTGCTATTATTTGCCTATTCGCATAAAACTTGTAAAAGCTTAATACCAGATGGAGATGTAGCCGTGTCAAAGATTTAGCTGAAATTTGCCCACAAATTTAAAAGCTGTGGGGAGGTGGGGGAGGCCGGAGCAATGGCAGGCCGATGTAGTTTCAAACAGTACATCTGTGTGAGCCAGGCTTCCCCAGGAAGCAGGCTCTGCAAAACCTCAATGTGCTTAGGAAGTGGAGACTCTTCCTTGCGCTTGCTGCTAGTTCCCAGAGGTTGCTTACACTTTGTCTCCTCGGAAGATTTGGGGCATGGAGTGTTCCCACTTTCATGCTGTCAACTCTTGCAGGGATTCCTGTCCTGACATACTTCCATGGCTTGCATGCTCCCTTTTTCCTAGCCATCACGCCCTCTTCCCGTCCCTCTATTGCTCTTTCTTCTCTCCTTTCGATAGCCCCTTATTCTTTCTCTCTCTGCCCCCTCTTGTCAACTCCTCCTCCACTCTTATATAAAGCTGGCTTGGGGAGCAGCAGAAGAGGGTTAAGCCTGTGAGATCTGACGGTTGCAGAAGTGTTGGTGGCCTCATGAGTGGTAAAGTGCCTTTTTGGCATGCAGAGCTGTGAGCAGCCTCCCTCTCCCCCTTCTCCTCCTCAGGCTCTGCGCCAGTGGGCAAGCATTTGCAAAGCAAAATTACAGAGCTCTCTGGGTAATGATCTGCCCGTTCTGTACAGCAGGTGGCTGGAGGCTGAAGCCACACCACTCCCTCTCAGCTCTATTCCCATGCACATCAGGAAGAGATGGCTATCCCTCCCTTACAGCTGCTTCCAGCCGAGTGAGGCCAGGGGAGTCACTCTCCCAACAGGAGGATGCCATGGGAGTCATCTTCTCTCTGCAAACAGCTGCAGTGGGCTCTGACCACAAAGGCCAGACTGGAATGCCAGCAGCCTGCACGGGCTGAAAGGAGATGGCATCTTCACTCGGACTTGTACAACAGGGCTGTGAGTCTTAGACTGACTGCAGGGACTTGCCAAACTCTGCTAGTATTGCCAGGGAGGGGTTTGGAGACTCTTGACTTTCCTGCAAAGCTTCAGGACAGCCTACAGTGCTCACTTCTAACCGTAACCGCTTAACCTGTTGCGTTTATCTGTATTTCCTCTTCCTTTTGCTTACCCAAAGGAAGGCTCTGCAGGTGTGTATGCAGCCTGCAGGCTCACCAGTGAACAGGTTAATGCTGTGATTCCCCCTCGCCCTTTCCCATCTCTGTATTGCTGCTGAAGGCTTCCTAACTGGGTGCCATCCTGCTTTTCCCTCCCGCCCTCCCAAACCCTTCCTGTAGTGGCAGCAACAATACAGCAACCTGCAGGATTCCTTTTTGCTGTTTTGGGATGTGCAGTCATTTTACACCAGGAAGAGGGAAGGAGCGTCAGACCCCAGGGAAAGTAGAGCACAAGACCCCTAAATATCTCACATCCACTTTCTTTTGTCTGCTGGGGATAAACTGAGAAACCAAACGCTAGGGAGATGAAACTGTTTATCTTTTACACTGTTAGGAAGGGTGAGTGCTGTCCTGGATAACAACCCAACCTGGATCTCCACACTCATTTTATCCTTTTGAGACTCTTAACACTCTCTCCTCCCAGAAGGAATCCTGATAGGATCCCCTTATCCACATTTATCTTGCAAGATAAATATTTAATAAACAAAGCCAAATACTGTTAAAGGGCACTCTGAGACACGAAGTTATTCCCCTAAGCAATAGAACAAACACAGCAACTTCATTAGCAGTAATATAATAAATAACATAGTGCCGGAGTGTCTGCCTTTGGGCAAAAGAATTGGGAATCGGGCTTGCAGGTAAGCTGGGGTTGCTGGGGACTGGGATGGACCAAATTACACTCGCAAGGATGGAGGTTCTCCTGCAGCATGAAGGTGAAGCTCTGCTTGAGGAGGACTTCAGCCTGGTCCCTGCAGAAAACCTGGGTGGCCACAGAAGAGCACATAAATCTGGAGTCGCAGAGTCGTAGCCCTGTCGCGACTCCTGAAGGCAGTCGGTGCTTCTGGAGGAAAAGATGCGAATGCTGCCGTCCTGGTGAGGCTGCCTCTGGGGCTCCAGGGTAATTCTCATGCTTTTTGGCTTCTGTGTGAAATCAAAACCCAGTGAGCACTAACTTCTCAACAGCAGACAGAGGATGACAGGGTGAAATGGGGGATAACAGAAGTGTGGATTGCAGTGAGAGAAGTGAGGGGAAAAAAAGACCCTGGGGAGGAGAAGAGTCTATGGGACAGAAATCTGTGAGTTACAACCTCTTCCTAGTTTCCCTCTAGAAGTTTAGTTCTTTTTAACATAGTGCGAGTCCTGCAAGAAATCACGTATGATAGAGCACATCTTTATTTAAGATTAGTGCAAGAAATACTTCAAAATTTGTTATAATCTGATAAAATGTTAAAAGTATTGCAATATTTTGCCTGTCTCTTGTATCTTCTCCCTGGTGATCTTAAAGCACATTGCAAGCTTTCCATTCAGTAAGTTTCCCAGCATCTTTGTAGGCCAGGCTTATCTCTGCTTTACAGATAGCAAAATTTAAGCTAAAAGTTCAAATGGCTAAGCTGAGAAAAAGACCCAGACCCCAGCAATGCTGGTTTGCTTGAAGTCTGTCCATCGAGGCAGTCACCTGCGCAGCGGTACAGGAGGGGCAGTGACTTAAGCGGAGTCCAGGGAAGAGCTGAGAAAAAGGAGGCTCATGGTGTTCCCTGCTTGTGCACTGCCACCTTGTATTTGTGCTGGCACCTCGTGGGAAAGCCTCACTCACTGGTGTGGGGCTGACTCCAGCGCCGATCCAGCCTCGTGAGCAGTCCCCAGAGGGAGTTGTTAAGTGTTTAGGACGTGGCCGCTTTGGGCTTTGAAGTCTGTGGTTGTGCTTGCGGCAGGTTCCTCCTTGCTGAGGCTGCCCAGACTGGATCTAGCTCCTCCAGCTCTTCTCCAGTCCATTTGTTCCTGTCACCTCCGCAATGCTCAGCCCAGAAATGCTGCTGCCAGGTTGTTGCTGTTATCGCTGGCAGCAAGGCAAGGGGGCCTTGGCCAGTGCTCGTTTTGCTCTTAAACACTGCAGCGCTGATGTGGAGAGGTGTTTCCCTCAACACGTGATGCACCTCCCACAGACGAAAATTTGCTACTTTCAACACAAAGGAAAGGTGAAGCTGGAGTTGGGTAACTCAGTCCCTTTGGATGCCTCCCCTATCTCTATTTCTTTTTTGAGAGCTGTGACTTCTCTGCTTCTCTTTGCTGGACAGCCCTGTCACTACCTGTTAAGTCAGCAGCATCTCAAAGCGCTGCCCTGGTGCTCCCTGTGCTCCCTTGTGCCAGCAGACTCTGTGTGTGTGTGTGCTGGAAAAGGACTGAGGGTACTAGGGCCAGATGCCTGTCCTGGGAGACTATTCCTGACTGGGTTGGCCATGCTGTGCCAGCAGCGGTGGTTTGGTGGTGACCCCTGAGGGCAGTGAGTGGGTTGTTTGCAGTCCTGTTCCTGGGTCACCTCATCGCAGAGATTGCCACTGACAGCCCCTCTCACCCCTGGCCTGGGCTGCTCCCCTCATTGCTAGGATGCAAGTAGAAAGCAGTAATGCTGGGCTTGCGGCAACATTGCTCTTGTGGTCCAAGATCAGGCAGGTTTCCTACACCCAGGGACCTTCAGCTGCTGGCTTGGGGCTCTGGTCTTTTCTGTGCCCAAAGAGAGAAGGCAGGATCAGATTTTCATCTCGCATACAGCTGCACTGAGCCAGAATCACTGGTCTTTGATACACCAGAGCTGGCGCTGGTCCTTGGGGCTATCAAAACAATACAATTTCACCAGTGTCAAATTCTCCTCAAAACTAAAGACGTTCCCACCCTCTGGGAGGACACACTGCAGAGCCAAGTCAGTCTGGCTTGGAAATGTGTACCTAGTCTGGATCCTGGTCTTCTCCTCTGACTGCTCTGCATCACGCTCCCTTGGAAGTGATTCTTCTCAATCCCCAGCACATGTGCTACTGAATAAGGAACAGGAGGCGCTGCCAGAGCTCACACTGAGTGCCACAGGGATCTAGAATAAATACTGCCATGTAATAGATTTTTATCCACTGCCTTGCCGTAATCCCCACCTGAATCCCTTCCAAATTACAGCCAGGCGGCTGTTTGTACAAGTCAAACATTGATTCAGCTGCTCTCGAAAGGGACTCGGGGAGCACAGGCTGGAGGGACTGCTAGCCAGGGAGCTGGAACAATGGGATTTGTTTTGTCCATGTCAAAGGGTTAAACTCTTTTCACAGTGCCCAGCACCAGAGCATGTCCCCTTTCTGCACACAAGGAGGAGGTAGTCACAGAAAGGCTAATTGCTTAAGCAGTGAGCTTGGCACCTCCAGGAGCTCTTGTGTCCCTGCTCAGCAGGGCTGCAGAGGACAGGATTGCAGCTGCCCATGGATGGCTTTTAGGGGCTGTGTGCTGGGAGACCTCCTTGCAGTGCTGAGTAGTCACTTGCTCTTCTGTGGTCAGAGCAAACCATAGTTTCATCAGCATCCTGGAGAGCGTATATGGGGCTTTTGTTCCTGGGTTGTACGTGGAGCTTCAAATATTCCCCGTCAAAACCCTTTGCTAGGATTCCTCTGCCTCATAGGGGTGGTGGGTGGCAGGGGCATGGCCTGATGCCCAGCACATGGGGCCTTCTCCCAGGTTTCCTTAGCCCATCTCAGAGCAGTTGTGTGAAGGGAAGAAGCCCAGAAAAAAATGTAGAGTTCTGGACAGTGGCTACCAGCGCTGCTCTGCTCATGCTATCTGGCTTTCTTAGCATCCACAAGGATTTTTCTCAAGGGCAGACCTTTCAGCCCCTCACCATGTTTCATTTCTACTTCATTTCCTGCTTCCACAGTGGGTTTCAGCATCATGCTCTTCTCTTTGCCTAGCACTTCCCTGTCTATTGGCAGGGTCAAAGCACGGGGCTGTCAAAGACATGGGAAGCCTTGGCCCTTGGGACTGAGACAGTTTTGGGCAGTTCATACGTGGGTACATATGCTCTGGTTCAGGTCAGCTCCTCACCCCAGCATCCCAGTGGCCAGAATGATGGAGGGCCGCAGTGAATACCAAGCAGCCAGGACCAGGGCTGTTTTGCTCTACCAGTGGTGACTTCTGCAGGGCTCAACCTCCCAAAGAGTGCTTCCATCCCCATGCCAGAGCAAGGGAGGAAATCCAGCAGAGCCAGTTGCAGGCTGGGTAAGCCTACCTTACTTCCATAGACTGGGACAGGCTGGAAAGAAATGTTCTGGTGGATTGTAGGCCAGTGGGGTAGAGACTGGTCCTTGGCCTGTGCTTTGTACAGCACTGACTCCAGAATTTAGTCATTAGCAAGTCATTTTACAAATCCTCTTTCCTTTCTGTGTGCTACAGATGGCCATGGTTGCCACTTATAAGGGTCCTGCTGGTGCTGAATTAGCTATGCAGCTTCTCCAGCAGCATCAGAGCTCTGTGGAGGTGTTCTCCATCATGGTTGATAAGTGATTTGTGAGCACAAAGATCTTGCGCCCATGCTATATGGTCCTAGGCACTGCAGCCTCAGGTCAGCAGCCACTGCTGCTGCCTGCAGCAGAGCAACATGAACAAGACAGAGGTAAACAGGAAGGAAGGATGCAAAGTCCGTGAATGGTTGCTGAACTGGCAGTGAAGTTCTGCTGGAGCAGGGGAAAGAAATTTCCCTGGCAGTTGATCACCAACAGACAAATCAGAGATGTCCAGTCTAACCAAAGCCAGATCTGAGCAAAATCTCAAGTTCAGCCTAGGAGGAGTGTTGAGCTATCAGTGAAACAGCTCAAGAGTTTCTATGTAGGGGTATTTAGGCTCATTTCCACATCTGCAGCAAACAGGCAGGATTATGGTGCCAGCCAGCGTGGCTGCAGTTCAGGGGCTGGGGCAGCCATGTGTAAGGGAGCAAGGGGGCTGCTGGCAGCGTACAGCTCCAACTTGGCTTGATCTTTGCAGACCAAGTTGAAATTCATTGGGGGAGAGGAAACAAATTAATCACCTGATTAATGGATAATCCTGCTGCAACCAGACTGGGCAGAGACTCAGGGTCATCTCAGGCTGGGGAGGGAGAGGAACATGGCTGCCCACTCTCCAGGAGAGTGAGAGCAAGAGGCTTAAGGCTCCTCAACACTAGAGAAAGTAACGGAGTGCCCTGGAGCTCACAGCCCTGCTTGAAAATGATGGAGGCTGACAGATCTGGGATTAATCTAAAGGTTTCAGCTCTCTGAGCACCGAGTGGAAATTCGCCTGGAAACCACAGTGCAGGAGCTCAGCATGACGAAAGCAGAAATGGGGAGGGGGGAGGCAGCGGCACGCCTGGGTCAGATACTGCCTGATTATGCACGAAGGCTAGAGCCCTTGTCTCTTGCTCTCCCAGCCATGTGGGTAGGGAGGGAAGGCATTCAGTCCTAATAAGAGCATTAAAAAATAGGCCACTTTTTTAGGCAGACTCTGCTACGGGTGCAACTTTGCATTGCTAAATAGACATAAAGGCAAAGTGACACTCTCGGGGCTTAATACTCCTGATTGTACCTGGTCACACTCTTGGGGCATGTGGGTGTTGCACTGGGTCAGGCAGTCTGCACAAATGCTACAAGCTGTAGTTTTGCCTGTGCAGGTATTTGTAGGTGTTTGACTGCATGTATGGGTCGGGAAGGCAGAGTGGGAGGCTGGCTAAGAGCTGGAGCCAAGGTGTGCTCTGTGGATGCAGGCTTGGACTTCTCTTGTTCAGCTTGTCTAGCTGCATAAGGAAAAGGTTACCTCCTGCTGTGTCTATAGCTTTCTTGTTTGTTGTTCAGTCCTGACCAGGGCACTCCTTTTCATCTGACTCAGCATCCATGAAAACTGCTGCTTTAGCCTGTAGCGTTATGAGGACATACCAACATTAATGCTACATAGAGATGGAGTCTGCAAGGAAGGGTGCTATGTGGACATGCACATGCCCCGCCTTGCCCTCCGACACCCAACGGCCTTCGGCTGAGGCTGATGAAAGTCTTTTCTCAGTGCAAGAAAGCCACAAACTCTCACACATCCCACACTGTGCGAGCCTCCAAGTATGGGCACAGCGGCTGTGATACTTGGCCACATCTGATTCCAATAAAACAATGCCATCACCCCGGTTGCTCACATCAAAGGACTGAATGCATCATAGTGCACAGACTTAACTCCTTTCAGTTAGCTTGCTCTATAAATACATAACCCACAGTGAGTGGGCACTTGCAATACATACCTGGGTACGGTTCTGCTAACTGCCGTGGATGGGATTGCTGACCTAATTATCTTAGAGCCACTGGGCTACATCTTCTGCAGTAGGTATAAATTGGTGCAGCACAGCGGTGTTAGTGGGTTATGGTAGGTGAAAATCCAACCCATAATGCTGATCTATAATAGAAACTTGTTTGTGTTTCTCAAAAGCGGATATATTTTGAGTGGGCAATCAAATTGGCATTCTTATCCAGGCTTCTACATGGTATAATTGTAATTTCAAGATTATAATATCAAGATATTAAATTACTAAAAGATGTGTAGTGGAAGGTTAGTTTAAGGTTGTGGTGTAAATTTTATCACTTCGATGTGACACTGTTGAACTGAAATCAGTATGGTCACATGTCCCAGCGCGCAAACTGGGTAGGTAGCAGACATGAATGAACACAGGCACTGTTTCAGACAAACCAGCCAAATCTGAACACATGTCCTCTTCTAAGAAAGCAGTTTAGGAGAAATAATTTTCAGCTCCATGATCCACACACCCAGTCATTATCACAGACATTATGATGGTCTCTCCCTGCTTGTATTTCAGAAAAGCTCAAAGGCTGAATTGCAATACAGTCGTTGCTAATTCAGAGTAAGTGGGCGACACTGCAGCTGTTGTCTGTTTGCCCATCTGATACATGAATAGCAATCGATTTGGATTTTTCCTCTAAACATGATGCGACATTGAGTATGAGATCATTGCCAAACCTCGATGAAGAATTATGCTTGGTTTCACTAGAAGCCTGATGCAGTTTGGTTACCCTATTAATGAGTGAAGCATATAGTCCCCTCCAGCCTGGAGGGTTGTTTTGCTGTGGGCATCTTCCTCGATATTTAGCTTCAGAAACTATAATAAAACCCAAAAAGGAAGCAAAAAAGCAAAAAAATAATAAAAAAAAGGAAATAAATGCTCCAGTTCTGATTCCTGTACTAAATGGATTTCCAATAAATGTATGCTAAAATTCATCCCAGGTTAATTTTGTGACCTTCTTTTTGTTCTTTTCCATTTAGATTTAACTTCCTATAATACCTTATCTCTTCTTCAGAGAGTCTGCCAAGATTTGGAGGTGATTATGTTTTTATTCTGCTATCATATGGTTATTATGAATAATGGATGGTTAGTTAATGGTAACGTTATTAATTGCTATCACAAACATCTTGTAGCACGGGGTACACCAACTGAGCTTAACAGCTATTTCAAGCTCGTTTTATCTTAAGTTATAATTCAACTCCTTCAGTCTCATCATCATTGATTGCTCTTTTCTGAAGTCTGTTCTAAGCTGTTAATCTCATTCTGGGACTGAGGTGTGGGGAGAAGCCCTTTTCACAATCAAGTTGACAGCAAGTCTGCTGCTTTGAGATCTTAGGAGACAAAGCATCACATGAGCGCTACACACTGTTGGGAACATCAGAGAAGTAACTGTGAAACAGAACTGCGGTTTGTGTTTATTCTCTCTCGGTGGTGTCTGCATTAAAGCACTTCGTTTACAAGTGATGACAAATTCGTTCTCTGCTGCAAGCTCAGCCTGAAGGCAGGAGGCCAGTGTGTGATGGAAAACACAGAGTTTCTCAGAGCAATACACTGCCTTTGCTTTCTCACAGCACACAGTTTTGAGGAGGAAATTCTTTGGCTTGTTACATAAGTACTGGAGACAGGATCAGTGATGCTGGGAAGAACTCAGGGATGAGAGGGAGGTAAAAGGGCTTGGACGAATCGATAACAAACTTGAATCTTTGATCAAAATAAGAAGTGACATGCATGCCTCCTTCCCCTCCCTGCTGCTGTCTGTGCCAGACTTGGATGAAGCTTGGGGAAGCTGTGGAGTTAAATCTTTTTTAGCAAGTGACTTTGCATTTCTACACTGTCTCCACATATGGAGATATAGTGTGCCAGTCCCTAGGACAATGTGACGTGACAAGTGAAGACTAAAAGGCCTCTAAACCTCATGTAAGAGACCATGAGCAATTTCCTTCTTTCTTTCCCAGCATGTGTGGAGCAAGCTGTACTGCAGACAGGCTCTCTGGCAGGGGAATGGCAGAGCTCAGATTTGGTTGGGTCCTATTTTCTTCTGCTCTTGCTGTACATTAGTTTGGAAAGAAGATGGGCTACCAAGACCTGCGTTTTGGTGTATTCTTTCATGTTCCTTCAGTCCACTGCTGCTGTTTCAATATTGGCCATCCTTGCTTAGCTGCTGCTGTGTCTCCCACCGTGGGTGGTTAGAGCCCAACACTGCCTCTCTACCCACTGCCAAGTCTGATGCTCTGTGGCAGGACTTCTGGTGTTGCCTCTTCCAGGTGGAGTCAGAGATAGCAGCAACGTGTTAGCTCTTTCCCATCCAGTGGGTGACACAGGCAGCACTTAGAGCAAATGTTGGCTCTTGTAATACAGGCCGCTCTGAAAATTTGGGATGGCTTTTGGGAGAAAAGCAGTAATGTGCATCAGGAGTAAAAAGGACTGTCACCTCAGGCCTTTACTGGCTGGATGTCTGCTCGCTGGCATGAGGTCACTGTTTAATTTTGAAGACACTTTTTTCGTACAGATTTGAGAGCTGCTATAATGCTCTAGCCCCAGAGTTTTGGCACGGTGCTACTAATAGGATTTTGCACCATCAATCTGGTAGAAATTAATTTGTGACATCACAATGGAATTAAAAGCAGAGAAGAAAGCGGGTGCAACTTAGCCTCAGTGTACCCAAGTTTTGAAAGCAGGTTTTGATTCCTGCAAACCCTGGCTTCCAGAAGAAGCTCCTCTGGGTTTGCACCTGCCTCTGAAAGTCTGGAAGATATTCCACTGAGGCACTGAACGCAGCAGTTTATACAGAGTTTGGGAAAGGTTTTCCACCTATGGAAATGCCCTGGTGGCTGCAGTCAAAAATCTACAAAAACAACAAAAACAGGCCAAGATCAAATCCCCAAGTCTTGAAGTTTGAATCTAGCTTTATTTCGACCCCAGGAGACCTGACTTGCAGATGCCTCTGAGTCCATGCTGTGGCCCTGATCACCCTTTGCTGTGGCAGTTCATTGAGTGAAGAAGTCGTTTTCACAGTCCTGCTTGTACGTCCGTGCCCTGTTGTGCCACCACTATCATTCCTGTCTGGGTATCACTGGTGTGAGCCTGTAGCGGAGGCTTTTGTTGATTGATTGGGGGTGAGGAAAAATACTCCATCCCTGGCTGTGTAAGTGCCTGAGAGCACCCAGCTGTCACCAGGTGTTCAGACAATAAATCATCTGCATTTACTCCCTGGATGAGTCTGTAAAGCTGGAAGTGCAACAGCAGGCCATGTCAGTGATGGAGAGTCACCCACAAATATGGACATAATGGGAGCACTATGTCAAAATTTCTCCTTGAGCTGTACTAATATCCAAGCCAACGTGTGGAAAGGTGCTAAATGGGGAGGAGAAGCTAGGATCCTCATGGCCAGTGCAGGTGGTGTCTCTGACATAGGGAATGTGCTGGGGTTGGCTGTAGCTAAATTTCTCCAGAGTTTGACAAGTTCAGCACATCTGAGTTTACATCTGTGTTTAGGAAGCTCAGTGGTGCAGAGCACAGGAACCACTGCTTGCAGCCACTGCTTTCTCAAAAGCCTTTGAAATTGAAGCCAATGAACCAAGCATCACAGGAAAAAGGATAACATCTAGGAGTTTTCATCTTCATAGCAGTTCAGAAACACTACCCAAATAAACCTCCCTACATATTTGGGCTCCATGCTTGCCTCTGCTGTCAAATGGGTATTTTCTCTCTGCGCATGCCTTAGTTTCCCTCTTTGTCCAGTGGTGAGAGTAAGACACCGTCTATTGGCATGAGGGACTTTGAGAGTCCGGTATTAAATGATTAGTGTTATTGTTATTTATTGAGTGACACTTGTCTGATGATAGGCAGGGATGAAAAATAAGAGAATAAACATGAAAATAAATGAGAAAATTTAATACCCAGCCACATTTTTCACTAATTCAGCTCGTGACACCTACTAGGCAAGGAAAAGCAGTTTTTCCAAAGGCCATTCACTTTGTCTTGAGTAGAACTTCTTTATGATATGTTGTAATGCCCAGCTCCTTCTTTGGCTAACATCTCACCTTAGAATTTTCCGGAAAAATTTGTTGTCATTTATATTAATTTGGATAGTAAAATCAGCCTTATGTGTTCGTTAGAACTTAACCAATTTGGGCATCTCCAACCAATGAGCACTGGTTTTCCTATTTATTTGGTGGAGAAACTGAGGCACAATGTAGAGAAATTATGCCACCAGTATTACGCACTGAGTCACTGTCACTGCCACTGCTCTTATTAGCACAGTGGATTCTTCACCTTCCAAGACACTAGAAAATTAATCCTTATTTTATACACCAGGACAGTTTTGAGTTTCCAACATTATTTAACTTTCAAAGATCTGAGACAGAATTTAGCAGAACACTAAAAGCATTACTTGCCTGTCTGGAGAATGGAAACATTTGCAGTCACATATATTAAAAATATGCATCAGTTAGCTCTTGTTTGGTGTTAGGAAAGAATTTCCTGGTAGGAAACTTGTCAAACAGTTATTCTTTACATCTGGTACTTAGAAACATGGAAGATATGAGTAAGATGGACCAATGGACCCATTAGATATGAAGGTTCCCGTGGTTTTTTTAATGTTCTACATGTACTGCATATAAAATGGACCTCTCCAACATGTCATATGTTGTCATGATTTTGGTCACTCTGCATGCTGCAGCCTTTGAAGCTTAGAGTCTTGTAGTAAAGATAAGAATGCTGGTCTCTTGTCCATTTTATACCATTATGTGCTGTCCTGAGCCAGAGTTGCAGCCTTGCAGTGGTGTAAGTATTGTGGTTGTGCCTTAGGGCAGGAGAATAGATTATACAACCCTTGAAATCTCCCTTCCAGACCGGATTTTTGCAGTTGCAATGCACCCGCACCTTGGAGGAGTAACTGACCTGTAGCTCTATGGGACTGTTTCCACCAACCCTCCCCTTGGTGCCTTCTTCCTAGACGCAAAGCCCTCATCTGTTCTCTACCCTTGTCTGCAGCTCTCTGCTTCTCCATAAGCATCTGCAAAATCACCTCTGTGGGAATAACTGCTGCCTGTTCCTCTGGCATAGCTGTGTCCCCCACCCTGTGGTAGGGCACCCCGCAGCCAGAAGGAAGATGCTCCAGAAGCAGCGTCAGCTTTTTTCTGCCGTTGAGCTGTGCTCCAGACCCTCTTCCCTGGTTGCTGCTGGTGAGGTAGCAATTATGCTCCCATCGATTCCTCCTCTCCAGGAATCACCTCGTGCACACCGGCACACCGTCGCAATCAATAGCCCAGCCCTCATGTGGAGACGGTGAGGGGGCCAAAGAGACAATTTGCTCACTGGACAGGCTACGACAAAATAATATTGTGTCAGGAGGTGAAGCGGCAGAGTGGCTGGCACTAAAGATTTCCCTCTGCGGCCACATGGAAAGCTAGGGCTGGATGATATTTAAAGTCAGGCTCGATAACTGCTGCTTAGATCCTGCTGGAGATAAAGTATAACTGAAAGAATGCGGGGAAATGATTGTTTAGGAAGCAAAAAGTGATGTGAGCCTTTAAACCCATTTCAAAATCGTTCTGATGGGGAAGGAAAGGAGGAGATAAAATACCTTTAATTTTTGACCTGTAGCTGATAGGTATTAAATACATACAAGGATCATTGTGGACAAAACTCAGGGCTTCCAACAGTCAAGCTCAATCAAACAGTTTATTAGTAAAAGACAAATATTGCATTCAAAAAAACAAGGAGGCACTCGCCTTGACAGTCCCTGCTGTCACCCTGTGTTAGGGGCATGTTACAAACTAGGCAATCAAAGGTACCACTTAGATTTTCTGCCAATTTTTGACAGATGAGGCAAGGGAAGTTTCAAGACTTCTCTGAAATGTTTTTATCTTGTTTTGAGTAGCCCCTTGACTTTGTATCTCAAATGAAATGAGTAAATAGCTTTCTGCCTGTTACTCCCTGATGCAAAGCTCCATGTTTGATACGTGAAAGTAACCTCTCCTCTGTAAAGTATATTACAGTCTTCAGCTTTGCTGAGCCTAAGCAGAGGGCACTGTGGATGATGCTTAGCTCAAGCGTTTTGGTGTCTGTAGTAGCCCATTTGCACCCACTGTCCTCTTCACAACATATATCTAATACTTAGAAATAAATACAATTACTTAGAAACATAATACCAATTACTTAGAAACATAATACTGATCTCTGACACAGAATCTGTTAGAGTATTTTCATAGATCTAAACCAGACGTTAGTGTAAGCATCGAAGCCACTGGTAACAAGGTCTTCAGTCAAAGGTGGGTTCACAGGAAAAGAAGGCTTAGTAGTTAGACCTGGAAAACTGCCTGAAGACTGCTGCTGCTCCCAGCTACAATTCTCATACACTTTTGCCACCCCAGGCACACTATTTAGGCTATATTTTTCAAAAATGCCCAGTTATTTGGAGTGCCTCATTAGTGATAAGCCACGGGTGGAGCACCTGCAGATGCCCTTCCATCAGCAGGGCCTAGCAAGGCTTTACACATCTGCTCATCAAGTCAGCTTGCAGTTTGGCATCTCACAGTATACAACAGAGTCTTTCTGCTTTCAGTGCCTCTCAGTTTCTACCTCTGTGAAATGGAGGCAAAGCTGCAGGAGATGAACAGTGGGACACCTCTAGGCCAGAACAGCCTGTTCACACTACGTGGCATCAGGGAAACCTTGGGTGACTTGGTACTCCTAAGGAAACCTGGGTGTTAGGTGCTGTCACAGGCTGCTCACTCCAGCTGTGTGGCCTAAGCCCTTGTGGTTTCCTGCAGCCACCCATCCCATGGTTTCTCTAGGGCAATGTTCTCAGGCCCAGCACAACACAGGGATGGACACTGGTGCTCCCATCTCTGGGTGCTGGAAAGCAGTCTATGGCTGACCCAAACACAGGCTGCTTACAGGGCCCCTGGATGCCTTCTGATGGCTGGATGGCTTCCAGATCAATAGTGCTCCACTGTCATCCTGTGCATATGCAACCCAGGGCTGCTTGCCCCTTTGTGAGTAAATGGGGGCAGCATGTTTGAGCTGGGCCTGGCAATGCAGGGAACAATTCCCTGGCAAGCGGGGAGCACCTGGCTCTGCAGAGGGAGAGGGCAAAGCATGATCCACCCTCTCTGTGTTGTACAGCTCCCTTCTCTGCCAGTCTAATGGCACTTATTTGTCACCACGCAAAGGAAAACCCAGCCACGTGCAAGCCCAACATCTGCTCGGCTGGCTGCCTCTGATCGGCATTCGCCAGCAGGCAGCACGGCACTGCGCACTGGACCCCGCGCCACTCGCCCTGGGGTGCTTTGTGGCATCACTGGCCGCAGTGGAAAAGGGTCAGGGGTGTGGATGCCTCCCATCAGCGGGCTCAGAACTGCCACATCCCAGCCCAGAGCAAAGCAGCCTCGGGTGGGCATGCAGGGATGTGAGTGGGGACTGGCAAGCTGAGGCCAGCGGGCTCTGCCAGGGCATGTCTCCTCCTTGCCCATAGCGGGTAGGAGGAATTGGGCAGAGTGGGCTGGTGCCTGACGTGTTTGGCTGCATTTCCAAAGGTGTGCTATGAGAATTTGGATGGTGCCTGTTTCCATCTGTGGGGCAGCTCCTACCTAGAAACACGTTTAACGAGGCATTTGAAGATTTCTTAATTATTGTCCTTCCTCGCAGTGCCCATCGATCCAACTCAAGTCCCTAAATGCCAACACGTTTTGGGTACTGATTTAGCTCTGGGTGTGACACTAATGTCTCCTGTCCAAAATGCTGTGGTTATGTTAAGCCATAGCATAGCCCTGCCTGGGGGCAAAGGGCAAAAGGAATGGGTTCCCGTGCAAGGCAGGAAAGCTCTGCCCCAACTATGGGGCAGCAGCAGCCCCTGAGAGGCAGGGCATCGGTAGGGAGCAGGTCTTCCCTGCTTGAATGAAGATCCCATGCCTCTTAGCCGTTTTCGTGCAGTGATGAGGGCTTTCCACTAGAGAGAGACATGAGTACACACAGAGAACCTGTTTGCTATTTGTATTACGGAGTCCATCTGGCCAACATGGTGCAAAAGGGAATGGCTGGAGCTGATCACGAGTTGAACTTTTTCCCAAGCTAAATTTTTTATTAATCTCTTCTGACTGATACTTGTCTCCAAGAGTTTTGGAGTTTGACAAAGAAAATCCTTTTTTAATTTTTTTTTTCTCACTTTCTTAAAAAAATACTGGTTTTAGTTCCTTCAGTAGAGGCCAAAATTATTCAAATATTGTACAGTCTTATCAAAAAATGAAGAAACTTGCAAAAAATATTTTTGTTAGAAATTATACTTCTAGAGAAGAACAGCTTTCTTAGTTGTGACTCCCAGGAAATCGAAATGTGGCCAAGAACAGTGGTGTCAATATATCTATATTTATGTGTCATGCCTTAATCCTTGCTGGCATCGAGGCTGTGTACACTGGGGGAAGCTGGTCCTCTCCACTGGTTCTTACCAGAAGATGGGTGCAGCCAGCAGAACCAAACCTTCTTAGCATGGTGTTGGAGCAGTGCCCATTTGGAGGTAGGAGCATTGTTGAGTGAGATGCCTTTAGCACATGATATATTGTTAGAGGCATATTGTGCAGGTTTTCCGTTGGGGTCACCGGCAGCCAAGAGTGTGGAAGGTGTGTAGCACCCAACGCTGCTTTGCCTGGGATTTCTGGTGAGTTTACAACTTAGGGTGGCGGGGCTGTGAGTCACACAGTTTCAACTATTTTTGGGTTTTTGAATGCTTTCCCCTGTGGTATATGGGTGGTTGAAAGAAACACACACATGCACGCCTCACATACTGCAAATACAAAGTCTGCATTTAAAGGCCTCCTGGTGCTTTCTTGCACACCCTGCCAAGCTTCGATCTGCTAGTCTTAATAAACACACTCTCCTGGGGTGATGCTTACTGGGAACAGGTAGTCCTATGGGGGACAGATGGCACCAGAGCTGGGAACTTCCAGGGCTTTTGGTGGGAGATGGGGTCCCACCCTTTACCTCAAAGATCCATCCTGAAAGCACAGTAAGAGCATTCTACTCTGGTATGTTTCTAATTCCATAAAAAAATCCTTCTTCACTGCCATCAGGTGTAAGTCACCGTCACAGCCCACACTGAAGCTGGGGGTTCCAACACAGAATCAGAGTCCTCCTTTCTGCTGGACATAGAAGAAATCTGAGGAGTGAAGAGGGAAATAGGTAAAACATATAGACTCACTGACCATGAAATAATGGTCTTATTCTTTGGTACCTCCCAAGTGGCTTCTTGCCCTCAACTACACCTCCTGCACTATCCAGGGTAAGACCATTGCAGACCTCCATCGTGACTGGAGACTGGGGTGTAAATCCAAGGCTTCAAGAGTGTGTTGTGAGTCAACACGGAACTGAAGAAGTTTCTTTTCAATATTCACTTTTAATTACAGTCCCAGCTTTGCTCTATCTCATCATCTTGGGAAACAGAGTTGCAGGATCCCTTTACCCTTAGCAGCCGTAGCTGGAAATGAACCACTGCCTCCAAGATTGTTTCCTGGATGCTTTCCGTAGAACATCTGATATCTCAAAGAGATGTCTTTTCCTTTTCTACCCTGGAGTTGTTACGATCACAGTAGCTGCTGGATTCGTAACACCAGTCTGGCAGCACCCTGCCCAAGGCACCCCTTCTCTTCTTCTACAACTGTTTTCTGTAGCCTTTTCTCGAGGTGTATGGCCTAGACCCAACAAGATTGTTAAGCTCCCGGTTCCTATTTGTTCATCATTTTCCCTTTGAAAACTAGCCCTTGGCTAGTGTGGTTTTTCTCAAAACCCGCAATCCTTTGTTATACCAAGTTTTTGTTTGCTCCAGCTTGAAGCCCAGCCTTCCCGTGGGAAGATAATACCACACATAGGGGACTGGCTGTTGAGAGGTAATATAGTTGGGAATTTTTACCTCAGAGTCATGTTTTATTGTAGATCACTTTCTCCCTTTGTAATACCCCTCTGGGCCTTCTAATAAACCCCTCTCTCCACTTGTTTATGGACTCTCATTCTGTTTCAGAAATCTGGTAAATGCAGAGGCCTTTAGACAGAAAATGTAGACTAAAAGCTGCTCTAAACCAATGTTTCTTCCCTCTTCTTTGTAAACCCAGCGCGCATTAAATGAAACTTAGATGCTTCTTGAAGCTGCCTGTGTTATTATTGGAACTGATGCACATTCACTCCAACCAATCTATTTTTATTTGAACCACTTACACTGTATGAAACCAAGCATAATAACTACAGTCAATATAGATATATTTGTTTTTATTTAACCTCCTAAGTGTGCTAAAAGCAATAAATGCTTTCCCCCCTGAAAACCAATATATACATACAATAGGCAGAAAATGTTTGTGTCTGTCAGAGCAGGAGTGACCAGTGACCGGGGGAGCCGCTCCTGGAATCCATTGCGCTGTCACCCACGCAGGCGGCTGCGGGGGGCGGGG
Organism: Nycticryphes semicollaris; assembly: GCA_013400055.1. NCBI lineage: Eukaryota > Metazoa > Chordata > Aves > Charadriiformes > Rostratulidae > Nycticryphes > Nycticryphes semicollaris. Next base: position 751,315 of record VXBJ01007792.1, on the reverse strand, counting down.
GGCTGCCGACGCCCGAGTGGGCGGGAGGGGAGAGGGTCCACGGGGGCCGGCAGCTGCCCGCAGGGACGCCTGGCTCAGCGGGACGGGACCGTTCACCAAGGGCTCATGAGAAGTGCCCGCGGCGGCGGTACCTCCTCCTTGCGGCCCTCCGGCGGCGGCGGCGGCAGCGGCAGCTGGGCCTGGCGGAGGAGGCCGCTCCCCACGGGGTGGTAGTAGTGCAGGGCGCCCCCTGTGGGTGGGGGCCGGCTCTGCCCCGGCTGTGGTCCCGGCCGATCCCAGGACGGGGCTGGGCCCTGAGGGGAGGTAGAGGCGTTTGTGGCTGTGAGACAGCCTGAGGGGATTTAGTGGCACTTCCGTGAAAGCGTATTTTAGGACGGGTGGTGAGAATCCTGCTCAGGGAACAAGGAGGGCAAAGCCGGAGGGGAGAGGAAGCTGGGGACAAAGACCGCACTAGAGCCGGAGGGAGATGGAGAGGGAGAGGGAGAGGGAGAGGGAGAGAGAAAGGGAGAGGGAGAGGACAGAGGGAGAGGAGAGAGGAGAGANGAGAGGGAGAGGGAGGTGAGAGGAGAGGAGAGGAGAGGAAAGGGGAGAGGGAGAGAGAGAGGAAGAGGGAGAGGAGAGGAGAGGGAAAGGGAGAGGGAGAGGGGCATCCAAGGCAGGCAGCCAGGCTGGGAGGTACAGCTCTGAAGGGGCTGCTTCTGCTGTTGGAGAAGGCACAAGCCAGTGACCCCATTTTTCTGCATTAGCCCAGGGGCAGCCTCTGTCAGAGCCTCTGTCAGAGGGACAGAGTATAATGGGTGGGCAGGGGATTGGGTAGGGAAGGTAGGGAAGAAAAGTTTGGCAGAGGTAAAGAGTGTCTTCCCTGTGTGCCTGTTTGTTTCAGTACCAGAATCAATAATTAGAACTTTGTTCACTGCCAGTAAATTACATGGGTTGAAATCCTGCCCCGCCATCCCCTTTTTTTTTTGTAAACAGTTTCTGCACACAACACCAAAATGCCACTACAGCAGATAGAAATCACACACTTTGAGGATGGGGTTTTACCCTCAGACATGGACAATAGGGAGTTAACAGGCATCTTCCTTCTGCTGTGATGGGATCTGCTCCTTTGCTTTTTTTTTGTCAGGCAGTTTGTCATTTTCATCATCAAGACATTATATGCAGGAGAAAGAGAGCTTCAAGAATGATCAAAATGGCTTATAAAGGTTGGAGGGACTACTTGAGGTAAAATCCAAGCTGGTCTGTGTCTATCCTGGTTCCTTTTGAAATGCAAGATCACATCTTCTAGCCTGACCACCCACCTCATCAATTACTACTTGTACAAAGTACAAACAATTGCTTTTTGTATCCTTCCTCCACAGCTGTATAATAATAATAATAATATAATAAAGCTAGGAAATGATACAATCTGATGAGGAACCATGGCTGGATCTTCTGTGTTCTGCAGCTCCTCCTAGAACTCGCAGACCATCACCTGTGTTTTCCTACACTCAACGTGTGTCTTTTCTATTAGAGTAGTCTCCTGTCTTGCAACAGCTTTGTGGTGCCTACTCTTACACAAAAAAGATTCAAAATCTCTAGTTTAGTTATTCTGTTCCCATGCCCCTAGGCAGCATCGATGCTCATTACCAGGCCCTCATTAAACACATTGAATTGTGAATGGCACGTTTCCAGTTGTGTGGCCTTTGTTGGGCTTTTAAATAGCTGTTGGTGCAAGAAAGCTTTTGGGGCATTTCAGTTGGCCAACAGCTGTGGTGTGTCTGTATCCCGAATGCCACATGTTTTTTGTTTGTTATGTGACTTCTGTATTGCCTGGAGCAATTTCCTTATGTCCAGTGGCCCAGTCCTGCAGGTGTGTATGGATAGTTCACGCTAGTTGGTGTGTGGCATCAAGTGAGGCACCAACAGTTTTTGTTCAGTGGAGTTTTTAGCTTTTACTACATACCAGTCTTTCTGAGACAGATGTACATATTCAACTGGTGGAAGAAAGAAAGCATGTTCAGTTTTGCTAGGTGAGCCTGCAGATAGAATTTATGAGCTACATTAGTGGAAGCACTCCATTTACACTTTGTCTGCTTCACATGTGCTTTATAAAACCATATGCAGTGGACTGTCACTCCTATTGGTCTGGGTTCCTGGCGTGACTAGCTTGTGCCACGTTCTGGCTTACAGAAAATTATTAGTTTTAAAAAGTGAAAGAGACTCACATGCATACTAGCAGGCTGGTGCGTAATTATTATTTTGTAGTGATCAAAGATGTAGAGAGCATCAACATTAATGTGGGCTTGATTTGGATAAAGTCTTTTCTTCAGGTGTTAGGTACTGTTCAGATAGCAGTAGCTATGCTGGCCAGGTACTTAATCTTTGAACCTTTGTATGGCTGTTAAGTAGTGTAAGTACAAGTATGCTTCCTTGTGGCAGGCTGTTTTATTCTCTGTCATTAACCACCTCCTTTTGTGTAGTTTGAGGCAAAAGAGTTTTCTCTGGATACCATCATGTATGGGCACATGGAGTGTGGACTATGCCACCAGTCTTAGTAGGTCTTAGTAGGCACCCGTGTATCTGACTTACCATCATGGTGCTAAGCATACGAAAGACACTGTTCACTTTCTTTTCCCTGAAAAGATGAACTTTTGGTCTGTCACCCACCTTAGCACAGAGTGAGACTGTGTTTTTAACCTCATGGTTCCAGTGAGGGTTTCTGTCTTTATTCTATCTCCACAAGAAATATGGGTGGTGTGTACCAGGGCAAGCCTTGGCCCAACTGTTATTGTAGTCTCCATCAGAATGAATGACTGGTTCAGGAGTCAGCTTATTGAGTGGTGTCTCATCCCATTTCCAATATGTCCAAGCCCTGATAAGCTGTAGTGCACTATGATAACTTCCTTGTCCATATTAGCAAAGGTCAAGACTTCCATTGCCATGAAGAAATCCATGTGGTCTTTCCCACACTGCTCTTGGTCTAACAGTCATCCCACTGCCCATCTCTCATCCTGGAATCATGCCTCCCCTACCTCTGCTGTTTGCTGCTAGCGTGTGCATGTCTGTGAGGGCAGTTCTGTGCTGTTTGGGGTGTTGGGCATAGAGCCACCAAAAGCTGGCCTGTGCTGCTTGGTCTGGGGCAGAGAAGAGCTCTGTGGAGAGCGTGACTCCAGTTTGACAGCAGAGCACTGCAACCCAGCTCATGAGCCCTCCCGTATGAGCTAGTGTGCTCAGTGCTGGTGTGGACATGGAGCTTTTTCTGGTTGTGCAAGGTGCTGTGGAGTAGGGATGCTTTAGTATCTGCCTCAGGTGTCACCCCTTTACAATGAACTAGATAATAAAATAACTGGTACAATATAGATGGATAGTAAGACAATAACGACAACCAACAAGGGATGTTTGGAGGCTAAATTCATGTCTGGAAAATGTGTGGTAAGGACCTAAAAATGGAAGATCATTATTGCAATTACTGACACTGCAGTAACATCTCAGAGGTCCCATTTTGGGACCTGAGTGCCACTCTACTAAACTGTCTCTACACATATGAGACTCCAAACACCTTTCAAAAGAACAAAATGACAGTTCCCAATATGTGGCTATTAGTCAGAAAATGGGGGAGAGGACAAGGTAAAAATAAGATGGTAAAATTTGACATCACAAGCTGCAGTCATGACACACCCACTCCCTTGCCATTGCCATGTGTTAAAATCCAGTAGTGGTTCATTCCCCAGTGCTCTTGCTCTCCCAACACTCATTACTGAGTAACTAGCTCCCTCTTACAGACCAGATATTCTTCTCCCCTTCTGCCTCTCCTGGAAGGAAAGAGTTATACCCAGCATGACACTGGACCTGTGCTGAACTCTCAGAAAGATCAGGAAGAACTCAAGACCATTAGTGTTGGAACGCAGAGCTGATTGATCCAGGAGCATCTATTCAAGCAGGCTTCAGACCCCAGTACCTTCCAGTTAATCCATTTAGTATTGTGTTTGCATGTTTGCTGAGGTATTCAAAGAGGCTTTATGAAAAGGAGGATTTCTCCGCAATGAACGGAAACAAACAAGATAAAAAGGCAGAGATAAGCAAACAGGCAGGATTTCAATCCTAACCTCCATTTAAACTGAGTGGCTGTCAATACTAATAACATAAAGGCAGCAGTGAAGTGTGGCTGACACACGCCAGGTAAAGAACGCTCAGAGACATCTGAAAATCCCATCAGAAATTGCAATGGAAAACGTAATCAGCATGTCTGGGGTTGTCTTAATTCATTAGTTTTATATTGTTTTGAGAAACCGGCAGGGATCCTCTGCACATGGCTGGTGCAGGCACAACCGTGTCCTTTGTCAGTCCTCTCACCCCCTTTTTGGTAGTCTATAAAGGGAGGTGAGGGGTGATGCTCACGCACGGTGTTCCTGCCCATGACTGTAGGTGTGAGCCACTTCCTCAGTGTGTTCAGGATTTAGGACATGTTGAAATCAGAGACTCTACATGTTGGTTCTGCGTGCTAGAAGAATTCAGTGTTGATCTGTCTAAATGTGACGTGATGCAGGTCAGGGGAGAGGGGCATTATCAGAGCGGTGTGGAGGCCTGTGGCTGGACTGGCTGGTGGCAATGAAGGCTGGACTGGCTGATGACAATACAACTCCATAGGGAGATGCAGCAGAGAGGCAAGTGATGCTGTTAAGTCACAACCGAGGATGGCTGAACAACTTGTGGGTTAGCGGTGCCTATGTGAGACCATCCCCAAATCTAGATGCAGCACTGTGAGGAGCAGAAAACCAACAAGTGTGTGTGTGTGTGATATGAGACATCCAGTTACAAAGAAATTGCAAAAGCCCAAACTGTAGCTTAATATACCCACAAGTGCACGTTTAGCAGGCAGTGGTTGATGACAACATAGGGATCTGGGGGCTCTACATTAAATTTCCAAAGCCATTTGCACAGTAGATTAGTGTGTGACCCAGGAAATCAATAGACAAAAAGTGTGTTTTATGCTGAAGCTGGCTAAAAGGTACAAAATCACAGCAAATGGATGCAGAATGACTAGTGACCACCTGTGGCTGACACTGAAAACTGATTGTTTCACGCAGTTTGAGCTACACTGTCATGTCTCTACAAATACATCTGGTAGAATTGCAGGAGGGCTACAGTGCACTCAGCTAGATAGTTCTGATGGGCCTTTGGCAATTGAGGGGGAGCCACTGCTGGAGTCTTTGGAAGGATTTGAAGTCGTGGTGGTGGGATTACCTCGTGAGCTCAGGGTGCAGGGCAGGCTGCTTCCACTGTCAGTCAGGGTGCTGGCCTCACACAGCGAGGGTCAGCACCACAAAAGGTCATCTGTAAGGGAAGATAATTTGATCTAATGAGTTCATCCACAGAACTACAGGGCCAATACGACTCCTAAAAGACTAACACTACAGGGAAATCTGTTAACAGGGACTAAAATAAAAGCCAAGCTGGGAGCAAATCACAGACCCGGCTGTCACAGAGCAGTGGTTACTGGCCAATAAGCCATGAGCAGAGTATACATTGCTCAAGGGAATGGGTGGTGCTAACCCAGAGATTGCTGACTGGTTCTGGAAAAAATCTGCTGCCTCCAGTCAGGTTTGCTAGCTCAGTGTCAATGTTGGTACTGCTGACACCACCTCCAGAGCTGGTAAAGAAAAGAGGGGGGGCAGCACCACAACATCGAGGCAGGTAGAGAAGCAAGGTGAGTGAATGGCATAGGTTAGAGGAGAAGGGAAGAGAGAAGACAGCTGTGACAATAGCCAAAGTAGGATAAAAGGGCTGAGAAGGTCAACCAAACAGATGTAAAGCATTACTTGATTTCTAAATGAAGCTCAGCTACAAAGAAAGCTGTCCTTGAGCAACTGGGGGTTGTTGTTGCAGCCTAAATTCACAGGCAAGGAGGACTGGTGATAGTGGGCAAAACCAGATTTGCTATGAAATGCTTGGGTAGAGCTGAGGACAAGTCTTGGATGAGCAAGGCCAGACAGAGAGAGGCTGGAATAAAGTAAATAGAAGAAAATGGGATTCTGGCAAGAGACTACAGACCATCTTTCCAGGTAATTTCTAGAGCTGGATGATCCATGGCCATGCTGGCATTGCAATATCAAATAAACTGCTGGTCTTACTTCCCTGAGGAATGGCCAGAGCTGGAATAACTCAGCAGCTGGTGGGTTTGTTTTCATTTCAAACAATAATGGTAATATTTCCCTCCTCCTGCTGCCCTTTTTTCTCAAGTGTTTAGAGTTGGTATTTCTGGTATAACTAGGTCAGGGAACCTAAGTAGGTCAACGGTGACTCTCTAAACGTGGCAGATCTAGAAGCCAAAGCTAGGGAGGGAAGACCTGACTGTGTGTAAACAAAAGGCAGTAAACTGGGCCTAGTGGGAGGGACAATCCCAGGGTGAAGTGGGGAGAGCTTGAAAAGCACCAGCATGGCAACCGAGGAGAGAAAGTGAAGTGTGGGGCTGGGAGAGCAAGAGCATTGGGGAATGGAGTACAGCTGAAGGGAAGAGGAAGGCAGGGAATGGGATTACAGCCGCAGGTGTGAAGAGAGCAGAGACAGTTGTTAGGCCTAAAGGGTTAGAAAGAGAGGGGTTAAGACTGAGGAGTAGGAGAGCAAAGAGATGTGTAGGTAGGAGCAATCTGGGAATAGGTTTGCATGGAGGGCAGAAGATGACAAAAGGTGGGGAAAAAAGCTGTGATGGTGAAGTACATCTGAGAGAGAAAGTGTGATGCGGAGAGCAGGGACAATGTTTATCTGGAAAGAGGGAGATCAGGGAGAGAGGGAGCTGGTGTTCACGTAGTATGAAGCTGCCAATCCCAGCAAAGACTGTGGTGAAGCCATCATTGTGTAGGAAAGGTGAGCATGTTGAAGGCAAGATTACAAAAGAAAAGGGGACTGTGACTCTGCTTGGGCTTCTCAGTTGCACATAACTTTGCAGGGGGATTTCTCATTTTCGTTTCAAAGCTCTGACTCTCACCCAAAATTTGGTGTTCTTTTGCTGGAGTCAAAGTCTGTTTCCCTCAAATGTGAAGAAAAAGGAAGCTGCAGCAATAGGAAGAGCTATTTACACCAAGTGAAGAACCCCCCCAGGATTTGGAAGTTAATAATTTTTTATGTGCCTAATTTTGGGGTCTTTGTCATATGATGCCTTGCACTTTTGGGGCTGACAGCTTGAAACTGATACATGCTGCCCTACGAGACCCCCTCAAACTAATGTTCTGTGGAAATGCAGACATTTTGTTTTCCCAGCTGCAGCATGTCCCTCCTTTTATCACAGTGCAAGTGCATTCATGGTTGCAAAATCAGTGCAAGGCACATCTGCTGTGTGGGACATTCGGGTCTATTGCACGTGCTTGGGAGCCCTTCTTTCTAAACTGAGCAGGACACTGCGTTGTGTCATACCTGGTGGCCTCTCAGGCAGTCTATGCCTGCATTTTAGTTTGCTGCCGCAGCTCCGCTCTTGATAATGTTTAGGCTGTCCTGTTATGGTATATATATTGTTGCTTAGAGGAGAGTTAGAGCAGCAGCCTGCAAGGAGGGATGTCCCATTTTATTAATACTGTCAGTTATGGCTCTAAGTTCCACTGGGTAGTGTCTGCAGTGGGGCAACTAGAGCTGTCATTTTTGGCTTGTGCACAGAGGTCTGCTGCACTTTAGCCCTTAGCTGCAGTCCTCACTTCTCTATTTCCCCTACCAATACTGAAAAGTATTTTATTTTTCTTCTTCCATGGAGGTAGCCATGACCTAGCTGCTGATCTAGTCCTACTGGATTTAGCTTTTTCTGTTTGTTTTGGATAGCTGTTACATGGAGCCTGGTAGAAATTTGCCTCAAAGAGCAGTGAATTTAGAGAATAAGGAAGAAAGACAAAAAGGAAATACTTGTGAAGGAGGTGTTCCCTAATGATACCAGCCTGGTGAGTTTTTCTTCCCTTTCTCATTAGCAGAGATGTTGCTGTGAAGGGGGTATGTGGCTTTGGTTCTAGCAGCAAAATCCACTGATCATCTTTGGGCCATTGGCAGTTCTTGTCTGTAAGATCTCTAAAAGTTATCAGCGTATAGGCACTGTAAGCAGATGTAATCAGTTGGAGTCAGTATGCAGTGGTTACATAGAACTGATAGGGATACAGTGCTGCACTGATGAGATGTTAATAAAAATGACAGATTATCCTCATGTACCAGCATATGCATCCTCCAAGAACAGGGCAAGAAGAGCTTTGACTTTTTTGTCGAATTATTTACGTGGTTTATGTTATTTTTATCCAAAATCCCTATGTGACTACAAGGACATGTACTCTTCACTGTCAGTGGAGCAGAGTTTTGTCTATGGCCACTTCGCAATATATATTCAGACAAGAATAGAGAGTAAAGTCAGATGTCGCATCTGGGGATGCTCTTTAGGATGAATTAAGCCTTTGAGATGATCCTAACTTGATTGTGTTTCCAAAGCTGTAATTTGATGACACCCTCTAGTGACTGGGTTGAGAGCATTAAGCAACAGTTTATTGTTGGGTTGTTTGTTTGGGGTTTTCTTTTTTGGAGTTTTTGGGGTGGGTTTTTTGTTGTTGTTTTGTTTTTTGTTTAAAAGGTTCAGGAACAAAAAAAAATAGGTGTTTTTCAGTTATTTCAGAGCAATAAATGCATTGTTTCACATTGAAAATTTTCCTCAATACTTTAATTTACTAGGAGAATTGAACTATGGTTGTTAAAATTCCTTTTAGGCTATAATTTAAAGCCATTTGATCTTTTTATTGACTCCAGATACTTCTTCTGACCATGGATGCTTATATTGCTTTAAAAAATCCAAAACACCCACTTATTTTGATTGGGCAGTGTGTCTGGAACAAAAATATTATAGTTAGATTTTCTTTTTCCAAATACTTTCTCTAATGAAACATTATAAAATTATGTGGAAACTGGGATATAATATGAAAAGCTGTTTAGGTGAAGCTGGGAATTAATGCCATAGCTTTGTGAATTGAGTTGGATTTGAATACAAGCACAAATTTTGTGAAATCAGTAGTAATTGCCAGAACTGTGGTGATAGCACTTGATTTATTATTATTAGCCCAACTATTATTGTTATTGTCAGAGTTAAGCTTTACCCATCTGCTCTCTTCTGTGCACACATTAAGAACAAGGGCCACTCTGGGACTTCACAGCAGAGCTTGGGCAGCAGCAACACAACATAGCTCCATGCATTAGACATGAGGAAGATTCAATGCTGAGATGAGGCGGACACCTGGGACTAATGGTGGGCAGCACCACTAAAATCCATGATGGTATTGATACCTCTCAAAAAGCAGCTCCAACAACCAAGGAATTACAAAATACTGTTCTGTTTTGCTGTGTTGTTCTGCAATCAAAGATGGGGCTGGGACCCAGCTGCTGCAGGTTTCCCCCTAGATGAGTTTCTTCCTTCTTCACCTAGCTCTCCATTTCTGTTACCTGCTCTCCTTTTGGTGCCTTGGCTACTCAGTCCTGTGCTGCTACCCAGCTGTTTTCCTGAAAGCCTACTGCTTTCCTAAGGAGATTTTATGGGTTACAGTGCCCCTGAATTTCCCCTCCAGTTCCCCTCTCATATTCAGTGGGAATATGTGTTGTGTCACTTATAGCTACAAAAAGCACAAGTAGGAGGACCTGTTTAAATACTACCTAAGATGATTGTTTCCTTTTGAAAGCCTTAGGGTAGAATGCTGGATCAAGTACTGGATGGATGGATGTTCCCAAAGAGCAGTACTCAACAGAGTTAAATGCAACTGGTGGCCGGTCACAAGTGGTGTTCCTCAGGGCTTGGTACTGTGACCATTTCTGTTTAATGACTTTATTGATGATCTCAACAAGGATATAGAGTGTACCATCAGTAAATTTGCAGATGACACTAAGCTAGGTGGGAGTGTTGATCTGCAGGAAGGCAGGGAAACTTTACAGAGGGACTTGGATAGATTGGATGGTTGGGCCAGTGTCAATGGGATGAGCTTCAACAAGGCCAAGTGCCAGGTCCTGCACTTGGGCCACAACAACCCCATGCATGACTACAGGCTTGGGGAAGTGTGGCTGGAGATCTCCTTAGCAGAAAAGGATCTGGGGGTTCTAATTGACAAGCGTCTGAACATGAGCCAGCAGTGTGCCCAGGTGGCCAAGAAGACCAATGGCATCCTGGCTTGTATAAGTAATAATGTGACCAGCAGAAGTAGGGAGGTGATTGTCCCCCTGTACTCAGCACTGGTGAGGTCACACCTTGAGCATTGTGTTCAGTTTTGGGCACCTCAACACAAGAGAGATGTCGAGGTGCTGGAGTGAGTGCAGAGGAGGGCAATGAAGCTGGTCAGGGGCCTGGAGAATAAATCTTATGAAGAGCAATTGAAGGAGCTGGGACTGTTTAGTTTGAGGAAGAGGAGGCTGAGGGGAGACCTCATCACTCTCTACAACTACTTGAAAAAGGGCATTGTAGAGAGGTCTCTTATCACAGGTGATTAACGATAGAACGAGAGGAAATGGCCTCAAGCTACAACAGGGTAGGTTTAGGCTGAATATTAGGAAAGAATTTTTCCCAGAAAGAGTGGTCAGACACTGGAATAGGCTGCCCAGAGAGGGGGTTGAGTCCCCATCCCTGAATGTATTTAAGAGTCATTTAGATGTGGTGTTGGGGAAGAATTTGTAGAGTAGGGCAGATGGTTGGACTCGATGATCGCAAGGGTCTCTTCCAACCTGAATGATTCTCTGAAAATACTTTTTAGGGAGAGATATGAAGAAACATGTTACATGCGTTGAAGGGGATAAATCCAATCATATGGATCAGCAGGAACTATCTGTAAATAAAAGAAGGAAGGTAAAAAGAGGGTGCTTAGCTATAGTTTGCATAGCAAGCAAGAAGACAAGAAGGTGCAGATACATAGCTATTTAGCTGTAACCTTGACATAGTCTGTAGCACTACTACAATCTTTAATCTGCTAACAAACCTGATGTTAAATTGCAAAGATAACTCCATGGCTGCATTTTTGGACTTCTGCATATTAAGCGTGATGTTGATGTCAGATCTTCTTCTGGACTAGTAATATGTCTAATAGAAGAACTGCAAGGGCATCTTTGCCTCATATAAGATATTGAAAGGGCATTTTGTAGCTCTTCAGGTAGATTTTCTGTTGCTTTCCTGTTTCCTTGATCTCTGATATTTACCTGATTCTTTGAAATTTATCCAATTCTTCCTACAGATAAACTGCACGCAAGAAGTTCAGTTCATCTCCTGTGACACACATTCCTACAGTGTGCCTTATGATATGCTGGGAGTCTGATCTTCACTGTGCCAGCAGGGCAGAAAGATTTTGTGTTCTGGGCCTTGACCTGCAGCTCTGGAGATCTGCATTTAATTTTCAGCTCTGCCACATACTTCCCAAGTGACCTTGTGCAAGTCATTTATTCTCTCAGCATTTAATTATCACCCTTTTGCAGATGAGAAGTTGACACTTCTCTGCCTTCCAGAGAGTAATGTGAGGATAAATTCATCAACCTTCATGTTCTGCTGTGAACAATGGGAGTTCACTGAGGCAAAGTCCGACAGGGGAGATGAGACAACATAGGGAACAAAGCAAGGATGAAGCCCATTTTGGCTACTTTGAGAGCTGTCCTGTATGAACAGAGTGTATTATGTCTTGCAGAATTTTACATCAGTCCTCAAAGTGTGCAGTGCTGTGACTTTATCCTATCCTTCTGTATAGTACAGTGTCAAAACTTGGGGCAGGGGGATGATGGATCATGAGGTTCCTTGTTCTTTTCTAGTAAGCAGTCATCAGATGGCTCATTCACTTATGTCACTCTTTATGTAGTTCCTGTCTTTTTTATTTCTGTAGCCGCTCTGAGTCAAGCGTGGAAAACGGTCATTTATGGAGATTGTGTAATGTGGTTTGTACTGCAAATAGGGGAAAAAAATACAAGCCGTAAAGCAGGAAAATACTCTCTTGGAAAGAGGATGTTCCATGTCAGTCTGTGATGCCATTGTGCCTTATTGTCCTAGAACATCTAAGCACTTCTGCTGTCAGTGCCAGAGGACTTCAGCTCTTCAGCATTTCCTGGGGAGCTGGCTTTCATTTTCACAAGTGACAGTGGTGGGTCTGGATTGCATGAACGAGCATTTTGACCTAGGAGTGAAGTTGTTAATGAGTGGGTTCAATTCAGAGAAGTAGGGCTTCTTGTTGAGGTGTTGAAGTCAGCTGCCGATGTATCTCCTGAATTGCTAAGTCACTAGCAATATCTATCTGCTAGTCACTAAGTACCATAGTGACTTGACAGCCCAGATAGTCTCTCTTGATTGGTTTCAGTTTAAGACTTCCAAGAGCTGCAGAGGGCTAGCTGCCCCTTCTTCCTTTGTAGCTGTTCCTGAAAGTAAGAAATTAAAGCAAGTTGATTGGGTTTTGACAGCTGTTGTCCTGTCAGAAGGGCTTATTTCAAGTACCTTGCTCATCTTGCTCCTTCAAGAGGAGATAAATATCCTTCTGTGTAGCTAGTGGATGAGCTCAAGAGTGAAATCGTTGGGAATGCCAAGTCACATATGGCAGTTGGCTTTTTTAATTTTTTTTCCTGGTGTAGATGAAGGGAACTACTTGCTCTAGAACAGCAAAATACCATCAGACAGACCTGGACTAATTTAATTTTTGTTTTGTTGCCCACAACTTTTCTTAAAGTTAAATGGAGTTCCACCATTGTGGAAACTCCCATTAGAAGACAGATCTTTCTTCTCTTAATGGAGGTTACAGATAGTTTGGATGGAAAACACTTAGAAGAACTACATTATTTTTACCGTTTTGTAGGTAGTGAAAAGCTACCTTTCCTACTGTTGCTTAATACTGGATTTTTTTTTAAAAAAAAAAGGAGCCTTCGTAATTAACATCAGAATGATGTTCTCTTGCTTTGTGGCTTCCAGGAAATAATGGTAGTCTGTTAGGATATGTGTATTTTTAGATCTTCTGGAGTTTCACCATTTTATAAGATGATATTGTATCTTGGCTGTCAGGATGGAGGATGTAAGTGAAAAAGGGAATAGATACTTTGGTGCCAAGAGTTTTGAATATTCAAGGGGCTAATTGCAATCTATTTCAGTTTGAATGAGGTACCTGTATATTCTCATGGTCTGGAATCTAGTTGGGAGAAGTGAGTTTGGGTTTAGTGTGGTGGTTTTTTTGATATTAGGTCATCCCTGTCCTGTCCCCCTCCATCCCAGTGGCATTTTACTATCTCATGGATTAAGGATTCTCTGTTCCTGGATTCCTGATCAGAGCAGACCATAATCACCAATTGCTTTCCCAGCATTTCTAAGGTTAGGATGCATTCCAGAAAAATCAGGCAGCCTGTGAGAAATAAATGCTCTTTGCTTCATCTTCATCCTGGTTTGTCTGGAGTAATGTTGGAGGGGTATAAAACATATTTCCTGTTAGGAGAAAATGTGCTGTAAAGAAGGAAGCCTAAATAAATACACAATAAAGAGATGTATAAAAGTGTCTGTGAGAGACAATTCATGGCTCTGTTAGTGTCACAATGAGATTTTTGTCTTGGGTTTCTGTAGGCCCTTGCTGTAGTTGAGGGAATGACTCTGATGCTAAACCGTACCTTTCAGCCCCAGGCTGAAAACAATCAGTAGCGTGTTCGTAGCCCATTCGGCGTCCCTGTTAAATAAAGGAGGTGTGCTGTGGATGTTAGAGGTTTGGCACACGTGGTACTGCTGTCATCAGGAGCAAACTATGGAGCAAACATGGTGTTGCTGCGATCAGTGAAACAGTCCCAGCAAAATGCCTTTGGAACTCGTGTGAGCCGTGGCAGGCAGAAAAAATGCAACAAGACCTTTCATCAAAAGATTTCTGGTTGGGGGATGAACAAGCCCTTCCTCTTCCTGCAGCGCCAGTCAGGTCGCATGGGTGGGTACAGCTGACGCTTTGGCACACCTAACAAAACTTGGCAACAGGAAGTGAAGGGAAGTCACATGCTTAGCAGAAACTTCAAGGGCACACTCAGGAGACGGAATGTAATTACTCAATTTGGATTTTAGCCATGACACTGAGTTAACCCTCAGAGCAAGTATGATTTTATTTATCTCTCATCCCCATCCTGAGAGTTCCTAAGATTAGAGCTCGGCACTGAGAACCCTATATTTAATTTTCTTGATAAGCTTTTTCCATGACCTGCATTCTTGTAATATCTGAGCCTTACAAACATGAATGAATTCAGTCTGGTATCACCTCTCAGTCCTTCCCCAGCTGCCTTGCGATGCCTAGAAGTGGTCCCTAAGGGAAGTACAAGGTTAGGGAGGTTTGGTTTGTCCCTTGCACTGGGGATTACAGTTCTAGTTGCTCTCCTTTTCCACAAGGAAAGGGCAAAAATATCCAGGTTAGGAAGTAATTGGTAATGTTATGAGCCTCAAAAGACTGGGTGGGAAACGGGGCATTTCTTCTCAATGCTGCCTTTGCTTATGGGGAGTGCAGAGATCAGGCAGAATGAGGGGCCAACTGCTTATTATTTCATGAACAAAAGATCAAGTTTGTTGTTGTATAGGGTGTTGTATGTTAGGCAGCTGTCCCTTCCCCTCTTCCTCCTGGCTGACAGTTGGATTCTCTGCTCGGGTAGGTTTTCCTGCTATGTGAGCCCTACCTGTGGGGCACACATGGAAAGCCTGTGCTTCCTTTCACCTAAGTGTTGCTTTTTGATGAAAGGGAGGAGATAGACTTCCCCTCGTTTTTCAGACTGTTCCCTGCAGATGAGTTGCACAGGTTCTCTGAGGCCTGCTGCTGGCCCAGGCCCCTGTGATCATATCAGTAAGTAGATAGGTGGTGACCCAGAATAAAAAGAAAAGGCAGGTAAGCTGGTAACATGGATATCTCTCTCTGTTCCATCCCCTACAAGTTTTATATATATATATATGTATATATTTTAATATATATTTGCAATTCAGAGTACACAGTTATTCCTCTTGCCTTTCCCTGTCACAGGCTTTAACTAAGGCCCTGCTTCAGGGTGTTTGAAGTGCTCCACAGCATGCCTCTGTTCCCAGAAAGATTTAGAGCCATGTGGGCACGGAATTCCCTGTGACTTAAGCAGAGGGAAAGATGCCCAGCCTGTGAAGTCACAGATCGGTTATGACCTCATCCGCCTCTCTCATCAGAGAGCGATTAGGTCAGTGAATGTGGGCAGGCTGGGGTACGCTATGAAGCAGCAGAATCTAGACTGGTAGGTCAGGTTTGCCTCTCGGACTGATGAAACGACACGCTGCAGAGTTTTTCGCAGTGTTTCTGCGGTGGAGCCCAGCTAGGATTTGCCTCTCCCGTAAATTCCCGTTACGGAGAGGCAACTGGCGGAGCTGCTCGCTGAGGCGGAGCCAACTGGGAGCGTCAGCCGGCGGCCAGGGGCGCGGCGGCAGCCTGGTGGAGTTCAGCACCACGGAGAGCGGCACCGGCCGGCGCGGCGCTGCCTGCGGCCTCCCACGCCGCCGCGGAATAACGTGCGCGGTGTTTTAAGGCACCAGATGCTTTTATAAACTCTTTGTATGTCACGTCCTTGCCGAAAACCCACCTGTTTGAAGGGAATCGCAAAGAAATTCGAAGTTTTTTACGAAAGCGGGCAAAGGAGGGGAAAAAAAAAAGAGGAGGGGTGGAGGGGATGAGGATGGATATAACCCCCATTTTTCAAAAGAGGGGAAAAAAAGAAAACTCGGAGAACTACAGGCCGGTCAGTCTCACCTCTGTGCCGGGCAAGATTATGGAGAAGACCTTCCTGGAAACTATTCTAGGCATACAGAAAATAAGGAGGTGATTGGTGACAGCCAGCATGGCTTCGCTGAAGGCAAATTGTGTCTGACAAATTTGGTGGCCTTCTGCGATGAGGTTACAGCACTGGTAGATAAGAGAAGAGCAACTGATGTCATTTACCTGGACTTATGCAAAGTATTTGACACTGTCAATTTGACCGCTCTATGATTCTATGAAAATGGCAAGTTTAACAGTACTTGGGCAGCAATTTTCATGCAAGGGTCTCCAAGCACTTTATGAATATTAATGAAGCCAGCTGCAAACCCAATCATTCTTTTATAATCGAGGTAGATGTCATTATACTTTTCCAACTGGGGAAACTGGCAGATAAAGATAATGTGGTTTGTTTCAGCCTGTTCAGTCAGCCAGTATCAGACATGGGACATAAAGACCATGACCTCTGTGCTGTCACTAATACCAAGTTGTATGGCTCCTATAGTTCTGCCCATTCTGGTTTTAAGAGTTACATTTCCTTCTGTAAACTACATATAATTAGCTGATCTAGGTTGGCAAAGGATTTTCCAGCAAGCCTAATTATGGAAGTTCTCACCTACTGCCCTTTTGTACGCTGAGGATAGCTGCTGTTTTGAAAACAGTAAGAGAGTCACTAGCCTTATTTCAGATGCACATCAATACACGTGCGGTATTGGGTTTGTTATTCTTATTCTTGAAAATGTTAATTTGCAGCAACAACTTGCCCCCTTAATGCTTAGAAATACATAAATATGTGTGCTATTTTGCACTCAATTGTCAGGCATGTCCCATGCTGTTTTGTTGTTCCCTGGACAGGTGGAGACAGAGCAGTTAGGCACTGACGGCTTCTGTCTGGTGAGCTGGCTCTTTGATTGACTGATTAGCTTCTTTGTATGGCAGGCGCTTCTCTCAGCTCCATCATTAAAGATGCATCATAACCCCTTGCAAGTGCTTTTTTTATTTTTTTTTTTTTCTTTCCTGAGATAGAGGAAGAGAGAAAGAGTAGCAGGGTGTGTTTTACAGTAGGGAAACTCTTGTTAATAGAGGTGGTCTTTGGAGATGGAGTGTAGCCACACTTCTGGCTCCAAAACTGCCAAAGAGCCCACAACATGTTAAAGTGGTGTGTGTATCTGTAAGTAACTTACTTGGAAAAAAGAAAGCTAAAAAAAATTGGTAGTCAGGGTAGTAACTCATATGTCTCCTAAAGATTTTTGTTTGTTTGTTTTTTATGTATAGAGTTGCATTATTTTTTATTTGGAGAAGCTATTATTAGTATTAAATAGTTAACCTATGTAAAATACATGGGAAAGGGTTGGAGACATGCTCCTCATCTTACAGTTGGATAAGATGAGGCTTGTGGAAGGGAGCTGGCTTATAGGCATGGTAGGCATGGTGTTTGGACTGTCAAGTTCCAGCTCTCAGCCATTTCAGCTTGACACCAAAGCACAGTTTCCTTCCAGAGGTAGGAGGCGAGACCCAAGAGATGACCCAAATTCTCTGTCAGTGCTGGTATCAGATGTAACTTCTTTCTCTTTTGCTGTTGATAATGCTATGAAAGTCTAACACGTCTGCCTGGAGACGTGATACTGGTGTGTATAAATGTAAATGTAAATTTATATGCTAGTATAACTTCATTGTTTGTTTATAAGATAACTGTTCACAGGTCAGCTTGCATCATTTTGGAAGGATCCTGAGCTAAGATAAACAAAAAAGCAGCTCCTATTCTGCAGCAAGCATCTACACAGGGCATTATAGCACTTGTTTGCTTAACGAGATTTCTGAAGTTCTACCCAGTAAAACTTAATTTCAGACAAAACCTGGAATAATTTACTTGTGATGCAGCACTTTCTGCATCATCCTTGCAGATACTGTGATGAACTTAGAGGTGACATGACAGCTCTGCAGTGGTCAGTAGTGCTACTTGAGCTATGGTCTTAGGATTGTGCCTGGCAAAAAGGTACAAGATAATGAGTGTCTTTTGTCTGCAGGTCAGTATCTTAACAGTCAGCTGTGGTTTGTAGCTGGATGGGGTCTTCTGTTTTTATGAATTTGTCCATGCATGGGGTGATCATGAGCATGCTTTATGTAATCACCATGACTCCTCGTATAGAGTTGAGCACAGTCTGTCCAAGACACTGCAGTTTATCTGTGACTGACACGTGTTCTGGTTGTAATGGTCACCTTGACTTAACCCCTGGGGTCTCTTACTGAGACAGTGGCAGGCTGGGCAGAACTTTGTTAATTAGAACGTCTTGGAAACCTTCTATTTTATTAAGATAGTAATATGAAAAGTAGCAACTGTGGACCTGATGGGTCTTCTGGCTCTATTTCTGTCCTTCAGTTGAAGGATCAGTTCTCATAGTATTCTGACTTAGTTTTACAAGAGGCCAGTGCTGAGAGGTGCTGCCTTATCATTTAATCAGGTACATCCATTGTTTGCAGTTCATATGTGCAGTTCATATCCTGATCCTGGATCAGAAGAGTAGAAAGTTTCAGCACCTCCAATGCGAAGTATAGGTATCCAAACAGCAGTTTGCCTAATAGAAACCTGCTTGTTACAGAATTTTAGTTGTCACTCTGTATTAAGTCTACATAAGGATTCACGTATCTTCCTGCATGATGGGAATTGGGTCTACACAGTCATTTAGATATCAGCATATGAAGATTTATTGAGTTCTGTACATGGTCTAAATTCAAGAGATCTGTAAGTCTGTGAAGTTGTGTTTTAAAATTGTTAAAGATATCCTTGGACTTCAGAGATCTGCAGAGCTCTCCTTTTGAGAGCTAAATATTAAGCATAGATCCATCCTGGGAAGTAGTGTGATGTCTGGTTTAGTAGAAGTGTGGAGAGCTGAGAGAAAGCAATAATTCAACGGAGCTTAACATTGGCTCCTTTTTAATTATAAACCATGTTGATTGGCTTCTAAGAATGTTTTATTAAGTCATCTTCAGTCAGGGGAATATTGATGGCAATGGACTGTTGTGGAGCTGTATTTGTGGTGGTGTGAGAGGTGCGCTGTGGGAGAGCTGTGAAGGCTACTCTATTTTTGGGATATAAAATTGCAGTGCAAGGAGGAATGGATGGCACCTTGCTGTGAAATAATATAATTCATACCAATTTCTTTACAGTATTGCCCTGTGAATGGGCAGTGACATGGCAGCCTTGTCTAAAGGCAGCTGCCCAACCCTTGCTCATCCACGTTTAGTGCAGAATTCCAGCTCTGTTATGAATCGTTTGCATGCAGCAGATCTCGTTCTCTCTGAGTTGCATTGGTGCAGTGCCAGTCAGCTTGGGGAGGAAAGGCAAATCTGCTAACTGGAGCTTTTGCTTGTTTACTGTGTATTTTTATCTCCCCTTCAATCTTTTTTTTTTATTTAAATATTTGATGTCAGTTAATTTATTTTTATGACAAATGATTTTTTCATTCCAGAAACAGAAAGCAATAGAGATGCCAACATCACGGGGGCATCTGTTCTTTACTTTTAATTAGTCCTTTTCCCCCACTCATTTCCAGCCCATATACAGAGATTCAAAGATAGAATACCTATGAGGTCTTAAGTACTTTTAAAACATAAATAAAAGCCTTTGCATGCAGGTGATTCCCAAGGGTCAAGGTCTGTGCTTTTTTAAAGTGTCGAATACCCAGATTAATGCTGAATCTCTTACTTTGGTTGCTACATTACAACTCCAACCTTTCCTTTTCTGTTATGAAATGGGGAAATGGGTACAAGCTGGAACACAGGAAGTTCCATTTGTATATGAGGAAAAGCCTCTTTATGGTGAGGGTGACAGAGCACTGGCACAGGCTGCCCAGGGAGGGTGTGGAGTCCCCTCCTCTGGAGACCTTCAAGACCTGCCTGGATGCTGTCCTGAGTAATGTGCTCTAGGCAATCCTGCTTTAGCAGGGGAGTTGGACTAGATGATCTCTAGAGGTCCCTTCCAACTCCGACAGGTCTGTGATTCCATGAAATACCATGTCCCCTCCCCCTGTGCTTTTTTCTTTTTCTTTTTTTTTTTTTTTTTTTCTTAGTAGAAAGACCTGATTCACTCTTAATGCCTTAATAGAGGGTCATGTCTCAGAGACTTCAAAGGGATCTAGGAGTACTCAGTACCTTCTAGAAGTGATCAAGTAACTTATTTATTCTGGATGTGATGGATTGTGTCTATTTTGATTGTCTTTATACTTACTGCTATAAGTTCAAGGCTTAATTAGTTGATAGAATCCACTTGGACCTGTAGTCAGTAGTCATAGTCAGTTTTGGATAGGAGCCTTACACTGATTTCAAGGAAAGGAAGAATGAAATACCTACGTCAGGAAAAGGAAACATGAAAGTTGGGCCATCAAAACATAACAGGGTATGGTGAGTTTAACCTGAGCAAGGAAATATATAGATGTAATGGCCCTCAGTTTATGCTGATAGTGAAAGTTACGAGGCTTTCGAAGGGCATCAGAAGAGGGAGGTAATAAGTGTTGTATTGCATGGGAGAGTTTAAGTGAGGCAGCAATGGCACCAACAAATAGATCGTGGGGAATAATCCTGTTCTGATTGTGAGGGGAACAGAGGAGCTATCACCTTAGCTGATCTTTCTCCCCTGTAACTCTCAAGTGGATACGACACTTTGAAGTTCTGAGAATATCCATCAATATCCATTGAAGTCTGAGATAACTAAAGCCATGGATCATTCTGCAGCTAGTGGTATTGCTTCTGTAGGTTTGAAGCATCTCTCTGTTCTTTGCCTCAAATACAGGTCGCTTTTCTGCATGTTGCAGCACTCCACATGTTTTGCTTGCCTCTCTGCTTCACAGCTGCTGCATTAAATCCGTCTGTGGACACTTAAAAGATGCTATGGAAATGTATTGCTTGCCTTCAGCAATAGCGGCGGTTGGCCACTTGCATTGCTCCCCTAGCCCATCAGCCCCAGCACTGTGGTGCTTGTGTTTGCTGGACTGTTCCTTTTGAGTGTACGGAGGTGAACACATGTTCTGTATTAATCTTCATTTCAATGAAGTTGTTTTAGTTCATGCTTTATTGCAGCGCTTTGTAATAATGCATCTGTAATGGCAGCCCTTGGGGCAGCAGTCGCATGTGGCAGGCTGAGTGCCTGAACTGCTCCTGAGAATGACTCCAATCATACAGAATGAGGCACTCCCCGGTGCACCATCTGAATTTATAATACCAATTTGTATGGTGCCCTAAAGCAAGCTTTGTATTTGCTCTGGGACACAGGGGCCAGGCTATAGAAGGGGAACTGCTTTCCTTTTTTTTTTTTTTTTTTGCTGTTCCTTTTCCGAATATATGCATTTGTCTAGCTTTCCAACTTGCCTGTCTTGAAGCCTAGACTGAGCTCAGGAAATGCAAGAATATGCCTCGATACACAGTGATAGGTGCAGAATACGTAACTGAACAAAACAGGCCTGCTGCCAGTCTCACAGCCTCAGTCAGAGCCTTTCACTGGGTCTGGAGAGGAGACATGTAGGAGGACGCAGTTCTGCATGAGTGTAGGGCAGAGCCCTGGCTGCTAGTTCGTGGTGGTTGTGCTCCCTTTGAGAAAGCAGGTGATGAGGCCCAAACCACTGAAGACGGGGTTTTCAAAACTGAATTAAGGTTGGATTTTCCAAGATAGGTACCCAGTGGGATTTTCGGAAAGTGCTTAAATAGCATGGATATCTAATGTCTATTAACTTTGAAGAAGAAGCACATAGAGCTATAAAGGTCAAAAGCAATGCTTTAAGCTTGCACTGGAGATACACCTCCCCTATCATTAAACACAGGCTAAAAGGCTCTTGTCAAAAATAGCGTTCACTAAGTGAAAAGAAGGTATGTTTTGCTCACTTTGGCTTCCTGGAGGATTTTGCTTATGCTAGAAAATTCCTACCCCCACAGTGGTTTATCACAGTATGGAGAGAATTTTTCCCCCTCACCTCAGTTTTATTGGAGTCCTGCTTGGGGTTCCTCATCTCAGCTAAAATCTTCAAGTTATAAACTCATGCAAAACAAAGACATTTATTTGCCTCTGCTTGTGAATTAAGAAGTACTTCCTCACACAGACAGATCAAACTTGGATGGCACTGTGTTTGTCAAGCATGTGAGTAGAGAAAATAAAAGATTGTTTCATTTGATCATATTTGTCCACAATAACACCGAAGGTTTTAAAATGAGATAGCCCAACCATTAGAAAGGCGTTGACTGCAGCAGTTCCTCCTTATCCTGAGGGGTTGCCAATTGATTGGTCAGTAACTAAAAGATGCCTGCAAACATCTTCCGGGATAACAGAAATTGTGCTTGGAAAACCTGCACTCTGGTGACTGTGGAGCAAATCTGAGCTTAGTCATAAGATGGGTGCTGTAGTGGTGTGAGGGGGTTGCTTTTTGAAAGAAAGAGGGGACAGTCTGTCTTGTCCTGTGCTGATGCCACTATTCTGCACAGATGTCCTTATTCCACCTGCTCTTGTTGGCTGAGGGTTTCTGTCTTGTGTGGATAAGTGGCCAGCTACAGGTAAGTGATGTAAGATTGCTGAAGAATGAACACAAGGCTAGATAGAAAACCACAAACTAACTGTGTTTCTTACATTGTTAGGCATGTTATCTAGTGGTTTCAGGAGGAAATGTCCCTATCTTGTACCACTGGTCTTGAGCAATAACGGTGTCTGTACTTCAGGGCCACTGAAGGGATCAAGGGTAAAGTGGAAATAATATTTAATCTTACTTGAGGAGTCGCTGGAGCTCTTCAAGAAGTAACTCCTGTGGATGCGTTGTCTGAGCACTTTATTAAGGAGAGGTTTATATTTTACTTATGTTAAATCCAGCTCTTCTGATCGCAGGTCCTTCCACGTACTTCATCTTCTAGTACTCATTAATTCCTGTTCTTACCCAGCCCTGCTGATGGACAGGTAAGTATGACTTGGTATTTCTTGCCAGGGAAGCACACTGATAGCTTCATGGATTCATGGCTCCATCTGAGGATTCAGAAACAAGAAGAGGAAGGAGAATTTCAAGTGGAGAAGGTAGTAAACGATAAGGCTTTGCTCAATCTTACTGCAGAAGGGTCTGATGACATCTCAGAAACTGGAGTGATTGATTTAGAAGATGCAAGAAAAGATGGAGTTCAGAACTGGTGAAAATACTTGTTGGAAGGTTTGTGTGTGAGCTCTGAACTGGGGCTTTGGTTTTGACTGTTTTGCTGGGTGCTACCCAACACATGTAGAAGTGGTTCTCTTACTTTTGGGCCAGCACTGAGTCAGGAGCACAGTGGGACTGTTGACAATGAGAGGTGGTAATAGATGTTTTTCTGTCTTAGTGTGTCTGTTTTAGAATGAGGTGTAGATATGTCTGATAACTGGTAGTGGAGGTCATAAAACCAAAGTGACTACCATCAAATTTATTATTGCTGTCTCATAGAATGTACAGTTTTCTTAGAATCTTAGAATCTTAGTTGTTGGAAGGGACCTTTGAGATCGAGTCCAACCACATTAACAACAAAAAAAACCCCACCCAAACCACAAAAACAACAAACAACAAAAAACCCACACACAAAAACAAACAAACAAAAAAGCCACCCACCAACTAAACCCCACACCCACAACCCCACGCACAACACCCCACCACAAACCAATAATCTTGGCCACTAGAGCATGCCCTGAAGAGCCACGTCTACACGTTTCTTAAATACCTCCAGGGATGTTGACTCCACCACCTCCCTGGGCAGGCTGTTCCAGTGCCTGACCACTCTTTCAGTAAAGTAATTCTTCCTAATATCTAATCTAAACCTCCCCTGCTGCAGCTTCATACCCCCCTTCCATGCTCAGGTGTGCACACACATCTGTGGCATCTGTTGCTGTTATGCTTACATATTCCTAACTGTAAATACACATACAAGACACTCTCTTATAATGATGCTTTAAAAAATAATGGAAAACACTGTATGAGACCTGGAGAAGGAATTACATAATTTTTTCCCCCAAATATATTAATTGATGTAATAAAACATACTCCCTTTTCCTACATGCCTTGCCCTGAATGGGCTCCGGCGGCATGTGCACACACATCATTCTCTCTTAAGCCCTCCTATGTGCTTTTCCTACAAGGAACCCTCTCTGAATGGGTTCACCCTTACGTGCCTGGGTACACACATTGGGGTTTTTGGCACATGCTCTCCTATTCATAGACTGACACACATCCAGATGTGTGTCTGTGTGATTTCTGTCCCCTGTATCTCAGCTAAACAAAGCACTACTCAGAAATTCGCTTCTTGTATACACTGTAGAATTTCTCTGTAGCTATTAAATAAATACAATGGAACATGCTAGGAAGAGGAGGAAAAGATCTATCAATTAAGAATAAACAGATATGTCCTGCAAGTGGACAGAATAACTTTGGGGGCTGAGCCTCCTGCTGGAATGACGTTTACAGAAGAAGGACTTAGACCTAATCCTCTGAAGTGATGATAAAGGGAGTTCTGACCAGGTGCTGTCATGATTACTCTTTTCCCATCTCTGTTATTTCTTATTATTGTAATGAGTTTTGCTCCCTTAAGTAGGATAAGGTCACCAGTGAGATAAGATCAGCTTCATTTGGCACAACCAAGATGATCTGATCACAGTTTGGACTGCAGCTTCTGAATTCACCTTGGGTATTAACTTCTGGGCAAAAAGACACTGAAAGTGCTAACATAGTGCAAAAAAAAAAAAAAAGGAAAAAAACCCAGAGAGATAATTGAATTCTTGCCTTCTTGCACAGACTTCTCTGCCACTGTTTGAATGGCAAATTCTCCTTGAGCCTTACTGCCATTAAACAGTACCATACAAATGCTTGATTTCAAGGATTTGGTGAATGTCATTCAGAGAACCTAAGGAAAAAGCCCAGGAGATTATACTGTATGGGACATTATTGCAGTGCAGCCTCTCTTCCCATCACCTGCTGCCACACTCTGGGCATTAGTTTAGATGGAATCTTCTAGATCTTGTGTTTTGGCATGTGGACATCCTGGCGTGGTGGGCGATGCCTCTAGCTGCTGCCTGTTCTGTCTGCAGAGCCTTTTTCAGGCTCTGATCTCTCTCTCTCTCTCATCACCCCTGCTTAACAGAAAAGTTGGGGACCAGGGACTGGTGATAATGGCACATGGAGTTCCTACTGCCTCAGGGGTTTGGGTAGCTCCTGTGAGCTCCTCTAGCAAGATGTAAGCGAAAGGCATGTCTTGAAGGGTACTACAGCCACTGCCCTAAATTACCGAGCCCAGATCTTGGAGCAGAATAAGTACTCTGAAGACAAACAGTCCCACTTTGCAAGTTATTGAAAATTGTACCAGCTGTGTTGCCTGGGTTTATTGACAGTGTTATGTCTTTTAGTTAAAACAAGCACATGAGCTTGGTAAAGCTTTTTGAAAATTATTTTAAAGGGAGCAAGCTAAAGAAGGTGAATAACGTGTCTATGCCTGTGTATTGTTGCCTCCTCTCGGGTGGTGGGAGCAGAGAGCATGGTGCCTGTGTCAGGAGGGGGTGGCCAGGTGCCCAGGTGTATAAATCTGTGCCACTGCTAATTGACAAGTTCCCTTGGAAAGGGAACTGGCTGTTTTCTTAATGAAGACACTGGAAAAGGCTGATGTATCTACTGATCATCTAATAGACAGGGAAAAATAACTTCATTTAGAGCATGTCAGACTTTTTTTAAAAGTCTCACCACAATGCCAGTGGTATATGCTGGGGGGAGGAGAAGCACCTGATCTAGGTGTTCCTGCTCTAGAAGGGGGATTGGACTAGATGATCTTTCAAGGCCCCTTCCAATCTCTGATATTTTGTGATTCTGTTAGTGGGGGCTGGTGCAAACCTCACTGTGCAATGAATTTCCCCACCCCCCACTTCCTCTCCATACAACTTGTTTGCAAACTGCAGGGCTAGAGCTAGAGATGTGAAAGAACAAATTAGAGGAATTAGGCAGAAAAATCCACTCCCCTATTGAGCAATTATGGTATTGTTTGCTGGACAAAGAACTTTCCCTTGTACTGCACTGCTTTCCTGTTGCCTCTGTTTTGTTCCACGCCCCAGCAAAGATGTGCCTCACAACCTTAAAGAAACTTCCCTGCTCTCCTAATATTTTTCTCACTGCTCCTTACCTATTTGTAAAATGATGTCTGCTATTTTGGCGCTGAACTGTAGCAATTTTTCAGAACTAGAGGTTTATGTGTCCGCGTTACAAGCTGTAAGATTTTTTTTCAAAGTGGTTGTTATATTCCTTGGTTCATACATAGCACTCTAAATAGAAGATCCTCAGTTTGAAGTTACCCATCCCCCTTTCTGACTTACA
This sequence comes from Nycticryphes semicollaris, assembly GCA_013400055.1. Classification (NCBI taxonomy): domain Eukaryota; kingdom Metazoa; phylum Chordata; class Aves; order Charadriiformes; family Rostratulidae; genus Nycticryphes; species Nycticryphes semicollaris. Next base: position 725,262 of record VXBJ01007792.1, on the reverse strand, counting down.
AACATTTCATATGGTGGGGGGTGTGTGTCTCCTAAGTTTTTCTGTTTTGAGTTGAAAGAATAGTGTCTGGATGAAAACTACCTCGTCTTCCCCAAATCTTCTTGGGCTTGCTTTACTCTTTGTGATTAAGCTGGCTACAAGCTCCCATCGTTAGTTTGTTTTTTCTCTCGGGGTGCGTGTTGTTTTCTGCCAGCCAAGCTGAAGAGGTTTGCACTGGAACTAGAGGCTGTGCTGTTGTCATTGATTTTATGTGGAAGATGCTCCGGTGATAGGCAGCCAGATCAAAATACGATGCAAGTACATACATGGTCCTGGGAGACCTTGGAGAGTGAAGGGCCAGAGGTGGTGCAGTTTCAGATGACTACCTCATCAAATCATTACTTTGATAAACTGCAAGCTACAAAATGTTAGATTGCCAGAACCATCAGCAGGGGGGAAGAAAGGTATTAGAAGCCAGACTTTTATTGCCAGTTGCACGTTTTAAATCTGGAGTTAACTATTGAAGTAAAGGAAGTAATACCTGATTTCCTTCACAGTAATTGAGACCAGGATCTAATCCCATGCCCTGAGGAGGGATTGATAGTTCTTGCTGCTGTTCTGTTGTCCATATAAAACAGGAAGCTTAACAATAACCTGCTTTTGCACAGACCTCTAGAGGGATAAATTCTTGGTCTTGGGATGCTGATTTTGAGTCAGGAAGATGCCCCTTTGCTGGACCGTTGTCACCTTGTTGAAATAAGTCTCCATTATCCTCTCTGTGCATGTATCTGAATGTGTTAGGGGATGTGCAGGACTGTGTTTTCCAGAGAAACTTCCCAGGGGCCTCCTAATACTACTTGAAACTATTATTTAGTGTTCCTGTGTGGCTATTATCCACCTCAGACACAGCTGCATTTAGATAGTGGGAAAAGTGATCAATACCGATTGTATAAAATAATAATTATTTATTATTTATCGAGTGCTGTAAGTAGGCTGTCTGCTATGCAAAATGTAGAAAAAGACAAAAACCTTTGAATACATGATCAGAAGGGGAAGGAAAAGCAAATAGCTTTCTAGTCTGTCCCTAGGGCAAATGCATTTCTAAGTGTCTGGCACTGCAGTGTGAGCACTGTACACAATTTTTACAAGATCATAGGGTCTGGAGCCAGAAGGTTTGATTTCTCACTTCTGGCTTCCTGTGGACTTCTAGGGCATTATGTTCCTGCCTGCTAGCCTTCGTTGCAGTGAATTTTCAGCATGAAAAAACTTTTTACATAGAATTCCTCTCCCCACCCGCCCGGCCCCTTCCCGAAG
>VXBJ01007792.1:561378-720818 GCA_013400055.1 Nycticryphes semicollaris | reverse complement strand
TGTCTCATTTTACTAAATATTAGTTTTTTCTCCTGTATTTTTTACTGCACGCAATTGTTCCGTGATAAGCACGCAGCCCTCCTAAAAAGGTGAATCTTGAAACGACTGCTCACCAGTACCTTCTTATTGCATATTTTGAGGGGCTATTTTTTGAGGGGGTGAACTCTTAACTAGACCAGTGAAAAGTCTAAGAAAGACGTTGAGTACGTGGGGGAAAAACTGATGACAAAAGGTTTTGTTTGCTGTGATGATACAGTCAGTTATTAATTGTAACGTGAACCAGAAGGGTGTTACGTGTGTCACTGGTTTAAGTTAAAATGGTCATCGGTGTTAAGGTGGGCGAGTTTATCTAAGGGTTAGTAGTATTTTGGGGGGGGGGGCGGGGGTTGCAAAGATTATTGCTCTTGGTTTTGGGATTGGACGCACTTTATCGGCTGAACGAACTAGATTATTATATAGACGTAATTTTCCATTCTTCTATCGGTTTCTTTTTGGTCCTTGGCAGTTTTTTAAACATTTGTGTCTCTCTAACAAAGTATCTGGTTTTCGGGAGTAGGGAGGTGCAGCTGGGGACATTGGAAGTTTGGGGATAACGGGAGCAACAGGACTGTATTTATTTATTAAAAAAAAAAAAAAAGTAGTTAGGAGGTGAGGATTCTTTTTCTGGAGCATTCGGGCACCTTCCGGTGGGGTATGTCTCTAGGCTTTTAATTATTTATTTCACTTTTGTCCTTTAAAAATAAAATAAAAAAAATGAAGTAGAGCGAAACCAAACCGAAACGAAATAAATTTAGAGTAAGCGTTGAAAAATAAATAAATAAAGGCAAAGAACGGCAAAAAGCCCAACGCTTGATTTCTCGTCCTGGTGGTGATGGCTTCTCGATAGAAGCGATATCTGCCGATATCACCCCTGTTCCATGGCTGTAGCCTGGCCTCATTTTACGCTGCGTTTCCAGTGAACATGTTGACGTGCTGCTGCTTATATAAGGGGAAGAACAAATTCAAGCGGATTAGTGCTTGGGATTTTGAGATCGGCTACCCAGATCGCGTTGTGGGGTTTTTTTTCCCTTTCCTTGGGGGAGCCGATGGGGGAAGGCTAGAGAATGATGGGAGGGGGGGAAATCGGGATGTGTGGTTGGGAGAAGATGGGGGTGATGCGGGGAGCAGCTTATTCGCATAATGTCTGCGCTGCGTCCCTTTTTCTTTTCTTTTTATAAAACCCATTATCTCTAAAAACGCGTTATTCTTCAGCTTGGTCTAAAAAAAAAATAGTGGGAGGGGTTATCATAGCGAGGGGGTTTGGTATGGGAGTCATTAGACCCACTGCTGCAAAACCAAGATACAGAAATCCATCTGCACCAACATTTCGGGGGGAGGGAGGGCGTAGAGAAGGGGGAAGGGATGGATTGTCTATCTTGGATTAGCGAAGTGGAGCTTTGTATTCTTCGTTTTCCTCCCCATTTTCTGCCATTTCCCCTCATCCCCCCCCATCAATCCGCACACCCGCTTTCCTCCTCCCAACCCCCATCCCCCCCGAAGGTTTCTCGTCCCTTGACGAGAAAATTCTGTGTTATATCCTGATGGCTCTGCGGCTTTTTTTTAGTGCATCACAACAGTGGCATGATGACCTTTGCTTCGTGCCACACAGATTGGGGTTCCCGACAGGACGATGACCACAGCTTGGGCACACACGCATACGCTCATACACCCGTCGTCACGTACCTAGGACAGGCCGTGATTTAATTCTGATTTTTTTGCCTGTGCGTCTTTGTGTGTGTGTGTGTGTGCGGCTGATAAACATTGGCAGAGGGTAGGGAACGCAGTAAATGCCAAAGGCACGTCCATCCATTTCGCCAGCCCATCTCGCCGCTCTCTTTTCCTGGACATTGTGTCACACAACGGGAGATTTTTGTGTCGGGGAGGGGTGTGCCCTATGGGGATGGTGGGGGGCCTGGGAGTCGGAGGGAGCGAATGTATGTGTATTGGGGAGGGGAGGAATTGGGGAGAGAGGGGGGGGAAATAGACCTGACGATGCTAATAACATTATTTTGGTCAAATGAACGTCTGGTGATAATGATTCAGTGTAACCATCCGTGAAATACATGCTTGCGACACACTGGAATAAAGGTTACTCCAGGGAGCTCTGGCAGAGCCAGGCGTGCTCGGGGGAGCGAGCCGTCCCCTTGACGGGGGAAAACGAAATTCATAAGCACCCCAGGCCCCCTCCCTTCCCAATGCTTCCTTGCATGTCCGAGCTGGAGGGCATTGCGATGGAGAGAGGGGATGGGCTGCACTGGAGCCAGGACCGAACAAAGCCTTCCCGCCTCATCCTCTCGTGCCAACCTCCCTTGCCCTCTTTGAGCTTATCTGTACCGTTGATCCAGGTGATACAGGAGTATCGCCATTTCCATGCAGTCCCTGCTGGAGGCTGGAGGGCGGTGAATTGAGAGAGAGGGGTTGAAAAAATGCTCCCCGTGTTTCTGTTGTTGGATGTGCAGGAGAGCCACAGCTTTTTGGGTCTGAGTAGAGCAGGGAAAAGGCACGGGAGGGAGAGCAAAGGAAGATGAGAGTCTCTTCCTCCAACCCTCCCTTCCTTCTTTCTCCCAGCTAGAACACGGGGAAGGACCTGGCAAGGTGTGGGTGGCTGCAGGTGGCTGGTGTGCTGGGGTGGGGGAGCCAAGGCAGTGAGAGAGAGACTTTTCCTGGGTTTCAGGCAGGCCAGGACCCTCTCTAAGGCTCACAGACCTGCTCAGCGCCCTCCTTCTCTGGGTGTGAAGGGCCTCCTTGCTTGGTCACAGGCTGCTTGCGCCAAGTGGAGGGGAGCTGAGGGAGGAAGGTGCTCTTGCGGTTCCACCGACCGCTGCTTCTCAATGTCTCGTGTGTGGCTGCGCCTGCTCTGAGGTCTCCATGTTTCTGGATCTTTCCACTCCATGGAGCAATTGCAAAAGCTGAATAAATAGATCTGTCCAGGTCTATTGTTGTTTGCCTCTTGCTTTTCTCCTTTCTCTCTGACCTTGAGGTGCAATGGTAAACTACAGCCAGAAAGGTGGGGCAGGGGCGTGTCGAGTGCCCCACACCGTAGGTGTGAATCTCTGGAGAGATACCAGTTTCCCCTGCTTTGTGCTCACCAGAGCCAATCTAGCCTCGGCTGCCCAGCTTCGCCTGTGGTTACTTTCTGACCTCTCCCCGCTGTCTCCTTTACTCCAGTCGCTTCAGAAACGATGGTTGTGCTGCAGCTCCTGTGCTTGTAGGCCAGCCTTACATGGCTGTTGTCGAAGAAGATGCAGAGGGTGCTGCAGGGCCCGTGTGCCAGTTCCCCCCTGGAGATTGCCTCCCTGGTGCCCTGCAGGGTGAAGGTGGGTCCTGGTTTTCTGGTTTCTCTGTTTCCCCAGTGATTAAGGTACTAGTGTGTTTTCATGGCACGGTGAGCCCCCGTTTAGGAATTTTTTTGTTAGCAGGAATAGAAAAGGTTGGGAAAAAAAAAGAGCATTATTGTAGGGGAAACTTCAATGATTGCAATGTGTAGCATAGTAGTCCCTGACTGTGGTGCTTTGTTCTTCCTCGAGCTTGTGCAGCCAACGGAGCAGGGTGAACTTGACATAGCACTGGAACTTACTCCTGACCCTCACACTTGAAGTGGAGGAGAACTCTGTTCCCGCACAGTATTTTGAAGGTGAGAGGTGGTACTAGGGGTAACTTGGGTCTTAAAATCCACCGTCATTACTACCACAAGTCCCCATGCAAAAAGGAAATAAGTATTCCTCCTCCCTCCCTTGTCTTCTTCCCTTTTCAAACAAGTTACCAAGCTGTCAGGTGCATGCGACTCTTACTCTTTTTGTGTTAGGATTTGATTTAAACCCTCAACCTAGAGACTGAGAGGACACCTTCAATCTGCACAAGATCTTCTGGCTCATCTGATGTATTCCTGGGAAAGGAGAACTTAGTCCCTTTGTTGCTGCAGCAGCAGTGGTGAATCTACTGAACTTCTTAATTGTGTTTTTGATTTTCTTTTCTTTCTTTCTGCAGCCTACTCCAGGGCTTGTGAGTTTACCTGTCTTGAAGTGGAATGTATTTTTCCCACTTGATCTGTTTCCCTCTCCTCAGTTCTGTGCTCTGGGGATGTGCAGGTGGATGCTTGGATACTGGCTGAGCTGTGATACGCTGTATCAAGGATAAGGACATATAGTGATCTGGCCAAGAACAATCTGAAGGAGCCAGAAGCTTTGTGATGACCAAAAGCCAGGATAAGAGATGGCCTCTGATTTAAGAGATGTGATTTAAGAACAAAATGCATCTAACTTTACCTGCACCAGCTACTACCAGCATGAAGAGGAGAGAGGGTTTATTTTGGGACTATTGCCAAGGCAGCTGGAGCCAGAAATTAGCCAAATTTTGGTTAAGCTCGGAAATTTTTGTCAGTTCTCTTCTTCCCCTCATCCATCTCTTCTCATTGATAGCAGAGCCTGTCAGTCTAGCGGAGCTGGCTCTTAAATCATACAGCAAGTGGTGAGGAAGATATTTTGCATTTTGGAAGCCAAGATACTAGAGGGATTGGTAAATTATTGAGATGAGCCCAATACATAATCTTGGGTCAAGTCGTTTGCTTTTTCTTGTCTTTGGTTTTTCCTCTCATGAGCGTAGACAAAGGCAATTCCTGTGTGTAAAGGACACAGAGAATCAAAGATGGTGTTTTGATCTCCCACTGCCAGTCAAAACAGCCAGACCAAGACATGTTTGTAGAAAGGCAATGTGGGAGAACTTTGTTCTGCATTTCTCCTTGTTGTGGGCAGTGGATGGCATCTTTAGTGCTCTGCGTTTGTACTCTTCTGTTTTAGAAAAGTCATGACTTTGAGATGGGCTAGCCCAAGTGTGGTTTTTACAGGTCTAGTAATGATTAAGTGTGGTATCCCTGCAGTGGCTGAGAAGTTGAGCAGTAATACTCATAGTGGAAATTGGACAGTGGTGTTGGAAGATCCTGCGTTCTTTCTTAATGGAAGGTGGGGATGCAGTTTCTCTTGTTGCCGTTCACAGCAAAAGGGGCTCTCTGAGCGCTGTGGACAGCTGTTGGGAACTGTACACCATGCAGCCAGCTTGGCAGAGTTCTCTGTCTGGGCTAAAGCCTGCAGCCTCTTGGGGCTCTGGGCTGCTGCAGGCGTTGCTATGTACCTTTGCAGAGAGTGGTGGAGGTGTGTCCACAGCCACCAAGAAGTTCAGCTCTGTCTAAAATGTAGCCCCTTGCTACAGAGTGGATTAGTCCTTCATCTGCCTTGCTTCCCCATGTCTCTCACAGGCCTCTGCCTGAATTCTCTCCCAGACATGTTCCTCTGCCTCTTCCTTGTCTGCTGGCAGCAGGAGTGAGCCAGTGTTGGTAAGGGGATGTCAGGGATGAGGGGGGCTCTGTCAGCATACCTGTCGTCTCTCAGCAGTGTGCTCGGCTCCTGTCCTTTCCAAATTCCTTTCCTCTGCCCTTGATGGTGAGGGACAGCTTATTTTGAACACAATCTGTTTGTGTCATTCCTGGCCCTGCTGCTTGTCATCCATCACATCATGGGAACTAATTAACGCTAGTAGCTTTGGTTCCTGGGAATGACAATAGTAAACTCTTTCCAAGATCCTGATGTGTCCCTTCTTAACTAGGGCAGCCCAGACCAGGAGTTCATGGACTGTTGTCTCTCTCCTGCTGCACCAACCCCGTAGCGAGGGTGCTTGTGTGTTTAGCAGGGACGGCGCCCAGGGCCTAGGCCTGCCTCATAATGCCCTTGACAGTGCTGCAGCATCCCCTGCATCCAAGTACCTCCCAGCAGCCGGATGAGAGCCAAAGAATGGGATAGAATAATAATTGATGATGATGGGGGGAGGTATGATGTAAACCTTTTGAAGCTGCCGGTAGCTTCTCTGCTGCCTTTGGGTACATAGAGCTGCACGTAGTCCCCAAATCTGTTTGTAAATTTGACCCTGGGAGCAACCTCAGCTCGTGGCAAAGCATGCTGTCCTGTTTCTGCTGCACTGCTGATCCTACTGCTGTGCTGATGATGGGTATCATCAGGGGAACTGGTGTGCTGCTCCCGTGGGGGTGGCAGGGTTAAAGGGGAGGCACTGATGACGCTGTGAGGCTACCCAGAGAGTGGTCGCTCCCTTTCTCCCTCTATTTTCTGTCTTGCCTGCTGTTGTGAACCCCTTCTAAGGAGGTAAATAATCCCATGAGGATATAATAAAGGAAGGTAACTAAGCAAGAGGAGGATGTTCACTGGCAGCTGAAGGAGGACGAGGAGAGGAAGAACTCTCCAGCGGGGTAACTGTCTGATGGGACCAGCTGCATCTGCAGAGCAGGGAGTTGCTGGCTTCGTTTCAGTCTGCTGTTGCAGCCCATTCTTTTTTTTTCCAATAATGTGTTAATTAAACATTGATTTCAGGGGAAAAAGGAATTTGCTTGAACTGCAGAAAATAAATGGAGTGTGGAGGAACGGGATTTGGTGAGGGATGTGTGGAAGAACCTTCTGTCAGCTATCTTCATGACCAGTCATGGAGGGAAGCAGGGAAGGGGCTGGAGAAAAACCTGCTCACCTTAAGGGGAAATCTTGTTCCTTCTGTGGCTGCATGGTTTTTAGCTGATGTGTACTAAGGAATTATCAGGTACCCAACTGTATTTTCTTACAAAATATAATTAAAATAGTTAATTTTTATTAAAAAAATAAACCAAACCAAAATGGAAGAGATTTTTTTCAATGTCTGTTAGTGTTCAAGAGACTTGTTCACTCTCCTGATTTTCCACTCTTGTAGTTAGTGTTGTATCTATAAATTAATTAAGCTGTGGTGCAAGCTAAGGTACCAGTCTTAATGGTGTACTTGCTCTCGTTACTTGCAGGTATCTAGTAACTCAACTGACCCTCATTTACTGTATGTGGCTAAGTCAGTCACTGAACATGATCATAAGATTGTGATGTGCACATTTTAACATTTACTCTTCTGTTCCTCAGAGTACGGCAAGGTGAGACAAGATTGCGATATCTCCCTCCCTTGTTTGGTTGAGCTCTCTTCTGTTCATTAGACTGGAAGAGCCAGTGGGAGGCTGTGCTGCCCTCCTTTTGTGCTTCCAGGTGTTAGGGACGTTAGGGACGCATAAGAAAGACAAGATTCCTTGCTTTAGTCTCAGATCTTATCTGGAAGAAAGCCCTCTGCTGATATGAGCAATATATTCTTATGGCAAAAAGCAGTTTGATTTGAATTATTTCGACCACTGTGTTTTGTCTTCTCTAGTTCTGGAAAGTAATGGAAAGGAGGGAATAACCTGTCTGACCTTTCTAAGGCATTGCATAAGTCTGAATTAAAGTGATGTTGCAAAGATCTTGCTCAGTTCATGCAATAAGCAAAATGACAGCATGGTCCTGAGAAAGAACCTGTCCTGGCTGCTAAATTCATTCCTGTGCCATCTGAAATATCAGACTACAGAAGGATCTGCTTTAGCATCAGGAAACACTTGAAAAGGAACAGATTAAGCCATAGAGCAACTATTTTCCAGGAAGACTTTTGACCTGTTGGTGGCTGGTGAAACCCAGGGAATCACAGAATGGTTGAACTTGAAAGCGACCTTTGGAGGTCATCTGATCCACCCCTCTGCTCAAGCAGGGCCACCTAGAAAAGATGGCTACCTAGAAAAGATGACCACCTCCAGATGGATTTTGAGTATCTTCAAGAAGGGAGACTCCATAACTTCTCTGGGAAACCTGTGCCAGGGTTTACTCACCCTCACAGTAAAAAAAAAGTGTTTGCTGATGTTCCAACAGGACCTGCTGTGTTTCAGTTGGTGCCCTTTGCCTCTGGTCCTGTCACTGGGCACCACTGAAAGGAGTCTGTCATCTTTGCACCCTCCCTTTAGGTATTTATGGACATGGATAAGATAAGTTGTGTTCTGTGCCCCCCCTCCTGCCCACCCCCTTTTTTCCAGACTAAACAATCCCAGCTCTCCCAGCCATTCCTTATATAGATGGTTTTAATCCTCCCCATGGCCCTTTGTTGGATTCTCCCCATTATGTCCATCTCTGTCTTGGTACTGGAGGGCTCAGAACTACACAGAGTACTCCAGGTTTGGCCTCACCAGCACTCAGTAGAGGAGAAGGATCCCCTTCTCAACTTGCTGGCAACACTCCTAATGCAGCCCAGAATACCAGTAGCCTTCTCTTGTGCAAGATAACATTGATGGCTGATGTTCAACTTGATGTCTACTGTGATTCCTAGGTCCTTTTCTGCAAAGCTACTTTTCAGCCAGGTGGCCTTCGGCATGTGCTGACCCATGACCGTCTCTACAGTGGTATAGAGTGTCAGCAGAGCAGGCAGGATGGTCTCTAAGTATTAACTAAGAAGCAGAATTCTGGAGTTCTTTACCAGAATGTGTCAAACCCATTTTTTCATACTAGTCATCTCTTTCTTCATCCACTGAAAATTCAAAATTATCATTTATAAAGCATTATGAGTTCCTTGAAAGGAAGGCTTCATTTATCTAAGAATAGAATAGTTTCAGTTGGACGGGATCTACAAAGATCACCTAGTCCAACTGCTTGACTGCTTCAGAGCAAACCAAAAGTTAAAGGATGTTCTTAACGGCATTGTGCAAATGCCTCTGTTCCAGTGTTTGGTCATCCTCTCTGTAAAGAAGTATTTCTGAATCTCTCCTGATCATCTTTGAACTGTTCCTGTGCATCCTGTCACTGAATAGAAGGGAGAAGAGATAAGCACTTCCCTCTCCACTTCCCCATCTCAGGAAGCTGCAGGAGAGCAATGAAGTTGCCTCACAGCCTCCCTCTTCAAATGAGACAAGCCAAAATTCCTGAGCTGCTCCTCACAGGACATTCCTTCCAGCCCTTTCACAGCTTTGTCGCTTTCCTCCGGATGCGTTCAGGTACATTAGCATCATTCTTAATTTGTGGGAGAGAGAAATTCCAGTTTCTTTAATTGTTCTGTTACTATAGCCGGTTACACACTGCAATCTTTTTGTAGACCATGAAGAAAAGAACCTTTAAATTATAGTTTTGACTTTTTGGGGGAGACAGAGATGATGAATGGAGGAATATTGTGATGGGACTAAGTCAAGCCTTCTTAAGGGACTCTCTACGCCTGATATTGCACTAAAGACCTGGAATAAAAATGTGCTGGCTTGTCTGGTCAGCTCATGTAGCACTTTGAAAGAGGGTATGATACAATACAATTTCAGGGACGTGAATCTAAAATACCTGCTACATATCAGGGAATCAAATATTAAGGGCTAAATGCATGGAAACTAAGTGATCCTTGATGTAATTTTGTATGGCAATAATCAAATACATATTGAGGGTGTATCTAACAACAGTGGACCAAAAGGCATAATATTGTTGAGCTGGGCCTTGAAGATTTAGCTCCATAATTAGTTTTTTTAATGGGTCCCTTGTTTTCCTTGTTGGTCTAGTTAATGAGTTGTTAGCAGCTCTGTTTGGAACTGGCTTGGGTCCGACAGAATCACAGAATGTTATGGGGTTGGAAGGGGACTCTGGAGATCCTCTAGTCCAACCACCCTGCCAAAGAAGGACCACCTAGAGCAGGTTGCACAGAAATGTGTCCAGGCAGGTTTTGAACTCCTCCAGAGCCAGACTCCACTATCTCTCTGGGCAGCCTGTTCCAGGGCTCTGCCACCCTCTAAGTGAAGAAGTTCCTCCTCGTGTTTAGATGGAACTTCTTCTGTTCATGTTTGTGCCCATTACCTCTTGTCCTGTCACTGAGCCCCACTGAAAAAAGGCTGGCCCCATCTTCTTGGCACCCACCCTTTAAGTATTTATAGGTGTTGATCAGATTCCCCCTCAGTCTTCTCTTCTCCAGACTAAAAAGACCCAAGTCCCTCAGCCTTTCCTCATAAGAGAATTGCTCCAGGCCCCTAATCATTTTTGTGGTCCTCTGCTGGTTACCTGGCATGTTGCAGCCTTTTTTAGCAGTGGATTGTAATTTCATTGAATAAATGTATTTTATGAGGCTAGTGAGCTACTGTTTGTTACTAAGACCACAGTGTAGAAACTGTAGGTAGAAACGCAGCGTGAAAAGGGAGCAACAAACTGAAAGGCTTTTGATAAGATAGTAACTCTTTTAAGAAGTTTGCCTGAACACAGCAGTTGTTCCTTCCATGCTCTCTTTATTGCCGATGTGTAACGTGAGGCAGGAAGTTGATCTGCTTTCTTGGCACAATGAAGACCATGTACCTATTAAACTGGAAAATGGTCTGAATTCAATCAGAAGAAATGTATTCGTGATAAATGACAAAAAGTCCTGCTCTTGAGAAGGTGAAATCGAATGCTCACATGTAAAATGGGGGATCCCAAGCCAGGCAACAGAACTGCAGAAAGGGATCTGGGAGGCACTACAGTGAGTCACAGACTGAATGTGAGTCAACAGTGTGGTGACATTGCAAAAAAGCAAATCTCATTCTAGGGTATATTTAACAGGAATGTCACGTGTAGTACACAGGCAGTAGTTTTTCTACTCCAGCAGCTGCTGCTGAAGCCACAGCAGAGCAGCACCGTGTCTGGTGTGAGCAACAAAACCAGAAATGGTGGAAGGAGATTGAGGAGTGGACAGCTAGAAGGATGAGCGCCATCTGTGAGGAGAGCCTCCAAGAGCTGGGTTGGTGTTGTCTAGAGAGATGATTGAGGAGGCACATAAAAAGTCTTCTTTTTAAAAAGAAGCTTGTTTTAAGAAGGCAATGATTAATTGTTCTCTCTGTCCACTGGGGATAGGACAAGAAATAATCAGCTTAATTTGTAGCAAGGAAGATGTGGAGATAGGTGCTAGGGGAAGCTTTATGAGTTTTTGGATAGTTAAGCACGAAAACAGCTTCCTGAGACAGGTTGTAGTACCCTCATCACAGGAAGTTTTAAGAGCAGATGAGGCAGAGGCACTGAACTTCTTCTAGGTTGTTTTATTATACTTTTGTCTGGTTCAGAAGGGGAATGCGCTGCCTGAACTCCTGATGTCTGCTCCCAACACCTCTTGCGCTCCCTGAAAGCCAGGCCTCTCCACTTATTAGTTGTTGTGATGGGGGCGCAGGGAGGCAGGGCCAGGGTAAAACATGCCCTTTGTAAATGACCCTGCCGTACCTTCCATGCCTCTTGCATGAGCTGGTCTTACACTGCGTGTCCCAAAAAGGCCCAAAGGAACATATATGTCTGTCAGTGTCACATTAGCATCCAGCATTGTAAATCTTTCTGTTTCTGCAGATAACACATGAGCAGAGGACTGGCCCAGCTTTCTGTGTCCTCATAACTAGGAAATAGAAGTTATTTGAGACTCTTATCGTGGCTGTAGATTAATTTACACTGGGAAGATTTGGAGAAATCATGTGGAGATAGAAAAGAAGACTTACACTTCTTCTTTCACCTGTTAAAAATCACTGCAGGCTTGTACAGTGTGTCACAGTTACTACAAGATGATTTTTCTGTGCTCTTCCATCAAATGTAGTAGACGAAGGCAAAGGATTTTCCTCTCTGCAACATCTTTTCTTTGTGTTGTCTAAAGCAGAGTAGTGTGGACTAGGCATTGCGAGGAAGTGTGTTAGTACCCTGTGGATTTAAAAAAAGGGAAGCCCAATGCCTGATTCAATAAAGACATATACTACAGTAATTGTGAAAGGGGCTCATGGCACTTCCAGAGAGGAAGACTTTACTCAGGGAATAGAGCTTTTCTTCCCTGAGGATTCAGCAAAATCTTTCAGTGGCTACCAGAAAGTAATCCAAGACGTACTATGTGATGTGTTACTTCTATCTTTTCCTGAATGTTAGATTTGTATGAACAGCCTGTATGGAGCCAGTTGGGTCTAGAAGTGAATTTCTGAGCATCTCCAGTGAAGAAAGATGATTCCCTTAACAAACCTGCTCAAAGAGAGGATTTTCTTTCTTTTGATTTAACAGAACATTCAGGAACATATACTTGTTGAACTTGGATAATGTTGGGCTTGGCTACTATGTGTGTGCACAGTTTATAATACAATATAATAATTTTTGCCTACTTACATAAGCTTGTAACTGCAGGTTCTTACCATTCTTCAGTGAGTGGAGGATGAAGATATGATCCTCTACTTCTTGGCACGAGAAGTGAGTCAGGGTTGACACACAAAAGTAGGAGGCAACAGTTTGTGTGTAGGAAGTTTGTGCTGTCCAAGGAAAATCTAAGGGTTATAAGCAGGGTTGTTGGTCCTGCTGCGCTGCAAGGCTGGTATCTTCTTCTGGAGCTGGGTTCACACACACTCACCATTTGGAGCATGTGGAGAGCTCAGCAGATTCAGGCCTCAAGGGATGACTGATAAAGTGGTCGAAGGTAGGTTGGGATGTAATTATTTGTTTATGAAGCCCCATACTGCACCGAGTAATAATTGCTTATGAACACTGCTGTGAAATCAGGAGGGAAACATTCCAACCCAGGGAGATAGTAAGATAGAGCCTAATTATTGTTATTATTATCATCCCTGCCTATTGTGGTAGCACCCACACAATCCTGGTTCAAACACAGAGCAAAAAAAAAAAAAAGTTCCCTGCCCCAAAGAGCTCACAAGCTAAGGATGAGACAGGAGACAACAGATGGACACAGATAACTGGGGGAGTACAGAAAAACAAAGATTGGTCAGCAGGATGGGTGGTATGATAGCATGTTGACAACTTAGCTGTTGTCAGGCTTTCTGTAGGCATGTGGCAAAGGATTACAACAATAATTCAAGCTGCGGCCTTTGCTTTAGTGTTTTTGTGTGTGCATCTTCCATCTGTTTTATTTAAACAACTTAATTCTCACTTGATGAGGTTTTTTCTGTCCCCAAACTTCTCGTTATTCATCTGATGTAGGGAGGGAGACACACTGGCCCAGCAATGAAGCGTCCACTGCGGTTTTTAAGGGAAACCCTAGGTTTTTATTATGGAAGGAATGAGACAGTAAGCACAGAATTTTGATGCTGTGTACTTTAAAGGATGCTGGGAGAAGACTGACAGATGTCAGCAGGATGAATATTCAGAATAAGTGGCATTACGCAAAGAGGTTTGTTGTTTGAAGTGTTGTCTTGCCAAGGTGATGCAAAAACTGTCTAATGCCATTCATAGGCAACAATTTTGTGTGTGTGGGTTTTGTTCTTGGTGCTCTGTATTGGTGAGCGCAACAGCACCTGGAAGAGTGGAAGGCTCTGATTCAGCTGCACAGTGAGCAGTTATTCCAGATGGATGGCTGTACCATGCTGCTGGGGAACTTGGGCACGCTTGGCCTTGTAGGGGCTCTGCCTATGCCAGTGGCTGCATTCAGCATGTCTTGTTTTGGGTGTTCCTTTGAGAGGGCTGCAATAAGCAGGATAGACATCAGGTAGCTTTAGACTGTCTTTCTTTCTGAATTTGAATTTTATCGAGTACCTTTGTGTGGTGCTGTGATGTCTTTTGTCTTTTACCATGTGGTTTGTTACCATCACACAGTGTGCCGACATCACAGCATGTCACATCGTAGTGCTTAGCTATAAGGTTTAGTGATGTTTCTTGTCCATGTTAGGTTGATGATTGGACTCAATCTTAAAAGTCCCTTCCAACCTAGACAATTCTATGATTGGGCATGTTATAAACGTCCCTCCTATTAACCCTTATGTTGCCTACACTCATCTCCCACTTTGGCCTCCTATGCCATTTATTGTTTGGCAGCCCAGAAGTGATCATGCGACATAAGATGCAGCTGCATCTTTTATGGCCCGTGTGTATTAGTGAGTAGTTAACATGGTCTAAGACTTGGAAGTCTGAACTGTTCAATGAAGCCTTATTTAAGTTATTCTGGGTGAAGTGGTTTCCAGGAATCCTTCAATACAGACAAACTGTAGAATTATAGGACCATTAGTGCTAGAACGCATTTTTTGATCAAGTATTTATGGAAAAGAGAGTTGACTGTGGTGGGGTTTAGTCCTGTCTGTACTGCAGAATTCTGTGTACCTTTGGAAACAAGTAATTAAAAGCAATGTGGTTTTTGGCTTGTAATGTCTCCATGCTTCAGTTTGTCCTTTATGATCACTTGATGGTGAGGTTTCATAGCTGCTTGTAGAGTTCTTAGGTTCGGAGCTGAAGATTATGGAGAATGAGGACCAAATATTCAACTCTTCTTGAGCTGAATATATTAAATTCTCCCAGCTTTTTTGCATGTCATTCTCTAGCCCCTAACCATCAGCATGGTTCTTGCAGTGGTGACATTGAAAGCTAATCATATACTGAACTGTGTTGGCAGAAGCATACATAGCAGGTCAAGGGATGGGATTATTTCCCCATACTTACATCCGCTTACTGTGCCCAGTTCTGGTGTCCCCAGTACAAGAAAGACATTGACAAAATGCATCAAGTCCAGCAAAGAACCCCTGAGGATCATTGTTAGTAACTGATTGCCATTGGGTTGTTGTACTACTGACCTTTGAGTGCCGTGGTCCAGACAGTTTTCCATATGCTTTGCTGCAGTGCACCCATCTGGATCCAGCTGTCTATAAATCATGGAATCATATAATTTATTGAATTGGAAGGGACCCATAAGGATCATAGAGTCCAATTCTCTGCTCTTCACAGGACTGCATAAAACTAAACCATATGGCTAAGAGCATAATCCAGATGCCTCTTGAACTCTGACAGAGTTGGTGCCATGACCACTTTCCTGGGGAGTCTGTTCCAGTGACTGACCATCCCCCCAGTGAAGAACCTTTGCCTAATGTTCAATCTGAACTTCCCCCGATGCAGCTACATATTGTTATTTACAATTATACCTAACAGAGACTCTTTCTAAAGCTGTACTCTCCTTTTCTTCATTGGGCCTGTCATCTCATCACAGAAGGCAATCTGGCTGATGTTTTTTTCACGTGGGAAATCCATGCTGGCTGTTCCAAATTACCTTCTGATCACTCTTGTGACCAGAAATGGTTTCTTGGAGGATTTGCTATATAACCTTTGGGACTGATGTTAGGCAGTCCATAATTCTGTGAATCTTCCTTCTTGAACATGTACCCATTTCTAGTCATCAGGAGCCTTCTCCAGTAATCATGACCTTTCCAACATGACAAAGAGTGACCTCACAGTGGCATCAGCTATTGTTGCATCCCTTGGTGCTGTTGGGGCATCTTGTCCAGTCCTAAGGACTTGAGGATGCCAGTTTGCTTAAATGGTCCCAAACTCAGTCTTCCTCTGCCGTGAGTAGATTTTCAGTCCCCTGGATCCTTTCTCTGGGCACGTAGAACAGGAGGGCTGAGAACAGTCCTTGCCAGTGAAGACTGAGGCAAAAAAGACATTGAGGACCTAAGTCTTCTTTTAGCACTAGTCCCAAGTCCCATTCAGCTTTGGGCCCACAGTTTCCTTAGCCATCCTCTTGCTACCAGTGTGCAATTAGAAAGCCCTTCTTGCTGGCTTTCACATTTTGTGTATTTTCATGCAATTTCAAACTTTTCTAGTTTTCATCCTGATATGCTGAGGCAGATTTTCAGTGTTCCTCCTGGGGAACACACCCCCACTTTCACCTTCCATTCGCTTCCTCTTGTGCTTGAGCTCTGTCAGGAGTTTCCCAGTCAGCTGCCTGCTTCTTTCCACACCTGCATGGTTTCCCACACGTTGAATTGGACAGTACTTGTGCTTTGAGGAGTTTGTTCTTTAAGATCAACCAGGTCTCCTGGGCCCCTTTGCTAGATTATCCCATGTAAGTGCTCAGTGAATGATTTCTTAAAGCTCTCCAGTGATTCTTCTGTCACCATAATTGTGCTTGGAAAATGGTTCTGTTTGTAAACTGATTTATATGTCATTTCAGATTTGGTTGTTCTCTGTAATTTTTGTCTCTCTCCATGTTAAAAACATTATCCCTCTCCTCTCTATTTCCATGTAAGTCTTTTCTGTCCGCTTTATAGCCTTTTTTTTTTTTTGTCGGATTATGTCCAGATGTTTTCATGAGCTTTAATTGAAGGGGTACTCTTGTTTATAGTTTTTTTTTCTTTTTTTTCTTTTCCTCATGCCTCCCTTCTTTATACTGTCAGAGGCAACTAATCAAATGGAAAGGGAAGGAGGCACAAACTTTTTTTTTTTCGTTCTGCCATTGAGTTATTTCATGACAAAAGCAAATTGCTATCTCAATTTCTTATCTCTAAAGTGGGTCTCAAATTCAATAGAAGGAGTTCAAATTCTTTTTGTTGAAGATCATAGACAACAGACCAATTTATTTAATCACATTTAGCACACTCTTCGTCTTAGGATTGGTTTGAGATTCTATCCCAAACTGTTCTTTCAGTTAATGGTTGTCAAACTTATCAGCAGATGCTGCCAGCCTTCAAAATTCTGTGCTGTGCACTTGTATTGGATTTGCAGTGCCAAGGTTTTGGTAGCAGGGGCAGACTACAGGGGTGGCTTCTGTGAGAAGCTGCTAGAACCTTCTGATGGAGCCAATGCCAGCCAGCTCTAAGATGGACCTGTCACTGGCCAAGGCTGAGCCCATCAGTGATGATGGTAGCACCTCTGGGTAATGTATTTAAGAAGGGGTGAAAAAAAACCCCCAACTGCCAGTGGGGTGACATCAGCAGAAGAGAGGAGTGAGAATATGCGAGAACAACAAATCTACAGGCATCAAGGTCAGTCAAGAAGGAGAGGGAGGGGTGCTCCGGGTACCAGAGGAGAGATTCCCCTGCAGCCTGTGGTGAAGACCATGGTGAGGCAGGCTGTCCCTCTGCAGCCCATGGAGGTTAATGGGAGGTTAATGGTGGAGCAGTTATCCACCTGCAGCCCATGGAGAACCCCACAGTGGAGCAAGTGGATGCCCATAAGAGGCTGTGACTCTGAGGGAAGCCTGCACTGGAGCAGGTTCCTGTCAGATCCTGTGGACCCATGGAGAGAGGAGCCCACGCTGGAGCAGGTTTGTTGGCAGGACTTGTGACCCCATGTGGGACCCACAATGGAGCAGTTTGTGTAGCCCATGGTAAGGACTCATGTTGGAGCAATTCATGGAGGAGTTTCCTGTGGGAGAGACCCCACACTGGAGCAGGGGAAAAGAGTAATGAGTCCTCCCCCTGCTGAGGAGGAAGGAGTGGCAGAAGCAATGTGTGACAAACTGACTGCAACCCCCATTCCCTGTCCTCCTGTGCGGCTCAGGGAGAGGAGGTAGAGAATTATGGAGTGAAGTTGAGCCTGGGAAGAAAGGAGGTGTGGGAGGAAGGTGTTTTAAGATTTATTTTTTATTTCTCGTTACCCTACTGTGACTTCTAGTTGGCAATAAATTAACTTCCCCAAGTTGAATCTCTTGTGTCCATGATGGTAATTAGCAAATGATGTCTCCCATCCTTATCTTGACCCACAAGCCTTTTATTATCTTTTCTCTCCCTTGTCCAGCTGAGGAGGGGAGTGATAGAGTGGCTTTGGGGTGGGCACCTGGTGTTCAGCCAGGGTCAATTGCCACAGCTCCATGTACGTTTATCTCAGACTTTTAATAACATTGCTGTTGAAAATCCACCTGAAACAATGCTGTGGACTTAATATAGATTAATGCCAAGACCCTGATGATCACCATGTATTTAGAAATACATTTGAACTAGGAAAATATTTGAACTAGGAAAATAGGAAAATATTGGTGAAACCTCTTAGTTTGTCTTGTCTGTGTGCTGCGCTTTCCCTCATATTACTTTTCCTGTGCTTGTTGATTATGGTGAATAGTGGCAGTACGTAGTGTCTACCTGTACGTCTGTCTGTAAGATCTGGTTTTACGGTAGCCTTGCAGAGAGTGAAGATAAGACAGGCGAGGCAGTCTTCGCTTTGCATCTCTACTGAAGTCAACCACACAGTACTGATTCTAATGCCATTGGTGTAGTGTCTACTCTCAAATGTGAGCAGACATAGGGCTGAGTAAATTGATGACCTCACTGTCTTCCCATATTTCCTGATAACTAGCTGGCTAAGAGGCTCAGGCAGTGATAAAGCTGGAAAACTCAAGCTCACCTAAATAAAATTTGCGTTTTGTATAATTTCACAGAATATTAGGGATTGGAATGAACCTTGAAAGATCTAGTCCAATCCCCCTGCCAGAGCAGGAACACCTAGATCAGGTCACACAGGAAAGCATCCAGGCATACATAATTTGTATGATTAATTTCTTCCCTGAAGTCCTGGCTTCAAATCCTGATGAGACCATAACTGAAAAAGGCACGTGAAGGTCTTCAGTTATTCCCTGTTTGTTGTTTATGGCAGAAATAGCCCAGGAAACTTGGTGTATGGCAGGCCTAAGAGAATCAAGAGGATTGTGAGGAAAGGTTGTGGGAGAAGACAGATCATGGGCTGTTTGGCATGCAGGTCTCCCATCCTTTCCCAAAAGCCAAGCAGACAAGTGCTTCGACACTTACGAAGTTTGCATACTCTGGATGTACAGCCTCCCTGAACTCTCTGCCCTAGTGTCAAGGTGGCACTTGCTGGATCCTGCTTTGATAACATCTGCTGGCTTCTGCCTGTAACCAGCGCAAGTGAAGCCCCTTGTAAAGTTCAGGCTCATGCTGGCTGTGACAGTGCTTTCATAAGGTTCAAACTTTTATTTTCCACTTTGTTCCTTTGAACTCTGGCCACCACTCTGTGAATACTAACACCAGCCTATAAATTATCCAGCAGGGCTCTGGCACTTTAGCAGCCTGTGTTTTCAGTGGCGTGCATGCATAATCGATCCAGGAGACTGCCTCTGCTTTTAACTCGGGCGTTTGCAGAGACCTTAGACTTTCAGAGTTTTCAATCACAGCTTCCTGCGTGTTTGTTGACTTCTCTGCCTATCTTCTCCTCTGCCACCCACGTGCACACCTCTGCATCTGGCTGGGTAGTGTGTCATGTCACAGTGTAACCTGCCTTAAGTTTGGGGTGATGCTATAGGCATCCTTCCTTTGAGATGCAGGAGCAACAGGTCACTGCAAGCAATGTTCATGTAGAGTATCATGCATCAGACTTAAAAAAAGGCTCCATCCTGACTCCCTGCTTGGAGGTTGGGGTGTATGTGTATTTGTCCCCCAGGTGCCTTACTAGTCAGCCTACTGGGCAGGTGCTACTCTACTTTTCTTCTCTTGCTTTCCAGGTGAAACTCTTAGCATGATAAATGTTGCTGCTGTGACTCATTGCTCTTTAAGTAGCTGGAAAGTTGCCTTACACAGTTGTCTGTGTAGAGTTTGAACTCTGAAGAGATAAGTGGCTGCTCTGGTATTTGGCTGCTGGGGTTGACTCCTCTTGCCTTGGAAGTTCTTGGTCTCCTTATTTGGCTTTGTCCACAGCCAAGATGTCTCAGCTGAATCTTTTTTCCCTTGTGTTTCTAAGGATAAGTTGCCCCAGAACAGTCAGCCCAAACCTTTGTCTGAACTTCAAATGGAGTCAGCCTTGATTATCAAGGCTTGACTGACTTCTTCCAATCAGTTCTTAGCATGTCACAGTCTTAACATTGGCACGTCATCATGCACCCTGTGAAAAGGTTTTGTAATTGCTTCCTAATATGAGCAGTCAGTTCCCAGTAAAAGATTGCTATTTGAGAGGAGGAGGAGACAGGGTATGGGTTTGGTGTTTGTGTGACTGGGAACTGGCACTGATAGGACTCAAGGGAGCCAATGGAGGGAATTAAAGGAGTCTAAAAAATCATTGAACTGTAGAAGTACTGGAGATGCAGTTGGGTCTAACAGTGTAGATGGCAGCCTGGTAGCAAAAGAAGCCAAAGGAAGTGGATGGAGAATAAGTAAGAAAAAGGAAGTGTTAAAAGCAAGAAAGACAGACATGAGGAAAATTACTGAGCTTTTGGTGAGGCAAAAGGATAGAGGGAGGTNCTAGAGATAGCGGAAGGCAACTTTCTGATTGGTGAAGTGTACATCTAACACCATGTGTGTGCTGACCCCACTGACATCTGCACAAACTGTACAAGAGCCTGGCAGATTTGGCCCAGAAAGGGAGAGGGGAGAGCAGGAGGTGGCATTGGAGGGGGTGTCTGGAAGGAGCCAGGTGGGAAAGGAGACAATCTCTGAGAAGGAAAAGAATGCCAGACAGTGAGCTGAATGTGGGGGAAGCGTGGGGAAATGAGGAAGGAAAAAATTAAGTGATGAGACTCCTTTTGAGGAGGAACAAAATCTTAAAAAAAATGCAATGCTTTTAATATTTTTATTTTTTGATGCAAAACCAACCCCCAAAACATCCAACATGCCTTCCCCCTAGGTGTGTGATTGGAGAGGTAGGTTGCAGAGTGAATCATAGATGTCTCATGTTTCTAGGGTAGAGTGTGTGAAAAAGCAGATCGTATGCTTTACTGAAATAAGAAAAAAGAGACCAGAGACAGTATTGACACTGTCTGCTGAATGTTGAATATGTTTTTGTGCCTGATGGGAGATGCGTGTTTATTTGAGGCAGAGGATTTTCAGTGCGTGCGTGTTGTTTAAGGAGTGCCCAGCAGTTTCATTTTACTTAGCTGAAAAAAGAAGTACTCTCCTTGGGCTCACTCGCTAATATTTTAATTTCTGCAGTTCCATTTCCATATGTACTTTTCCTTCCCTATTTGTATAGGTCTAATCCAGCTCAACTAACAGGGCTGCTTATAAAAGAAACAGTAAAACTGACTTGACGCAAAATGCTGTCAAATACATGGAGTAAGCATTTAGGTGAAAAGGCATTTTCCTTTTAATCCTCCAGTTCTATTAATCATAGGTGTTACTTGTAACAACAGCAAATAAAAAAAGTACTCAAATAGAGTAATAATTTTTTTAATTGGTAGTATCCTTTAATGGAATATAATTTGCCAATTACTATTTTAGGATCCAAGACAAATAGCAAGAAAGCTTTGTAGGTTTCTGTTGTTAGTTTTAAATGTGCTTAAAAACAGTGCAACATTTGTTTAAAAACAAGTGCAAGTTTCTAAATCTTAAAGCATGCTAGGGAAGAGGATGCCACTTTTTATTCAGTTATTATCAACTGCTTTGTTCCCACTCAGGTTTTTCTTTACTTGGTTTGATTTTTTTTATACCAAAACCTGTCCCTGGTGAAAAGGTTGGAGGAATCGTATAATTTCGCACCACTTAAATTATTGGACAGGCTAATAATTCATAGCAAGGAGAAACACATGGATCAGCTACATGGAGGATTGCAGGAGATGAAGACTGTGTTGGCTGGTAATGCCTGCTGGCTGGGATGAGGAAGTAAAGGGAGTTGATATGGGAGTGGGAAAGGAGTGAGGCCCAGCAACTCTGCTGAGAATAATAGGGAAGCACAAAATTGGAATGACTTGGCAATAGTGTGTATGATGCAATTTCTTAGTCTGTGCAACACTTCTGGAAATTTAAAATACGAGCTCCATCTGTGATCTCCTCTCTCTTCTCTGATGAGGGAGGAGAGGAAGTCGAGTGTGCAAAGGAACACAGTACTTGCAGATCAAGACCTTGAGGACACCGGTGAGAATGTAAGTAGGTTGAAAGAAATGGGGCCTACAAGACCAGAAATGTATTCTTGAAGCAAGACTATGAGAAGACTTGCGAGCATCTTATCTTCTTCAGCTGAAAGAGCTTTGTTATATCTGGTGGGACTTTTCTGTAAGAAATAATTGGTGAGGCTCCCCATTCTCTCCCTAACAATGGAGATCTGGTTGTTTTGATTTGTTTTAAATAATAATTGGCACTCTGCTGTATTATTCTTTTTTGATTTAGCAGGCATGGTTCTTTTCATCCCCTTCCTATCCATTTTCTTCCTTCCATTTTGTCTTTCTTTTTCTGCCCTTTGTTCTGCATAAACAAAAACCATTGTGAAGTGATGAGGAGAGTAAGGGTCTCTCTTCTGGAGAGAGCAGGCATTCACTGTATTCCGACAGGGAGGGCTCATATGGAGTTACTGGTTTACACTTCAAGCTGGTGGCTTAAAGAATTAACAGCTGATGATCCCAGAGGAGAAGAGGGCATGCCTTTCTGCCAGCAGTGCAGCTGTTTTTGCATTGGTAATGGCTAAATGAGGCCAACTTCAGCTGAGCATGTCTCCAGTTTAATTGAGAGAGAGTGGGGAGATATTTTGGATTTTTCTGAGCTCTCCTTGGGTGTCAGCTGTTGAAATGTATATGATGGCAAATTATAGATACGCAAGATATGAAAAGCATCTAGTTCAACTTCAATTTATGTATTGTTTTCTGGATTCCATGTTTTTCTCTTTAGCCCAATGTCCCCTTTTGCTGAGAGTTGCAGTGCCTGTAGCGTGTTCTTCTCATCTGAGGCTCTAGTGACACTTGGTTTCTTGGCACTTTGAACCAAGACAAAGATATTTTGCTTCATTGCGAACTATGGTGCAACGTTTACTGGGAGTAATGAAGTTAGGCTGTGTGAGAAGAAAACGTATGATCCTTCCTTCGTTTCCTGTGTGGTATATCATCTAAAGAAGTATTTGGAGAAGCCAGCAGAGCCTTCATAGTAAAAAGCTGTATTGGAGCTTGCCACCTTCAAAAGTAGAAAGAAGCTGCTTCCCTACTGTCTGCTGGGGTCTTTCCTGTTCCTGTGTCATGCTTGCAGTCTTTCATCTGTTCAAGGTTCTAAACAAACTTTTTCCACCTGGTGTTTCTGCTGCGGGTACAGTGCCAAAGGGCACACCTGATTAGTGGACAGGTTCACCCCAGGAGACTTGAGGTGTTAAGAATGAACCCCAGTCCNCATATTACAAAATATCTCTCACAGACTGGTGTGACTGATGATGTCCACTCAAGAGAAGCAAACGGTTTGAAGTCAAACGGGTTGGCATGGATAGAAGCAGAAGTGTTTTGGGATGGAGCCAGACAATGAAATAAAAAGGCTTCAGGTTGCATCGGCCATCAGTTAAGGGCTTGGGTGCAGTGGGTCAGCACAGCTTCCTTATGAATTGTAGACCTTGATTTTCATTGTGCTGCTGTGGCTAATTTATTTATATTGTTATGGCCATGTTGTCTGTCACCTTGTCCCATCTGCCTTCACTGGGTATGCCTCACTTCTTAGCCTTTTAAATCATAATGAGAGCTGCCTTCTTTCTCAGACTGACCTGCTAGTGTTTATGAACACCAAATAGAGGAGAGTGGAGTAGAGATGGGGAAACTGGGCAGTGCAAGCCAGCCCTCTATGTAGAGGGGACAAGCGTGCTTCCTTGAACTGAACTTCTGTTTTGCCTTTTTTCCTCCTGCTCACTCTTTCCATGACAATCCTCTGTGGTGGTGTCTCCTTTAATCCTTGTGCAGCAAAGGTTAATGTTAATGCGGTGCGTGAGAGAAGGAGGCCCTGCCGGCACAGGAAAAGAATCATTTAATAAAAAAGTAATCATTGATCAGTGGCTTCAATCTGTCAAAGGTCACTTATCGATCCATCTCTCGCTGTGAGTCAGGCCCCCTATTTAATGACCTAATTCCCAGGTAAGTTTCTGTTATTTGGTGGAAGTGGTGCTAGGAAACCCTGCCTCTTATAAGCATGTCATGCCAGGGAAAAAAAACCAGCCTTGCAGTAATCTCAGCTATCCATGCTTTAAAGTGCTCCCATTCCTGCTTATTTTGGATGTTTGCTATCTCAAGAAAACTTAAAGCTGCAAGGATCACGGAGGTTAAATGTTCTTTTGCTGCTGGGGAAGTCTCTTCAGGCCAGAACTGAAGTACAGTGGCAGGAGTAATGCAGAGGAAGGTAAGGTACTTGTGACGCTGTAATTGTTCCTTGTGCTCTAATTTAGCAAGAAAGAAGTAAGGACAAATCTGAGAGAAGGCTCCAAATATCATCAAATTTTGTTAAAAGTGTCTGGCAGGCATTTCTCTTCCTTCTGGCCCTCTAGTATGAGCTGTAGGAGGGCACACGAAGAGGTATAAAGATGTCACATTTTGAGCGGTTACAGAGAAATTGAAGAGGAGCATGTAATCCACTCACTGCAAGGGACAGCATTCACCAGCACTTCTGATGTGATATCCCATTGGAAACCTCCCGAGATGTAAAAATCCTATGGGCTCAGCTAGCTCTGGTGCTTGTAGGAAGGTAAGTTTTACAGCATTCTCTTCAAATCCCATCCAGATGCTGGTTGCCAAAGGCTGCTGCACCTGGAAGGGAGCATTCCCACTTGCCATGTCTCTCGCTTGTTACCCTATTCCCATGCAGCACAAAAATATATAATCCACTCTTTTGCATAGAGCCTTTTTATAGGCATACTAAAAGTGGCATTAAAAATATAGGACTTAATATATCCTTTGCTGCAAATGCTGCTACATGTAATATTCATATTATTCTAGAGTGTGTGTGCACAGGTAAGGTGGGTAGCTCAAAAAGGCTGCAGCCTGCAGTGCGCATCTGACTGGAAAGAGCAAGAGGAACCCTGGCCAGAAGGGCTGTAGCATAAATTGACAGCAGTGGAAACCGAGATGACGTTTTGTGACATGATGTTATAAAGTTAATAGAGTTAACCAGGTTTTATGTCTTTATCTACAATCACGGTTTCTGAAGCAGGGTGCAGAGGGCTGATCTGAACCAGAACAGGAGGATGCTGTGCTGGACTCACAGAAACTCGGTGAGTTTCTGTGGCAGTTTGCATCTGCCGTGGTGTAGGCATCTTTGAGGCTTTGTCCTGTGCTCCAAATCTCTGCAGAACACAGAAGGAAGTTCATGGGTCTTTTGGAAACACCCAAGTTAAACTTCAGGAAAAATGAGCAGCTCAAAAATCCATCTTCGGGGTTGGTGTCTTTGATTATAAAATATCCCCTGCCTTAAGCATCTAATAAACAATTTAGGATAAAAAGTACTTTCTAGCCTTACTGAAGCAAATGAAAATTGCTTCTGACTTCAGTAAAGCTGAATATTACTTTATTTCCCCTAATTCATTGTATAATATTAATTGCCTTTTCCCCCAACAAAATGTAGACTCCCTACACTAGAACTGTGTGTGTCTGAGAAGAACAGCAGGAAAAGAGGGAGGATCTATCATCTGCTACAGCCATGACTTCTGGCCTTTCCTGTTGTCTTGATGGAGTAACAAACATTTGTGCTTTGTTTCTTTGCACCCTCTTGGCTGTTTTGCTCTTAGAGGCTGATACTTAACTCTTGAAGCATTTCTCCTCGAATGTCATGTACCTCACTGGAGTTTCCCAAGACATGTTGTGCAATAAATACATTGATACCCTCTGCAGGCAGGCTGTAGTTTATACCGTTATATTTCACCACGTGTAAGTGGAGGTCGCCCATTTTCTACTTCATATCTCTTGTGGGAGCAGGTATGTGTAGCATCTCTCTGCTATTCCATAGGGACTAAGCTCTTAAATATCTGGTAGTGTGTGACGAGCGCCTCTGTGTGTGTCTGTTTGGGGTCTCTTCAAGCAGACATGTGGAGTTACAGAAAGGCTATAAAATTTCTTTGGGGATTTCATTGTGAGCTGCTGGAGCGATTAATGAATAGCAGCAGGGTGCTATGTGGGTGTTTGCTCCAAGGCTGTCTCTGATTATACAGGACAAGGACTTGCACTTTTTCACACAGAAGAAAAATGAAACAGTAGTATTTTTCTTGGGGGATTTTTTTTTTTCTCTTTTAGAGTGAACATGCTGACTTACAGAAGAGGAGTGCTGCTCCTCTCTGATGTGTGGGTGTCAGCTGAAGCCTGTACTATTGAGCTACTCGGTGCTGTGGATCACCGCAGACTGCATAGGTAAAGAAAGATTTTGGAGAAGGTTGTTCTGCTCTGGTCCCTCTTAGGGTACGTTATTTTCCATGGTTATTGATGGTCTTGTAACTCTCAAGCGGCAGAGCAGAGTGGAGTCCTTGAGTATGTTACAAAAGGCCATCAATAACTGTTGAAAACAAAGTACGAAGAGCTGGTCCCTCTTAAACCCAGTTAAAAGGAAAACCTGGTTTTAGTCTTTAAATTGACAGTTTGTGGTTTGGTTGGGTTTTTGCTTAAGGTCCTGGAGTGGCTGTGGTTGCTGGCCATGCCATGGAAAACAGCTGCTTTGGAAGATGGCAGAGGGGCAGACCTGGGAGTTGAAAAGGAACTTTGTTTTTGTTCTGAAAATTGAGGGGAAGGAAGAAATGAATTCCAATGCCTGCAGGACAGAGAGCACGAAAATGTGGATATCAAATGGTTTGTAGGGTGTGATGTGAGGGATCTGGTGGGACTTTTCTGTAAGGCCTTTTTTTACTCTATTTCCTGATGGTCTTTTTACTGCTGGTGCCCAGCTCTGGGGTTCAGAGTCTCCTCCAATGGTGGAGGATAATGTCCAAGAGTTTATACTCATGGAGTGGCCTTAGCAGTACCATCAACACAATAATACATGCTTCTGTAATGATACCCTGGCAGGTAAGGGACAGAGGAAACAACTGTAAGCTTTTTCTTTTTTTTTAAATTGAAAGATGTGGCAGGTAGTTTGTAGCTACACAGAATAACCATTGGCTAAGCAGGTGGGGAATGGGATCCACTACTTCAGCTTTGGACAGGTTTTGATTGCTACATTGCTCTGTTACCTGTAAAGGGCTTAAGACACACTGTTTGGCATTGCCAGATTGGATAGAATTAAGTAATGGCACCACGCTCTCTCCTGTTTATTTTGAAAGATAGTTGTTGTCATTAAACTAAGCAGAACATCCCATTGATGACATGCATTTTTAAATTTTGTGTTGTGCTTTCTTAAAGCTTTTAAAATGCATTAAAAAAGAAAAAAAACCCCAAACTAATCACAGGACATCTTTTAGATGTCCTAGGCTGTATTGTGACCAATGATCATGGAAATGACAGCCTTAATAGCTTTATCCGTTCCCTTTCTGTAAAATGGAACTATTGTTATTTTAGCCCCTTTCCTGCTGTTGAGGAGTAAAATTTTGTGATGTGCCATCAGTTGTTTTAGATTGAAGTACGAGGCATCAGTTGGCCTGATAGTCACCATCCTTGTGGATGCTATTAGCTTATGATGAATATGAGGTCACCTCATTTGGCCTAAGTCTTTCTTGTTAGGAGCTGAAGGAAATGGGATTATTTGCTGTTGACCAAGAACATAGACCTGTGAACCCCTCAGCTGATGGGTGCTGTCTCGGTAAGCTACAGTGCCTTAACTGTGTGTCTCTCCCCCTTATGTGTTACTCGGATCTCATACTCCTCCATCTAGCACTGCTGCTTCTCCGGTATTTTTCCTTGCTTATAGTAAGAGATTTTTGCATCAGAGATTTAGTACAAACAAGCTGTGATTGACCTTTTAAACCAAACAAGCTTGCCTGTTTCCAATATGAAGAGACAACAGACAAGCCTCTGGCTTGAGGCAGAAGATGGAGAAGAAAGGGAGGGATAAATACCAGAGGAGTAGCAGTAAAGAACATGGCCTTGCTATGCGGAGCGGAGAAAAAAACCTGAAACTTCTGCTTGCTTTGTCAATATGTCTGACATGTTGCAAGATACTTTGTAGTGGGAGTCTCTGCTCTGTGGAGAGAGGAGGAGGAGTGTTCCTCTCTGTATTTATAGACCGTAAATATTTGTTTTGTGCAGGCTTTAGATAGTTTCTCTCATCTGAGGTTCCCCAAAGTTCTTCTCAGACATGGCATCCGTTCAGCCACATAGAGGACTTGTGTCTATGTAAAGTCTTCTGTAGGAATCAGCTGTCCTTGGTTGCGCTCTCTTTGGTTACCCCTGGGCAAGGAAGGATTGAATTTCATCTGGGAGTTGAAAAATAAAAGTGCACGGAACTAATGTCACTGTATGTGCTCTGGTCCTTGACCATCCTGATAGTTTTGCCCACTTCATCCACTTTAGAGACTGCACTTCTCTGAGGGTATTTTCTGGCAGGAGCTCAGTGGTGGCTGTACTCTTGTTTTCTATGGGATTCAATGTGTTTTGTCCCTGGAGTTGGGCAGCAAGGCCGACTGGTTGAAGAGCATGCCAGCAAACGTGCAGAGGGCAGTTGGTAAGATGGAGCATAGCGGCAGGAGGTGAAATGTGGGTGAGGCAGGGACTGTGTCCTGCTTGTTGCTTCAGAAGGGCTTCTGAAAGTTGTAATAATGATTTTGCTTTGGCAGTTGTCTGAAAGACTGCAACTGCATGGTCCATCCATGCTTTCTCAGAATAAGTGCTTTTTGAGCCTTATCTCCATGTTAAACTGTGTTTACTATATTTATTTTGCAGTTTTTACTTCTAGTGGTGTATTCTTTTATCTAGGGACCAATGTTTCTCGTGATCATGCTAAATGATGACAAGGAAATGCAAAAATGAGTGCTGTGAAGGTGCACTTGGGCTCTTACAAACACGGATCAGACATTTTGGAGTTTGTATTTCACCTTTACGTGAGCCCTAGGTCAAGCTGTGTTTCCCGGCTAGGAAAATATTTAAGATCTGAATCCGCTGTCGGATTCTAAGTGAATGGCAGTAGAATTTCAGGTTTTCTGTATCGTTTTTACCTTGCCTTGTGATCCATGGATTTTAAGGCCAGAAGTGGCCATTATAATGATCTACTCCAATTGCCTGTGTAATGGGGGAAGCTGTATGACCTACAGTGTTAGCCGATACACAGTGAAGCTATCTTGGAGACTTAAAACATTCCTTGGAACAGTACACTGGGGACAGTTTCTCTCGCCCACCATCTTTCATCTTCGACTTAAATCTTTTCTAATATTTATTGGCCCTTTGGGGCTCAGACTGTGCCTTCTCATGTGGCTTTTTTTTTTAAAAATATTTACATTGAACAGGGTAGGGATACAGGACTGTAGAGGACTTCCAGAGTCCTACGATGTGTAGCTGTATATCTTTGAAAGAAAATAAAACCCATTAGTTTTGTGATGTCTGCTGCTTTTCTGCATGAATGGCTATTTCAGAATTTCAGTCTGCTGATTGTTAGAAATGCTATTTTAATTCCCAGTATACACTTATAGCCAGTTTATACACCTCTGCTCTGGTGCCAGTATTGCTCTTAAGCTTAAATCTCTCTTCTTCCCTGTCTCCGAAGTGTTTATAGACCATAGTTATCTCTCTTGGCCTTTGTCGTTAGGCTAAAAGTGCCACGTTGTCTTAGTCTCTTCTTATGAAAAAAGGTCTGGGTTGTCTGGTTCTTCCTGGAGGTCTTTCTCAAAACTTGCTTAGTCTGGCTTCCTACTTAGCAAGCATGTGCTGTTTCAGAGCAGGTCTAACCGGTGTTTGGCACGATGGTTGGAGGCAAGCCTCAGATGTGGTAGCACCTCTGGGTACTGCTGTAAGACAGCTCATTGCCAGGTTTGTGTGCAGATCCGCCGCTAAGAACTCAGCACAAAACTGTCGCATTTTAAATCTCTGTACAAACTGGTTTAGCTTATGTGGTGTTTACAAAGCAGAAGGATCTGATTTTCATGGCACGAATGATGGATGTGGCAACATGAACTCGATTCCTGCTCCAGAGGCATTGGTGGGATTTTCTCAGCCCCATAGGTTGGGGTTAAAGTGTAACTGGCCAAGTCAGGTTTAATTCAGAAGTTAGCATGCCGCTGCTTCCTGTTAGTATATCTATGTCAAGCATCCGCCTAATGTAATTGCACAGCCAAATTGATTGATGAGGTTAAATAATCAGATAGACAATCCTCTTAGTACAAAATAGGTCCTCCTTTAGCATAATTGAGTGTAACACTTTTTTTGATAGTAGGTGATTCTGAACACATGTTTTTGAGAACATGGTGTAGTTATATGTAATATTTCACATATGAACCTGCATCTTTTGATTGTTGGGTTAGTGGTTGGACTTGATGATCTTAAAGATTCTTTCCAACTTAACTGATTCTATGAGTCTAAGTTTCTATAGTATATAGATTATATATTGCATATAATGCATATATAGAAAAGCATATAATGCTTTTTTTCTGTAAATACCACCCTATAGTGTGATAGTGTAGCAGAGAACTCAGGTGCCTGAAGTGGCCATGACACTAACAAACTGTCTTCTCTGTATGGTGTGTTTAAGCCATAATGATGATAAAATCCACAGGAAAACACAAAATCTTGTATCTGTACTTGGGGCTAAATCATGGTTATAGCGGGAACTGTATGTTCATAATCTCTGAATTTTACACAGTTAAATATTCAACATAACACATGTGTCTGCACTGTATATAGCACAATTGTAAAAGAGGAGACCTTAAAGGAAAATATTATTGTAGCACACTGGGGTTTCATTTCTTAGTATGGTATTTAATGGTGTGTTGGAATTCAAAACTTAGATGAATGAGGAGATGCCAGGACATTATGATATGTCTCACCCCTCAGCAGTGTGTGTTGCATATTGTCTTTTATCCTTAAGAAAGAGGGGCTTTTATGATAGAAGGCTCTCCAGTTGAGCAGACAAAGGTATTTAATGAGATCAAGTGGTTAAAAGCCGAAATAGACAAATTTGGACTAGAAATAAGGTACCCATCTTTAACAACTATGATAATTAGGACCTGAAAAATTGTTCTAGGAATTGTTATGAACTCTCCATTAATAGAAATCTTTAAGATGGGGTTGGAGTTTTCTCTGTGCTTCAAACAGAAATTAATTCAGAAAAGTTCTCAGGCCAGGTGACCCCTAGGGATTTTCTCTGGCTTCATAATTTGTGAATCCTCTATGAATCACACTCCAACCTTGGTTATACAAAAAAGATGATCTTTGGTTGATAAAAGCAGAAAAGTGTTTCCTCCACACAGTCCCTGTGTTACACTGGGAATCACAAAAAGTGTCCATGGCTCGCATTCTTATCTATGGATGGTATGTAGTATATTTTTATTCATATGGTTGTAGAGAACTGAGATACTTCAGTGCAGAGAAGCTTGGGATCTATAGGGCTGTATCCATCTGAGTTCTGCTGGGTGTTTTCCCTTCCCCCCTTCCCCCCCTCATATTTTCTTGCAAGTAGCATGGTAGCATGGAGAGGCACTCATCTCTCTGGTGTTGAATAGTAACAGAGTGTGGTTGGACAGAAGTAAACTGGATCACTGCATCTTTTGATTGCCCATATTTCTGGCATCCAAATGAGAGGATGACCCTGGCTGACACAACTGCTCTTTAATGCTTACTTTATCTGCAAAGGCTTGTGTTCAGCAGTGCCAGACTGACGGCAAACTGAAATATGGTGGGGGGAAGAGTCCTGTTTCTGTGTCTGTTTTTTCTAGATGATTCAAGCTCCTTAATTGCCAGTTCTTGATTGGTCCATTGTATCTGAGGGTATAATTGAAGCTGAGGGTCATAGTGGAGATGGTAGGATTGATAAATGGGCCTGAAAGGTATTGATAATTTATCTGATCAAGTATTTGAGATTCTCTTCACTCCTGCCCTCTCTCCGGGAAGATGGTGTAGACATTGAAACTCACCAGGTGTGCACATAGGCTTCACAAACATTGAGTCCTGTGATGTGGGCAGTGAAAAACTTCTGCCACGACATGGTAGGGCATACTTAGTTTACATTTCTGCCACGTTGGTGACATTAGATTCCCCCTTCCTTGGTAAGGGAAGTTCTTAGTCCCTTTTGGCCCTGGGGTTGCCCCATCCCAGCTGCATACTGCACAGCACGCCCCATCTGCCACTGTGCACCAGCAGCTTTTCAGGAGCTAATTGGAGAAATCCTACTCTAGAGCCCATTGAACTTGCCTGTAACAGTGCTTAATTAAAGTGCAGAAAGTTTGAAGAGATAGCAAGTTAAGGCTTAATGCAATAACGAAATGGCACTATTCCACCATCTGCTTCCTTCAAGACGTTAATTGCTTCCTCATATTTGTTTGTTTTAATTAGGAAAGAACCTTGATTAAAATGGAGTGAGGAGGGGTAAGGGTAGAAGAGTGAAAGGCTGGGAGGAGAGGAAGAGAAGAGTGCAGGAGAGGGAGAAAGGAATGGAAGATGAAGTTTTGACCGTGCTGCTGAAATCTGATTAGAAGCTCTAGAATAGCCAAGTAGGAACAAATATTTTGGCACTTGTGGATGCACCTTGGACAAGCAACATAGTGTTGTGTTACTGAGAAACTTAGGCATAAAAGATGAAAGGAACAAGTGAAAAAAAAAAAAAAGGCAAAAGCATTTTTCATGAACCAGTTTTTGCCATAACTGTTTCTTACCCACTTTTGCAGAATCTCCTCTGTGCACTGTGACTGCAGCACTTCGTTTTTTTTCAGTCATGAGTACTAATCCACAGGGAAGAAAAGGTAACTGGACTTTTCCCACGTTGCCTTCTTTTTTCCTCTCCCTTGAGCTACCATCCGTCTGCATTAAGTTCATCTTGGAAAGACTTCACTTTCTTATGAGCAGTTTCAGATAAAAGCATTTTCTAATGATTGATAACCATGTCTGCTTGAAGAATGCTGTCAGCAATTTTCTGAGTAGATGATCAATAAAAGAAAACATAAAAAATAATTAAAAAAACCCACTCCCCCATACTCCTAAGTAGTGGCTTTGGCTGAAACATGAGGGATAGGAGCTTAGAAACTCTTAATTGGATTCATTGGACTTAGGTTTGTCTCTCCTTTTTCTGTTTCTTTCTCTCCATTTCTTTTTTTTTTTTTTTTCTCCCCCTTCCCTTTCCCCTTTTTAACCCTCTTGAGAGTGAAGTCTGATTTCCCGAGCAAGTATAAATGTAATTAAAGTCAAACACAGCTCTTAAAAAAGGGAAGCAACTAATTTCTTTTCTGGGCCACTGGTATTGTGGACAGATCTTGATAATGGAAAAGTACCAACCCGGGAGCATGAAATGGGGATATTTGAGTCGTTGAAATAATAAAATGCTTAATAGCATGATGAGTAAAATTGCTTGTTTTACTGAGACTGTAGGCCTTGTATTATTCTGTTCTCACCTTCTCTTCCCCACTCTGTCCTCTGAAGAGGGTGTATCTTTGACATACCCAGACTTACCATCCCAGGGACTCTTACTCTTTTTTGAGTTGGGTTGGTTGGTTGTTTTTTTCCCCAAATCTTTTTCACTGGTGGAAAGTAGTTCCATTCCCCCATGGCAAGCTTAAGAAAGACTGTGGTCGCAGAAGAATGTTAAATTTAATCTTATACCTAAAAATAGGAGAGGAAAAAAAATATGCCCAAACGAAACCCCTCACCTGATCACCATGAATGGATTGGTGAATATTTCCTTCAGTAGTTGTGGAAAATGTATTGCAGGCCCATCCCCTTAGCTTAGGTCCCATCTCTAGTGCTGGCTAATTTGTTTTTTGCTGTTCTTGAAATTTCATCTGTATGAGCAGTCACTTTTGTAGCAGACTAGCCTATATATAGACATAAAATTATTATACAATATGTATGGACAAATATTTTATGACAGGGGGGTTTAGTACAAGGATTGGAGCATGGCTTTTCACCTGTGGATCTCTGGTTCAAAATCAAGTACTTTAATTTTGTCCTTTAAATACAGTGTAATTGTTCCCTTGGGGCAGGATAGGAGACTCACTGGATCAATTCTAATCACATTGCTTAGTGTTATGCACTTGAATACCTCCCAGATGTAAGCTATAAAAGAACCAAAGAAGAACCCAGTTTAGCAGATACTGCAGATTAAATGGAGTGGTTTGCTGGGGTACCTTGGGTTTTCCTTGGGTATCTCCTATTCCTACATTAATTTGGTTTCTTTTTGCATTATAAAAACTCATCAAAATTCCAACTGAATATGATGCAATTACTAGCTCCAATTCTGGTCATTCTGCCTGGAAGAAGTATGGAAAGAGTTCACTAGACCCTCAGTGATATCTCTGTGAAGAGACCTGGAATGTTTGGGACTTCTCAGCTTGCGAAAAAGGGGCTGGGGCAGGGAGCTCTGTAAAAGAAAAGGAGGGATAACATGCCAGCTCCTCTTAATAAGAAGTAACTGCAATAAAGACAGGCTGGTTTCAGTGTGCAGGATCTTGTGTTTTGAGTGTGAAAGTACAGAAAGTGTGTGCGCTGGCTGGGGTGGCATGACTATCCAGCTGTTATCTTGGGAAAAACCCACATGAGGAGCATTTTCTTAGCCAAGTGTTGTTGGGTCTGTGGGGGATGAGCGTCTAGAGAGGAAGAGGTCCCTGTGGGGTTTGGGATTCTTAGCTTTTATGGGTTTGAAGATTAAGGGAAGTTTGTTCTGTGAAATCAGTTGAATCGGAGTGTGGTGGTTTGTGTTTGTTTGGGGTTGGTTTATTATTTTTTTTTTTCCCAGCAGTGATGCTTAAACCACTTTTCTGAGTTTATTGCTATTACCTACCTAAATAGCAAATACTCTGCTGAACAAGACTATTGCCTTCCTCCTCTTTTCAATCTTGCCTCTATGGTACTGTTACCTCAGACTTTATTTTCATCATCATAAAGCAGCCGGCAGTCCTGTGGTTTAACATCAACTGGTTGTGCAGTGAATGGCAGGTATCGTTTGATACAGCTGCAATCTTAATCTCTCCCACTAGTCAGAAAAAGCTCTTGGGAATGGATATTTTAGGAGATAACACTTTGAACGCCTCTCGTTCTGCTGCCCTGGATGAGCAGTGTTTGTCGTAGTGAAGCTGTACAGGATTCTCTTGGGAGACATCCGAAAGAAAGCCAACGGAGGGCTCTGGTCCGAGACGACCGACTGGCTCAGTGCTGCAGTGTAACCGTATACCTTTTATCGACATGTATTTTTTAACAGGTGACTGCTTCTAGCCTGTATTTGTGAGGTAATCGGAAGACCACAGTAGACGGATGGGTTTTCCATATCCTTTCCTCTTTTCATTTAATTCTGTAGGAAATTGTACATTATGGATTCTGTAAAAGCAGCTTACAGTGATGTATGTCTTGCCATCCCTGTAAACTGTGGAGGCAGTTTTACTTTTTGCAGTAGTGCACTTTGCACGCGTTTGAAAAGCAGCTGCTTTGAAAGCAGCTTTTCATTTTTGTGAAACAATGTTTGTAACTAAATGTAGGTAAAACCTTGTATTTTCTCATAAGCCTAATTTAAATATCCAGGTATGCGCTTTGTAGCTTTTCCCCTTTATTTAGATCTTAATTAAATGCATAGAGGGATTTTCTCCTATTAGATACATGTCTTTTTAATTTGCCTTTGTTTTGACTTTAGAAGCCCCAGAAAAGTGGAGGAACACACAGAAGTCTATAAAGGAAGCTTAAGTAGTTGTACTCAGATAATCCTCAGCGCTGGGAAGCGCTGCATGCAAGAAGCCTGCCTGACTTTACACCTTTGCCTTCCTCTGAGCCTCTCAGATGGTTTAGATGACCACTGGTGAAGAATAGAGTTAAACATTCCTATCTTTTCCCCCAAATGGCTGTCTGCCTGGTTTTGGAGCCCCAGAGATGGATTGTCCCTTAGAGAGGCTGAGGGGGAGAAAAGAGGGGTTGCAGATCTGACAGCAGCGCATAAACCGTGGGCTGTGATTCTCATTTCTGACACAGAACTGCCAATGTACCAATGGTTGTGATTTGTATTTAAATGGGGAAGGTGAGTGTCCCAGTTTGCCGTGTTGTATCACGGGTGGCAGGTATCGTATGGCTGGGCACAGCAGTCCCCAGGGAGGTATGGACCGTGCCGGCTCCCCACGACTGGTGCTGAGGAGCTTGGAGGAACCTCTTGCGCTGTGAAAACCTGTCTGGTGCTGGTGGAGTGAGAGGGTGGCTGGAACCGAGTTAAGAATTGAGGCAGATAAAGGCTTCCGCTCTCCCTGCCATTGCCCTGCTTCTCTCCCCACCTGCTGAGTAAACCTGTGCCTTTCTGGGGCTGTGCCATCAGGAGTAATGAAAGAGAATCTGCTGTGTTTCATAGATGCACCTTCCCTTGCTTAATTTGAAAGGGGACTGTTAGGAAAACAGGTTGCTCTTATGTTTGCGTGTCCTTCAAGCGGGTTGAGCGCTTTACAATCACTAATTAAACTTTACAGTTTGGCTGCTGTAGTCCTAGCTGTACCCCCTGAAACAGCACTTTGCCTAAAGCCACACAAACAGGTCTTGAGCCTTCTTTTGACTCGTGTGTGTACCCTGACTGTTAGAACATGAATCTTATTGCAATGGGGAACTACTGAGCAGCAGAAGATTGGCAGCCGATAACTAGGTACCATATAGATAAAATGAGTTAAATTAATGTGTGATGAAATCACACAGGGGAGAAGTTTAGTCTGGAATCTGGCAACTGTCAGGTTGCAGGAACCATCTGTTGCCTGTGGTAGCAAGTAATCATTTTCCTTCGTTACTTCTAAATCTCAGTTACTCAACACAATTTGGAAACAGAAGTTCTGCCAGGTTATTACGAGCACTTCAGGTATCTTCCTTTTAAGTGTTGATTAGAAAAGCTTTTCCCTACTGTCTCTCCCAGACTTATTTTTGTAGTCGTGACAGGTGTGGGGTGGGAGACTGGAGTGCTCAGTCTACCCAGGAATGAGCGCTCTCACTAGTGAGTTTTTTTTTTTTTTCCACCCACGTGTTTTAGCTGCATCTTGGGCAGAGTGTCTCCTCAGGTGTAAAGAGGAGTTTTAGTGTCTGTTTTTGCCTTGAGTGCCTTACTGGTGGACAGCAGAAGAACCGTTGTTGCTCCTGGTGAGGGAGTTTGTGGTGTTCAATTTAGAAACTGGGGCTGATCCTACAGCATTTCTTGTTGGCTTCCAGTTTGCTATCAGCTAGCAAAAGCTTTATGTGGAAGGAGATGAAAATTGGTGCCAAAGAGGAGTGAGACCCATCTCTGGAGCTCTGCAGAACTTCCCAGACAGACACTGAGCTGTGCACAAGGGCTTGGTACTAAGGGGGAAAAGTGGATGCTGGTAGCAAGAACCACTCATAATGTTTTTGTCAAAATAATGGCTTTTCAGACTGTGAAAACAATATTAACAGAAAAGATGTATTATTCAGAATGTTCAATTTTTTTTTTTGTTGAAAGGGAGGGGAAATACATTTAAAATTGATTTGAAATGAAAAGTTATGCAATTGCTAGGAATGAAGCTATTTATATAGCAGTCTCATTTTTCCTACTTTTCCTATTCTATGCTCCTTTCCCAAAAGAAATAAAAAGAAACAGCAAATAATGACTGGAAGTTACTATAAGCAAAGCCATGTAAATTAGAATGTTTCATTTTTTTAAATTATAAACAGAAAATTGAATGAAAATGCCTTAATATTTTTTTTTCATTTTCACTAGTAGCTTTCATGGCAAACAATTGTCCTCTGTCAGCTGTATGGAAATTTGTATTTAGTACAGCAAAGCACAGAATGCATCCCATGTATGTTCTGTGCAGAAATATCTCCTGACCCAGTATCACATCTGTACCCTGAGAGATTCTGTTCTGGGGAGCTGCAGGAATTCAAGTCTTTTCCTCCCTCTCCCTCTCTCTCTCTCTCTCTCTCTCTCTCTATTTTTTTTTTTTTTCTTCCCTATTTTTAAAATTATGTGAGTTTGAATCCTGGCTTGAACAGGTCGAGTTGGGATTTTGAATTCGCAGCCCAGTCACTCAGAATGTCAATTGTCTTCCAGGGCACTGCACTGTGAGTCCCAAGGCTGGAAGCTCTTTAAAAGACCATCTGACTTTTAAAGGAACATTTGCAGGAGAATAGATACCTTTTAGGTCTTTCAAAATCTACCAAGTGTGATTGATTTATCAATATGTAGCAACAAATGCTTAAATAAAGAGGCATGTCTTCTCCAGTGGTGTTAAAATGCTCCATTAGAAAATCTGAAATAATTTCTAAAGGTGTTAATTTCTCTAATGCTGCTAGTTGGCGCCTTTTTTCCTTTTTTATTAATTATTTTTTTTCTCCCCTGGGCTCACTTGAGGTATTAAGCTGCCCGACAGGCTTTTTGCTTCCTGGGTGTCTGGCCCTGGCATGCTGCTGCCCTCTTTGGGGTTTTCAGCAATGGGCTTTATTAGAGGGAGAGAATAGAAGAGCACTGGTGCAGTGCTCCCAAGTCTCTTTCTCGAGTGCTGAAGGGTTATTTCCTGTTACGGTATTTCGTAGTGGTTTTACCCAGGTTCATTTTAAAACATACCAGGCAGTTGTGCTCGCCCCCCACACCTTTCTGCAGTGATACCCAAGTACTTCAGACAGCCCAGGACATACTCTGTGGACTTCTTGTTTTAGCTGCTCTCCGCCTCTGTTGCCCTACGGGTGTGATGATTCCTCTTATGCTTTGCTACATGTGCTGCCTTTTTGACGACTTGTGTTTTACTTACTCCGGGAAAAGTCATTACCTCATCATTAGGTGGTTCCACTGAAATAAACGGATCAGTCCTTTATACTTGGAATTGGTAAAAGTCCTTTTGTTTGGCACATCTAAATGTTTGTTTCTACATTTCGCTGTAGCAAGTTTCTGAGGAAAAGGCAGAACTAGAGGGAAAAGCGATAGGGCAAAAATAGCATGAAGCACAGAAATACGATGCAGGAAGATGTACAGGAATGAAAAACCAGTAATGAAACCCCTGTCTTCTGTGTTAACTCCTCCCAGTCTCTGGGCTCTTGGACTCCCAGGGTTCTTAAGCCTAAAATTGTCTGGTCCACCTCTTTCCTTTCAAAAAAGATTCTGCCATAAGCACAGTTCTTCTGCTTTGAGGGGCCCCAGGGCTTGGGAGCCAAGATAGCCTTTACCAGAGGTGTCTCAGCCCTTGGTTGGGAGGCCACTGCTGTGGCAGAGTGGCATGTTTGTTATTCTAGCCCTGCAAGCTGGCTGTCTGGGTTAGGCGGAGGATGGCTTGGTGTACACAGCCAGGTAGTGTTGCAGGCACAGGCCAGGCTGAAATGACTCCTTGCAAGTACGGTGTGCCTAGCGTGTTTCTTACCTGTCCCATAACTGCTCATTAGAGTAGAAACTGGCCTGTGTTGTGCAAGGCTACAAGCCGTTTCATTGATGATTTGGAAAGTGTTCAATATCCTGAGCCATTTAAAGTATTATCCTTTTCCAGCCAAGACTTTGACGCTTTAAGATTTTTTGCTAGCAGTCTGCCTTGGCAAAGATTTCCACTTCCATTCTTCAGCTCACTGGAACCTAGAAGCCTATCTGTGCATAACTTCTTGTTGCGTCCCCCTAGTAACCCTTAGGTAGAAGCCAGGATGTGAGTGGGGTGGAGTGATTTTTGGCAGGAATTTTGTTTATCAGGAGATGAAAGTAACAAAGAGCTGGAAGAATGCAGTGATTTCCCATGGCAGGGGATTCCCAGCCTGCTGTTGCGTGTATACCCACAAAAAGCAACATGTTTCTGGAGCTAGTGGTAAGGAAGGAACGTGGTTCAGAAAGCAGACCTCTATTGTCACAGTGGCTACAGACTTTGAGACGGCTTACCAGGTCACCAGTGTCTTTGCTCCCTCATACTGGTCAGCATCAGTTATTGGGAGAGCTGTGTCAACGTGGGTCCCTCACGTTTTGATTCCAATGTTTAATTGGGCTGCCTGGAAGGCACTCCCATTTGGTCTGTAAGCAGAGCACCAGCTATTTCAGGAGCTGCACTGTGGATGGCTTCTCACACCTGATCAGCCAGGCTTGCGTGTTCGTGTTTGCTTTGTGGGAAGCTGGGTAGAGATTTTTGCATGAGATTATGAAGTTGCAGTAAAACATAGAGAGTGCTGCGTGTTACATAATGGGAGCACCCACCATAAATTTCCAGACGTCCATGATCTTTTTATTTCCTTTTAAAGTGGATTCTGCTTATCTTCCCATGAGCCAGCAGACCATAGGGAATGATCTAAGTGAGTTACTGGCCATACTAACGACAGGGAATTCTGGCCAGGTGTGGTGCAGCCTTCTACACATGTTACGTTCTTATTAAAATAACCAAACTGATTGCATCTGTCTCCTCCCTCTCTAATATCCTATCACAACATTTAAAAACATGTAAAATGCTCTGACTTACTGGAAATGAGGTTCAGGGATGTAAAAATGTGTTGAATCAAAGTGCTAATTGACTGTAACCTGTAAGTGAAGGAAAGAATAAGTTCAACTTTGATTCTTATTCTGACCTTTCTTATAGTACTTAAATAAAACAAAAGGAAAAAAGCATTTATTTATTTTTTTGAAAGAAACTGCTATATGCTAGCTGGAAAGTAGAAGCATTTTAGTGCTAGCTCAAGTACCGAAAATCCCAATTATTAATGTGTACATGAGCAGTACCTGGGAGCTCTGTTCTTGACTGCGTTGTGCTAGATTCTGTCAAACAGAAAAGAAACTATTCTTGCTCACGAAGAGCGTGTGAAAGGAAGAAGCAGGTGGTTAGACATATAGGAAGAGCAAGTTGTTATTGGCTGGTGTGCCAGCCATTAGTTTTATTTTGTTGTTGCATTTTATGCTCTGTACCTTTTTCTAATGCTAAGTAAGTGACAAAGTGCAACTGTGACTTTTTCCTTTTCTTGCTTCGAAATTGTGAGACCTTACTCTCCAACTGT
Organism: Nycticryphes semicollaris; assembly: GCA_013400055.1. Lineage (NCBI taxonomy): Eukaryota > Metazoa > Chordata > Aves > Charadriiformes > Rostratulidae > Nycticryphes > Nycticryphes semicollaris. The sequence continues at coordinate 680,552 of VXBJ01007792.1, read as the reverse complement.
GTCTCTCCTCTGAGGTGTGTCTAATACCAGCTTGTCTCTGCAGTACGAAATACATTTTGGGGGACAACTAAACCCATTCTAAGTTGTTGGTCTTCAGAAAATCTTCTTGGAAGCAGCCTTGTTTTCAGGCATTGATGACATGCTCAAACTTCCATTATCGGTAACAATGAGCATATTTTTAAAAGGTTTGACTTTTAATAAAAGAAAACAGAAATACAACATATGTGTCAAATGCAGGATCTTGAAGTTTTGCCGTTTATCAGGAACGCCAGCACTGCAAATTCACAGAATTTCCTGCTAAAATTCCCTGCTGTTCCTGGCTTTGCATTTGGTATATTAGGATCTGGTAGAATAAACAACTCTACTGATCTGTCCAGGCTTCTTGGTGGCAGAAAGGAGAGGATGTGGGAGATGAAGGCAGACCGACAACAGAAGGAGTGAAATAAATGATAATGATTCAGAGCTCTCCAACTGTTGAACTTCAAGGTCTTTAGAAAAGCCAGGTATTCTTCGTTCTCTTTTAATGATGGTGGAATTGCGGGAAGGCCAGTGTTCCCAGCACAGCTGCCATGGGAATTACAATAAAAGCTGTTGAGTTTTGCAGAAATAGCTCTCCTGGTTAGTACCAGCTCAGAGATGGGGGAGTCTGGTTTCTTCTGCATGGCAGTACAGAGCAATAACTGCTCAGCTGCTGCCAACGCTTCCTTTTAGCTAGTCCTTGTTAGTGGAGGGTTTGTGGTAATGGGAGTAATTAACACACTGGGAGTCATTTCTGTGTCCTGGAAGGGAACAGAAAGCCATCAGAGCAGCCCCAGACATGATTGCTCTGCGGGGTTATTTTCTCTCTCTCTTTCTTTCTTTTCCATTGTGCTTGGGTTTTGATTTTTCTTCTTTGTGTTAAGAAAGCTGGAGAGCTGAAATGGTCTGTAAATTGCATTCACGCTGAGCTTGGGCTAGGTAGGCTGGTTAAAGGTCACTCTGGTGGACTACATGGCCTCCCCTCATGGGGTGGGGAGAGTGTTTAAGAAGGGCGTCACACTGTCCCTTGTGGCTTTTCTTTTTTTTTAACCCTTCTTCTCCCAATGTGGATTTGAAGGGCCCTGGTTCTGAATTAAGTTTGCTTAAATAGGCCCAGGAGGTGAGAACCTTGAAGGATAGTTATGATAAAATATTAACTCTTCCAGCAGCCAGATGGCTTCCCGGCCTAATAGCTCTGAAACATAAGACTATGCTGCCGTGGTCCCATACTTATTGAACAGGGTGCATTGCTAAGCTTGCCCATATCCCTTCTGAGGCTGCTGGTGGCATTTCAGCAGTGTGTCTTGTGAGTGCCTGTGAGCTCAGCTTCTCATGCATAAGTACCAAGATTGGGTGTCATGCAGTGTTTTCCAGAGGTGAGCTCCAAGAGTAGACTTAAACAGTCATTCTTGTCCTCCCCAAGTGAGAATTGTGGACAGGGAAAAGGGCAATGGGATTAACCGGTCTGCAAACCATGTACCAGGAAACCCACCAACTGCCTACCTACAGATCACAACCGACTCTGTGTACATGTACATGTGTATATCCTAATCCACTACAGGGAAGCAAAGACAAAGTAATTCTAGCTTTTTAGTCTATCTTTTTTATGTTCTTTTACTTGGAAGAAGACACTCTTTGCTTGCTAGACCTCCCTGAATAGTAGCATCACTTTTTCTTGGTGTTTTTTGATTATTATTTTTTTTCTTGGATATAGGTTTTTTTGCCACTGTCCCCTGGGGAGCTCTCTGCTGAATTCAGTTAAGGAGAGTTGAGCAACTCCATATTTCCTTTCAAGAATTGAAAAGCTAAGCCTGGAAGATATATCAGTGGCGGGAAGAACCAAGGAACATAGGAGAATATGTCTTTTAGTTGGGCTTGGGGTGGGGCAAAGGCACGTGTGGTTCTCACAGTGACGTAAGAGACTGGCATGAATACTATATCCCTGGAAACTGTCCAGAAGAGGTCAGCAAGTACTCTGTGTCACCCCCAGTTCCCAGTTTTAAGATAGTGGCCATCATGCCCACATGTGTCTCTGCAAATCAAGATAAAGCCCTAAAGCTCTCTGTTTTCTTATCCACTTTTCCCCCTGCAGCCAGTCATGTAGGATGCTGTGTCTCATGAATGAATGTCTGCCAACTTCAGCAGGACCTGAGTGTGTTTGCGAGGCAAAGCGCCCATTTTCAGTTGTGCTTCCAGCCTCTTCACTAAGGAGACCCCATCTTGCCTTACGCCTGACCCCTGTGATCAGTGTAGTGCCACTAAACTTTCCTCGAGTAATAGAATAGCTGTCTGCTTCTATATTCAGCCTAGTTCTTTCAGCTCAGCTCCACTTGCACCCCCTCAGAATCCTCTCCATCCCAGCAAGGGGAGGATGCCAGTGTCCAGATTTATAGTTGAGATGCAAATACTGGTAGAGGAATTAAAAACTAAATTAATCCATGTGGTTTTCTCTAGTCTCTTGAATTCCAAAGCCTCCATGTCCCCTCTCAGTTCTCTTTAAGCATCTTCCCTCAGCAGCTTTGCTGATGAGGCTGTGTGATGGGAGGATTTTTGTGTTCCTTTTTTTTTCCTCAGCGACAGTAGCAATTCAGTTTTCACATCTGCGTTTTTTCATCAGAAGGGTNGCCACAATTCAGCTGGGGATAGACAAGGCAGAAAGATTTCTGCTTAAGACAGAGGAGTCTCTGTGGCGACCCACACTAAAGGCATGAGGCAAACAAGCCCATTGCTCACTGGAGAACTGGATGAGTGAAGACAGTGAATAAATATATCAATTTCCCATTTCTCTGCCACTGGCAAGCTTGGCTTTTAATATCAGTTATTGATTGTGAATCTTGCTGGATCATTTTGAGACGTGTATGTCACACAGTTGTAATGATCTGATCGTTTGGGCCAACTGTGGGAACACACATGGACATAGAGCAAAATTAGGGTCCTGTTAACTCCTTCCTAAAAACTTCTCTGCTTCGTTAGAGCTTGGGGAATAAAGCAAACAATTGGATTTTGCTTTTTTTACGGTGAAGACAGGGACAAGTGTGAGTTCACAGAGGGTAATAAATGCATGGATCCTAGGTGACCAATGTATGTTTTTCCCTCCACACCAAGTATGACATAATGAATAGTTCTGGTTGTGGAAGGTGGTGGCAGATGGGGGGGTGAGGTGGGGGTGGGCTTTAAACCTCTTCCATCAGTGTATCAGGGGCATTTTGTCCAGCATCCTTCAGTGGCAGGCGTTGTGTGGTTAGCCATCTTGTCCTTGGCTTCATCTAGCTGTGTTATTCTTTCTGCATTAGGACTTGCTGAAAATTACACTTTCAAATACAGAAAAGTCCATCCCCGAGCAATTAGTGGCCGGAGAATGGAGGTAGCAGAGGAGGGAGGGTGGAGAGTGACGAACCCCACAATCTTCTGGTGAGGTTGGGTAAATGAGCTGGGGAGCAGCACTGCACCCAGCTTTTCACCCTCTTTCCTAAGCAGGTGTGTTGCGAGACATTTGCAAAGATATTAACCCCGCATACAGAGTGTGCCAGTCAGTAATTATGGAAATTAGTTGGCAATTAGATAATGTCACTCACTCTCTGCATACAGCTGATAAGCATTTGAGAGCCACTCCAAAGCAAGGGTGAGACCCTCTCCGTGGGTTGCTGTGCAGATGGCTCTGACCTGGCATTAATAGGCTGCTCTCCAGTTTGGGAAGGTGGGTGGTGGTTGGGTAGCACTTGCCCACGGCACTGGGGTGGGCCTGCCTTCCTTCCCAGCTTGGGAAGTTGGGCAGCTCTGTCAGTCCTGAGAGTGAGGCGTTTCAATAGTGCAAGTGGGTGTGTTTCCTGCAGTGAGTTTTGCGTGTGTGAGATGCTGAGCCGTCTGTTCAGTGTGCAGGTTCCTCGCCGTCTCGGCTCTCTGGTGGGCCAGGGAGGTGGTACAGGCTGCTGGAGGTGCAGTGGAGATAACTTGCTGGCTTCCTCATACCTTCAGGGTAGCAAGTATTTAAATGCTCTGCAAAGACCTCGCCTAGTGGTTTGTTGAAGGGCATATGAGACTGGTCGTCTTGTTTTGTGTTGCTACATCACATTAAGCCAAAAAAATAACATGCAAAATATTTTTATGCTGCTTTTCCATATGAGCAATAGGTGGAATTGGAACAGGGGTGTTGCTAATTCATGATTGGGAGAGGTGGTGTCCATCAGGAAGTCTTTTCTTTTTTGTCAGATGTGACCATGCTGTGACAAAATTTGAGGTTTCTCAGAGATGAAAAACATAAGAAAATACCACGGGAATCTGTAGTTATTGTCCCAAACTGTAATGTATTGCTATGGTAGCAGTGTGCTGTATGAGGCTGTTAAGGTAGTACTTACGCTAAAAATAAAATGGTAAGAGCAGAAAATTATTCGTTCTCGATGTATCTTGGAGGATCATTGTGGGAAATGGGTGAGGTACAGATTTGTTGTGTCAGGATTTGCTCTCTGAATCTTGTGATTCAGACCCTGGCCACTGCTAGAAGGGACACTGGGTCTTCTGAGCTTTTCTTCAAGACTGCTACTGTGTGGTGAGGTTTGCTCTCACAGCCTGAACTGCATCAGACACAGAACTGGAATAGTGGGAAGCACTGTGGAGCAGGACTGATGGGCACTGACAGAGCTCTGGAGGACCCTTCGATGTCCCCAGCCTGCTAGAGGCTGGGTGCAGGCAGCCTTCCCAAAACCTGAGCTAAAGGCAATGAAGAAACCAGAAGCGACACCAATATTTCATGGGTTTTGTGTCTTCTTCCTTTTCTGAAATAGAACTGGCACGGTCATCTTTCAAAACAGCTAGAAAGGGATTACCTTGGCTTCTCTCAAAACAGATAGAGAGGGATTATCTTGGCTTCCCTCAGTCAACAATGCTGTTCTTGTTTAACTGTTTCTGCCTGGTTTCCCTGGTTAACTATGGCCATTGTCTTCTCCTAATGAACGTATATTGATGTTACAGAAATACGTACCACTGAGGTAGCCTACTGTGCCTTTGAAACGTTCCAAGGATTGACACAACTCGTGGATACTGATATTTCTTGGTGTGTGTAAAACAGTTTCAGCAGCCTGGAGTTGGGAGGGATCAGTAGGCATTTTGGACAGGCGTTTGGGCTGTCTGTGGACATACACATCTCTTATGTGGTTATCTCACGGGTTATCAGGTTCATACCTGCTGCTGTAATTTACAGCATCTTTTACTGGTTCTCAAAGACTTACCCTTCTAAAACAGGGAGAGAAGATTCATATGGCTGAGGGCTGCTTCCAGTGCAGATGGTACAGCCCACCCTGCCCAGGAGAATTGAAAGCTCCTCTGCATTGGGGTGGTTAGTGCCACACTGGGCTTGCTTTCCTCCCCAGCTCTGACCACAGAGCTGCCTGATGAAGCGGTGAATTTTGCTATGATGGTGCTAAGTGTTCCAGGGAATGGTGAGCTGCTGGGAGCACATCGCTGGCTAATTTACACACATTATTATATTCCTATTCCCATCTCATCAATAATTCCAGGCTTGGGTCATCACTTTCTCTCTTACCTCCCTCTCAGTCTATTTGCCTTCTCCATAAATCATGGGCTATTTTAGTGGAGCCACTAGGGACCACAGAGGAGAAAAGGTAAATGGACAAGAGCCACATAATTTCTCTTTTACAGTTAATTTTCAGAGCCCCCCTCAAACCCCCATGAACTGAGTCTATATTGTGATTATTGGAAAGACAGATGATTTAAGCATTTGGAACAGTGGGGTTTGGGTTTTTTTTTTCATTTTACACCTCTCCTAACACCTCCTTTTTCCTCCTTCCATTCTCCTGAGCCAAGCTGTTAACAATTAAAAGGAATTATCTTCCCTCTGGTTTTGACTTGATTTTATTTGTGTTTATAGCAGTTTAGCTAACAAGCTCCACTCAGGCAGCTGCAGGGAACAGGCCTGGTTTCCACCGGGCACTGAAAGCTCATGTTTCTCTCCTGGTCGTGGGTTTTCATTTAATTGATCCCTTTTGTTTTCCAAATGATTTGTTTTTCATGCTGTCTAAATTTGCCGGACTGACAGCCCTGGAGACTTCTGGCTTCTGTAGGTCCCTGGGACAGGTAGGGCAGAGGCTTGTGGTTATGGGAGCTCTCCCCTCTGTTACCTCCTAACGATTCTCCTCCAGCTCAACCTCTGCCCTGACCAAACAGAAACTCTTCTGTACTGCCCATTTCTGCAGTGTCTGTGGGCATCCTTCTTGGGAGCAACGTGGGCTACAGGGTTGAAAGGCATTTTCTGGGATCAACAGTAGTCCCAGCAAATACTGTCACACAATATTTGTTACCCAATTTGTGAAATCTCTATTTGTCCTGGCTTCTGGGAGGTTGAAGGCCTTAGTTCTCATCACCACCTTTCCTGCTTTGTATCTGTGCTAATGTTAGCCATACCCAGAGCTGTTCTCGTGCCCAACGCATCTCTGTGAACAAGCGTCTGTGTTGATGGAAAACTTTCTTTTTAAGCAAGATTTTCAAAGAATGAGCCTAGCTTTGTATTGTCTTAACTTGTCATCTTAAAACATCCTCTTACCCCAGGCGTACAGTCACCCACATGCAAATAGGCAAAGGTCAATTAAATCCCAGAGTTAGCAGGTGTAACCCCTGCTCACTGGAGGCAGTTGGAATTTCTCGCTGTTCACTAGGGGTGAATTTGGCTTTTTTGCCAAGCCACTAGACCAGAGTAAGTGGTTAAGTGCTTAGACAGTTCTTAACATCTAAGCTACAAGCTTCCTATCATCTAAGCTGCAGGTTGCCATATATAATTTGCATAGCACATGTTTCCGGGTTGGAAAGGTCCCTGTTAGAGTCTCTGAAATGTGCAAGGCATGTAAAGTAAAAGCAGCTACTGCATGGCAGGCTGACAGCAGGATTGTCTTCTCTAATGCTGGCTGGTGTGCTAAGAAGCATAATGAAAGCAGTGGAATGGGAAGTTTGGATAACATCTTCTCTTAGCCTGTATCAACTCTTAGACTCTAAGGAACTCTGGTCTTTGCCCTAAGGATTTTCATTGAGAGGTGATTGTTACTGGGGATGCTTCGGCACCATTTCTCCCAATAAAGTCAGTGAGATTGCATCCATCAAAGGAATTCAGTAATTTGGTGTATTTTTACATTGCTCAGCATTGTGACGTGTGCAGACTACGTGGCGAGTTCTCTATTTGGTCCTCTTTTTCTTTTGAGGACATAGATGCCCTTGCTGATTTGGAGGACTGTTTAACCAACTGCAGGCATGAAGAAGTAGCCAGAGTATCAAGAAATATAAATGAGTTACTGGCCAAAATGTTGATAACCTTTATGGTAAAGATGTAGTGAATAGTAGGACTAACTTTTTCCTTTCTTTTCTTCTTTTGACCCCACAGGTCCTGCAAGCTCTGTGAGTGCCAAGCAGTGAATTATGGGCTGGGTAGCCACCAGTGTATCATGAAGATTGACTTTATTTTTGGCCTCTTGAGGATCACGTGCTTTATGAATTCACTCTCTTCTCCATCTCACTGCCACTTCCGTCAATATTGTCATCACTTCTAGGAAACCAGAATTGGAGGCTTGGGCTTCAGCTCCGCCTTTCCTTTCTCCCTGGAGCAACCAGTGTCACCTTTGTGTTCTACCAAAACAAACCACAGTGGGTTATTTTGCCCTTCACAAAAGTACACCGGCTGGAGAAGTCACTTCATATACCGTGTACTTCTGAGATAGAATCCGCTGGATCTTAAAGGATAATTGAGATCTTTCCTTGGGGAGGAGACGTTTCTTCTTGGTCACGTGCTCTTGCGATCTCACTTTTCACTTACTCTCCCTCTCTCTCTGTCAGTCTGTGTGCTCTCCTCCCCTTCTCCTGCTGGATTTAACGTTTGGTGTTGACTGCTCGGGTTCTCATCGCAGTAGTGTGGCTTTTGCTTTTCTCCTAGGGAAAAGAAGATTCTCGAAACAATGGGCTTCACTCTGCACTCCATCTACTTCACCTTGAAGGTGAGTTTGCTGCTAGGCTCCTTGCTGGGTCTCTGTTTGGGTCTGGAGTTCATGGGCATCCCCAACCAGTGGGCCCGCTACCTCCGCTGGGATGCCAGCACTAGAAGCGAACTCAGTTTCCAGTTCAAGACCAACGTCTCTGCTGGACTGCTCCTCTACTTTGATGATGGTGGTGTCTGTGACTTCCTCTGTCTGTCCCTTGTTGATGGGCGCATCCAGCTCCAGTTCAGCGTGGACTGTGCGGAGACTACAGTTATCACAGACAAGCAGGTCAACGACAGCAACTGGCACTTCCTGATGGTCAGCCGCAATCACCTTCGGACAGTGCTAGTACTGGATGGTGAAGCCAAGCCGGGTGAGGTGCGTCCACAACGCCAGTATATGAATATCGTCAGTGATCTTTTTGTTGGTGGAGTCCCATTGGACATCCGTCCTGCTGCCTTGACCCTTGATGGCGTTCTGAGCGAGCCTCCGTTTCAAGGATTTATCCTGGATCTGAAATACGGCAACTCTGAGCCACAGCTCCTGGGCAGTCAAGGGGTCCGACTGGAAATGGAAGGGCTCTGCGCAGAAAACCCCTGTGAAAACGGTGGCACTTGCTTCCTTCTGGATGGTGAGCCACACTGTGACTGCTCAGCCACTGGATATGCTGGCAAGCTGTGTTCTGAAGGTAAGAGAATACTTCCCTGCTTCCCATTCATCTGTACATAATCCAAAGAGGTTGTTTGTCACTTATCAGGGCTACTACTGAGCTCTTATCTGTGCGGGTGGCTGTCAGAGGAATTAAAGTTCTACCATTCTTTTTCCAGTTGGAACTAATGAAATGGGAGGAGGTGGAGAGCATGGGAAACTGCAAAAAGTGCCTTTCTGAAAGTACGCTGCATTTGGGGCATGGGCAGATTTTCTTCAGCAACTTATTAATAAGGGTGGAGAACATAAATTGGTAAATGCAGAAGTACCCTATGTTGGTGTTGGTAAAAGCAGCTGTCTGGCTACCAGTAAACAGGAGCCACGTATATGTGGCCAACAGAACTGGTTGACGGGGCTTTGCAAGAGTTAGGCCGTCTTTGATGTTAACTGTTGCTAGTCTGTGGAAGTCCCAAGCTCCCCCTCAATTGCTTGCGTACTAATTGCTGAATGGCACCTTGATTGGTTTATCATCCTTGATTAAATTGCTTTGGGACCTGCTGAACGATCTTACTTAGTACTGCAAAGGGAAGAGAGGGATTTGAATGCTTCTGTGTTGTTTCATACTCTTTTAATATTTCATTCCAAAAGTTTCAAGTCATGTAAGCCTCATGATGGAGTGTATTTCCTTGGTCTTTAGCCGTGTGATGACCATTAACTCTGCATGTGCAAGAGACTTGAGTAAGTGAACCAGAAATCCTAGTGTGAATTTGAGAATCTCATCACAGCATTTAGTGTTTAGGTTTAAACACTACACTTTGATGTTAAGCCAAAGATGAAACCTGGGCAAGAAGTGTCTTATCTCAGAATAAAATAAAAAAACCCTGAAATTTTGTCAAAATGGAAATGCTTGCAATAATATCACAACTAGCATTTGTTTACTTCTTTTGGCAATGAAATACATTGACTAGGATTTCATATGTAGAATGTGAGAAGTGCTGAAAATAAAGTCCCTATGCTGTTGATATGTCAGCAAAAAGTCTTAGAGAAATAATATGTAAATACAGCTCTATGTTTACAGTGTAGATGCAGAGGAAAACATGTTTTTATAGGAAATGAAGGTTTGGAAAATAACCATGATATCCATGTGTCAATTAATGTTAACGTGCTATTAATGGTAACATGAAATTTGGCTCTATATCCAAATACTACAGTAACAGTACATGACCATTAGATAGGAGGTGTGAGCCTGTGAAGTGCTGAACACCAGAATTCTCCCTGGCTGTTTGCTCTGTACCAATCAGGTCCAATCCAATAATGAGCCAGAACTATTTTCTGTGCTTGAACCATGAGTTGCGTGGAGCTGGAGAGGGTGCTGGGTGTGACCAGGCATTTCAGTAGCTGGACTTCCCGGCCTGATCCTCATACGCATACAGAACAAACACACCTCGTGCCTAAATGCCAGTTTTGGGTGATGGAAGATTGCAAGAGCCACACAGGCAGGTGGACCCTGAAACATAAAGATATAAACCTCTTTCTACTGCTGGGCTGATGGATCTAGACTCCACGGGGAGCTACGAAAGACATCAACAGCATACGGTTTTCAGTGAACGTCTTGAGAAAATACTGTAAGTGATCAAGGCTTCTCTGTACCCGTGGGGCTATTGTGAAAGCTCTAATCAGGGCTCGGGTGGTGGAATTTCTGCATTTCCTGGGTGGGTGGAACAATATGAAATCCGTCTTCTAACGAATCCAGGGATATTTTTGTTGAAGACATCACGGATCAAGCAGTGCTATTGTTACCTTTTGAAGCCATGCGTCACCACTGCTGTTTGTTTCCTATAGTGATTCATCAGCTTCCAGCCCAGCCTTCATTAAGGGTGAGCAAAGAAGTTTGTCATGATGTACCTTTTCTAGTAAACATTTTTAACTCACTGTTAGCTGTGATCTGTTCACTCACACATAAGGTGCTGTGCAGAGGGCTTTTCCAATGGAACAAATGTAGAGATTGCCACAGTCAGTACCTCGTCTGGTTCTTTAATTTTCTCTTGTATTGCTTCATGGTGTATATTTGGTTTATGTTAGAATTTTATAAACAGCCTTGTTTTCTGCCTCCGTTATGCTGCAGCAGTGGTGATTTCTGTGTGTTAAATGCTGTCATCCAAAAATGTTACAGTGTCTGCAGATTGTGAAAAGAAGGGGAAAACCAGAAGAAAAGCTGTTCAGTAAGTGGAAACAAGCAGACAAAGAAAAGTGTCAAGGAAACAAAACAGGAGCCAGTTTATGTATAGCTTCCTTTTTATCTGACTTCTGAAAAATGTAGCAAACTCCAAAGAGGCTCTCTTTCAGTTCTGTGAGTGTGGCAGAACATCCACTGGTGAACAGGAGGCTGTGGTAGGAACAGCAGAACTGGATGCAGAGTCTCCCTGCCTGTGGCTTGGTTGGCCGTTAACCAACTTGTATTTTCTTTGTTTGCTTATTTTCCAAGAGATTGAGATTTTTTTTTTTCTGTCTTAGCTGTTCCCTTTTGTTTCCTTATCCTGCCTCTGGATATTTGCAGATATAACATGGTTATTTTTTTTCCCAGTCTCATTTTTGAAAAGACATGCTCTTTCAACTGGATATCAACAGCTCCCTTTAGGGGAGGGATCCTTAACTCCATTACAGGATTTTCTAGTCTGTACTCTGTGTGCATATTTCCATTTTGTCACCAGAGTTGGCTCTTTTACTGGGAACTGATGGGATCCAATCAATAACAACTTGTGTTTGAACAGCTAAATGCAATACATACCTTTTTAATAATAAGTTCTTTTGACAGTGTCCAGGCCATTACTTGGCTGTTGACTGATATGAGAGTCTTCAGATGGTAAACCTACAGCAAACTCATGTATTCGGTGGCCAGAGAAATAAGAAATAAATAGAGTGGAGTTTGCTGGTCCGGTACTGTGACGAAATGAAGCTCCATGTGCAGTATTATTGTAACACAAAGTGCAGTTCCAGTTCTGGTGAACCTCAGCAGAGGACAACACTTCCATACTGACACAAAGCTGTATATCCTGTCCAGAATGTGCTTGTGATGTGCAGAAAGATTTTTTTTTTTTGGTGCTTTAATGTGCACCCAGACAGAGTTACTGGGATTGCGCATGCCCTAGTAACTACATACCCGGATGGGTAACTGAGCTGGTCATTGCTGGTCAATGAGAAGAATGATTTCTGTGTCTGAGTGTATACAGTGGAAGTGCAAATGTGTGCCCATTTTGCAAGGTTTGGCTGTTTTGAATAAAATGTGATACTATTTTTACTGCGCTTGGAGTAAACTGGTTCATTGAATCTGACAGCTCTGTAGGGTACAAAGGATGCCTGATTTGAGTAGCAATTAATTTGTGTGATTCTGGGCAATGGTGGCATTAGATGTGAAAGTTGAAGTCAGAGACAACTTCCCCTCTAATAAAGCTCACCAGTATCTGTGGGATCAGGCTGCTGCCAAGAGAATGAGATTCCAGTAGAATTGGAGCAGCACAGATACATTGACGTCACTGAGAAAAAAATCCCAACAAAACCTTCCCCACGCAAATTTTGAAGATTGTGCTGCTTTAACAGCCAGATGAGCGTGTTCATATCTGCTCATTCAGGATCACGCTGTATGCCTTAGTCTGCAAGAAGTTCTCTCTTCCTCTGACATCAACGGTGCAAAAAGTGAAGTCAGTGTGCGCACAACATTATATGTGCAAGAGCATTTTGGCTTAAGACTTCATCCCTCTCACTAAGTCCCTTTCTCGACTTTGTGAGGAAAGGTGAAGAGAAGATGTGCTTAGAAATGACATTAACTCTGCTTGTAGTTGCAGCACCAAGACGTCGATGTGATCACCAGCTTCACAAAGCACCATGCTGAAGCCTTTGTGTTGCCTGCAGGGGCTGTTTCTAAACGAAGCCTGAATAGGGGCCTGATTGCACCTCTTCCCTTGATTACCGAGCAAGATTTCCTGGGGATGCTGCCTGCTGAATGACAGAGGAGCCCGTTGCTCTGTAATTATCACACTTTTAACTGCAGAGGGAACAGATTTTTCTATAGCCCCTCAGCTTCGTTTAAAGAGACAAGTTACTGCAGGATTTATCCTCCACTCGCCCTTTCGGAGCAGCCCAATTTTGGCTGCATCTAAAGGGGCTGCATGGCCTCACTTGAAATCACCATATCTCCCTGCCAGGCACCCCCCAACTTTGTGATACTAAGGGCTAATTTGGCACTTTGCCATGAGCCTGATGGGTGCCCTTAATTTGCATATACATTTACATACATTTTGTAATCAGAAACAAATGAACATGACCATAATATTTGCTTCCACTTGCATATTCCTTGATAGATGAATATAAATTGGTTGTTGTTGAATTCACCAGCAATAAACAGCTGCAGACCCTCCATTTGGTCTTGCAGTTGGCTGTTCTAGAGGACAACAGCCAGTTCTGGTACACAGTTTGATGGGTTGAGATCTCCACTGACTGGTGTGAAACTACAGAACTGATGGTCACCAAGCACTGAAGAGTAAATATTGCAAGGGGTGAATCCGCTGTTTTATGCCCCTTCTTATGCCTCTCTCTGGCCATGGGGCAGAAGGCTGGTAAGAACTCTGCTGGTGACTTAGTTCTGCAGCGAATATTCACTCTCTCTTTCCCTTGCTCATTCTTCCTGATTTAAGTTCCTTTGGTTGCATTTAAAATACTAATTTCTTTCCATTCGGCTTGTAACTTTTGATGCATTGCCAGATGAGCACCAGAGAAAGATGAGTTGTTAAGATATTAATTACTGTTTATAAAATGCTTTGAAACTCCAAAGTGCAGTTTAAGCACCATTTGTTATTCTTAATAATAAATATTAACACTGAGCAGGAGCTGCGGAATTTCAATTTGGATTCTACATAACCCTTCAAAGAAATGACCTAGGACCCATCTCCCCTTGGTGAACGCAAACTGCCTGCAGCTCTGGACCTAGCTGGGTTGGTTTGGTATCTTCTCCTCCTTTTAATGCAGGGCAGCCACAGGGAGATTACAGGCCCCTGGATGGAGCGTGCCATTGATTCAAACAATCCAGCTGCAATACATGCTGACAGCTATATTCTTCTTGTTTCACTCTTCTGTATTATAGATGACCATGAGGCTACAATCCTTTTCTGCTTGATTGCAGATCAGCTACAGCCCTCGGGCGACAAAGAAGTTGTAGCCCACAGTTAGGCAAAGTTTGCACATCATCTCTGCTGAAATTAAGCAAATGGTGGTTGGGTACAAAGGAGATTGCCATTTGGTTTGAGGTGGAACTGGTTAAGACAGAAAAATTTGTAGGCAAGGAGACAGGACTCAGGGAGTAAAAACAGGATTGAAATGTTACTTTATTAAATGCTAAGCCATAGTTCATGTAGGTTGTTTATAGCAGCTGTTCTGGCTTGGTTTTACTTGCCTGATGGTATAAGACAACAGCTCTTGGTTGTCACAAAGAGTAGCTTTGAATGAGCTGAGTGAGGTTCTGAAGGACTGAATGTAGCTGGAGTCTGGGTACCAGCTTCCTCTATCAGCCCATAGACCAGCCTGCTGGCTCCTGCTTGGTCCCAGAGTGTGCACAGGTAGGATCTAAACTGGAATTTTTGGGCATTACTAAATACTGATTTAAATAAATGTAACTAATTATAATTATGGACGTGAGCAGAGCCAGAAATTCTTCTTTCCAACATATGATCAGGAGATAATTTGATTTCAGAAGAAAGGTTTATTTTCCTTGGGTTTTGCCCTAACAAAAAAAAAAAAAAAAAAGGAAAGAAAAAGAAAGAGTTGATCTGTTATTACTGTCCAGGCTTCTGCTGAGCTAGGCAGCCTGTCATGGAGGTCAATCAGCAGTAAATATAGCCCCAAGCAAGACAGCACATGCTGTAGCCTTGCTTTCATCCTTATTCAAGGGTGGGGGTGTGCAGGTCATTTGCCACAGGGTAATTTTTGTTAAATTTTGGTGGAAAATGGGGGGAGGTAATCCTCCCGGGTACATTGAGGATGCTGGAAACGACGTGACAAAGCTACAGGGAAAGAAGTGGAGGAGGACCACATCTGTCCGGCAAACTCTGGCACTACTAAGAGAAGATGAGCCTCTGCACGTCAACCTCGCTGAGTGCTCCCAGGTGCGGGAGAAGGTGGTAATCCATGTGATGAAATGGTAGAGCGGCCACCTGTCCTGGGCCAATTTCTGATTTCACTTTACCTCTTGCTCCTTTGAACTTTGCTGACCCACTTTGAACTTGATGGAGAGCAAAACCTCTTTCTCTCCCAAGGCAACTGCCATGTTGTTGCTGTCCAGAGACAGCAATGTGACTTTTGGGTGTATGTGTGTGTCACTCCTTCATTGCAGGCAGGTTTGCTGCCACTGTAAACCTGAAGAACAAAGCATTTGTCCTTCCTCCATCTGTCAATAGGTCTGGGAGGTGACAGCTGGGTGCAAAACAGCGCAAGGGCTGAGATAGATAGGTGTGGGGATGTAGGGAGGACGGTGGATGTCACAGACTACTCAAAACAGAACTGGTTTGTATTTGAGTATGTTTGTCCTGAAATAGGGCTGGGACGTGAGTACACCGGATTATTTTTCTGTGTTGCCAACACCATTGCCACTCATGCTGTTTTCAGCTGTCCAGGCCCTGCCTGCATGTACACTTGCTCACCTCATTATCCTGAGAAGAGACCAAGGTATAACACATAAAGAAAGTGGGGTGGCAGAACTTGGATGGTCTGGTTGTTAGAGTTCTGGCACCTAAGAGACTAATTTTCATTTCTGCATGGGTTTCACATGTCCCTGGGTTGATTTGCTGGGAGACTAAAGGACTCAAGATTGAATCAACTGACCTTTCTTTGGAGGGGATGTGTTCCTGGTTACCTTCTGTGTCTTAGTTTCCATGTTTGAAATATGTATCTGGTGGGGCTTCCTGTACTCTAGACATGAAGAATCCCATGTGCTTCTGCGTGACAGTGATAGAGACATATAAATATCTTAGTAGGACAGGTAAATGATGATAATTCACGAGCATTGAGTAGGACGACCTGGTTTGATTGTCAGTTTTCCAGCTAGGCTCACAGTTAGAAATTAAGGTGTCTTTCCTTGTTATGTGGCCATCTTTGAGAAGTGTTCCTCATCTTGCTTTTCAACTGAAATCTCCCAGTTTTCTTTTGCTTTGTGCAGTATCACACTATGAGTACTCAGACCCTTCCCAGGCCAGGCTGGAGCTGCACTGGTGAAGCCAGAGCCCAAGCAGCAGCGTAGCCTCCTCTCTGCCTTGGGTGATACGCAGCAGATGCTGTACTGCAGGGTGCAAATAGGAACAGTGGGAGAAGGAGAGCTTTTGACTCTTTTTTTGGTATCTGTCCCCCGAATACCCTCTATCATGAACCTCAGATGCTGATCAGATGCTTTTCCTTGTCTGGTGACCCACCTCTGCCTACCTGTCTTCATTGGCGCTTTCCCTGCTGTGGCTGCTGGTTCCAGCCTGCCCCTGTCACTCTTTATGCTCAGGGCTGGCCTCGACCTTGTGCTGTCATGGAGAGCAAAGAGAGTATAAAAGGCTACCAGAACAGAATAGCAGAGTTTGCATTTCCTCTGTTCCTGGATGAGTCATTGCATAAAAAGCAGGACATCAGAGAAGGAAGCCTTCTGGGTTGGTTTTGAGTGTTTAATTAGCCCAAAGCTAATTAAATGTTTTGTGGCTGTAAAGCACTGAAAGGGTAGGTAAAATATTTCTTTTTCTCTTACCTCTCATCAACACACCTTTAACTATTTATGAGATTACAGCAGATATTTGTAGCTGGTCTGCAGTTTGAAATGTAGGCCAAGGAGGAAAGGGGTACTTGTTACTCAGGATTTTGTTCTAAGGTTCAGTCTTCCTCCTCTTACTCAGGGAATTTAACCAGTAAAGTAACCTGAGTGAATGTAATGGACTGGGTTTGACTCTGAGTATTTGACGTAGACCTTTGTCAGAAAGGAAGAAGCAGTTCATTGGTAGATGTAGACATTGGAAAGTCATAGATTTGATGGATGGCCCACTTGGTGGATAAGGAACTGGCTGGCTGGCCACACTCAAAGGGTTGGGGTCAATGGCTCAATGTCCAAGTGATGGCCAGTAATGAGTGGTGTTCCTCAGGGGTTGGTACTGGGACCAGTGCTAGTTAACATCTTTGTCAGAGACATGGACAGTGGTATAGAGTGCACCCTCAGCAAGTTTGCTGATGACACCAAGCTGTGTGGTGCAGTTTACGTGCTGGAGGGAAGGAATGCCATCCTGAGGGACCTGGACAGGCTTGAGAGGTAGGTTAGNGAAGACAGGCTGAGAGAGCTGTGGTTGTTCAGCCTGGAGAAGAGAAGGCTCCAGGGAGACCTTATAGCAGCCTTCCAGTATCTGAAGGGAGCCTACAGGAGAGCTGGAGAGGGACTCTTTGTCAGGGAGTGTAGTGACAGGACAAGGGGAAACGGATTTAAATTGGAAGAGGGGAGATTTAGATTAGATACTATAATGAAATTCTTTCCTGTGAGGGTGGTGAGACACTGGAACAGGTTGCCCAGGGAAGTTGTGGCTGCCCCATCCCTGGAAGTGTTCAAGGCCAGTCTGGATGGGGCTTTGAGCAGCCTTATCTAGTGGGAGGTGTCCCTGCCCATGGCAGGGGGGTAGGAACTTGATCTTTGAAGTCCCTTCCAACTCTAACCATTCTATGGTTTGAGCTATAGGTTAAAACCAGCCTTCACTCTGTAATGCTGCGGGCAGGCCCCAGCGTTAGCTTGCCTGCTGCATTTATTCAGAAGCCTTTCTCAGACTGTGTAGTCTCTTGGGTGGATTTTCATTTCTTCTCAGTTTGTTGCCTTAGTACTTGAGAAAAATGACGCTGTCTCAGTTTTCCAAACCTCTGGTGTGTCTCTGAAGGCATGTGTCTGATTTTCTGGTCTTTCCTGCTGCTTCCATCCTGCCAGCTTGTCTTTCAGGGCCAGAGAGCTTCTCGGTACCTTTCTCCTCAAGGTAATATAGAAAAAATCCTTGGAGCTAAAGGCAGGTTTGTCCACTGAGACTGGTCAGAAGCCACAGTTGAGGCAGAGATGAGAGCAGCTTGTGTTGTGATCTGTGAATTTCATAGCTGAGTAGTGTTTGCAGTTAAATCCCTTAAGCTCCTTTCTGTATATGGCCGAAATATATTGCTTGTATTCCCCAAAGAGTTTTTTTTTTAAATGGGGAAGAAGTGTGTGGAATCAGTCCTTAATAAATTGCTGTTAAAAAAAGAAGGGAAAAAAGAAAAAGGTGAGGCATGTGAAGAGGAAAGAAGATTAAATTGCCAGTTTAGGACCACCCAAAAGAGAACACTGGGAAAGTGGGCAGAATTTCTGTGCTTTCTCTTCTGTCTTTTGCCCTTTCCTCTGTGGTTCCTGTGAGAGCTGCCCTGAGACTCTGTGCAGTAGGAGGTGGGGAGCGCTCCGCAAAGGGTAACTGCCAGACCTCTGGTGTAATTGGAGATCTCTCTAGGTCCTTGATATTCACATAACTTTGACTTTTAAGGTAGATAACAAGAAATCAAAGAACATAAACCAGAAATGCATTGGATATATTGCCATGATTAAGGAGTAGCATTGTTACATGTCTCAGGATAACTAGAGCTAGAGGTATGTTTATATTAATGTCAAAGATGAGGCACAACTCATAGAGGCATATATAGCTAAAAGTTTGCCAGCCCAGGTACTGGTGGCTCTGTGATCACAACAGCTTGGAAGGCAGTCATGTGATAGTGGTGTGGCTATAGGTTTATTGTTGGGTAGAAGACCCTGTCAGAGAATGTTGGATGCTGCAGAAGATGGCAAAATCTTCTTTGTTCAGAGTTCCTCTAGTGGGCACTGTGCTGTTGGAGATATGATTTTTTTTTCTTTTTTTTTTTTAATCCATTGAAAATAAAAAGTAAACATTAGAGTGTCGATGATTAAATTGTATTTCAGGATACTGGCTTAGCTTTTTCCTCCTAAAGTCCCTTTTTTCCTTCATTAATTAAGCTGAAATGCTCATCTGTGTCTCAGCTGCAGCAATGAATGCATCTACAGCAAATTCCAAACCTGCTGGTTTTGAATATGTATGAGAACTATATAGCTATACACTTTATCTCTACTTCACATCTTACATGTAAACATATCTGCAAGGCAGTCTGTTTTTTGACTGCCTTATCTTGTGGCATGTTTAGATGAAAGATGTGTGAAGCAACATTTTGACCAGCTAAGACACATCAGAATAAGACAGCTTGGAAATGTTTTCCTTGTGAGAAATGGTAGTTTTATTCAAATCAAAATATTTAGAAAAAAAATGCTGATTTTGATGACAGTCTGCAGAAAAAGCAATGTATTTTTATTTTGTGTAATTTCTGGAGTCTGACTTTGTTTAAAATGCGATCTGTATCAATTGCATGTGTATTTCTAGCTTATTTTATTACTTACTGACATTATTGTCCCTAGTGCAGACCTACTACAGATGAGCTGCAATATTTCACAAAACCATTGAAATGTTTTAAGAAAGGGGCGTATGCTCCCACACTAAAAAGCTCAGCTCCACTGTGCTATGGCTGTGGGAACTCTTTGGCCCAAAAGGGGAGGCAAAAGGAGACCTGAGCACAGGATAGAGACTTGACCGGAGAGGAGAACTGATTTCCAGCTCGCAGACAGTGAGTGGAGCCTGGAGCACAGGTAGGGTGATGAGTCAGATCGATGCCCTTTGAAACCTCCCAGGAGGGAAGAGTGTCATGAAGCACTATTATCATTTAAGTTTATTGGAAGTGACAGATCTGTAGGTACTCCTGTTTGTCCACCAAAGAGGTCCACCAAAGGAAGAGCCCAAGGAATGATCTTGGACGGACGGGATCTGGGTGGGTTATTCCCCATTTGAGTTCTCAGATGTGCCAGTGTCATTGAACAGTGCAGTCTCTGAACAGTGACAGTAAAAGCAGCAAGGCTGCATATATTAAAGAAGAATAGTACTGATTTGAGAGGCTGGGATTGGCAGCAGCGTGGTCTTCAGCTTTTTAGTGTGTTGGAATGAACCTAAGTAGTTTGCTGGACCTCAGGACTGGGCAGTGGGCATTCCCAAAGAGGACCATAACAAATACCTCTGTGCAAGAAACGCTCTTTGAAATGCAGCCAGCTCAAGCTGAGATCTGGGCTTGATGAGCAAGACTCTGCCTGTGAGAATCACTTGAGAGCTGCATTAGTATGGTATGACAACCATTCTTCAGCTCTGGGATCTTTTCCCTGTCAATGCCGCTGCCAGTGTGGTGACTCCCAGTTTGCCTGAGGCAAAAGATAGCTAAACCAAAGTACTAAGTAACAGATCCTTTATCTCGGGAGAACTATTGGCTGTGATTTCAGACCTCATTTGTCAATGGTGTTTAATTATAGCCCTGCTACCACTTACAGTGGAGGTCACTGCTCTGTTGTAGGTCTATTTAATGCTCCCTCTGGCCTTAAAAATCTATGAATCCATATCCCGCTGTTTTGGGGCATTTGTAACAGTCTCCACTGGTTTTCTTCCAGAGCAGAAATTGCTTACTCTTGGTTACTTGACAAAATATTGTTGTTGGAAAGCTGACTAAAACAATTTAAGCCACTTTTCAGGTCTGGGAGTGAAACAAAATGTGGGTTTCATCTGGTTTAGTTTCTAGCCGTACACTTGTCCAGTTGTTTCCTCCTTGTGAACGTCTGGCTGACGGCTACAGTGTGGGCACATGAACTGTTCGAACATGCAGATATAGTGGCACTAATGAGCTGAGAAAATACATCAAATGTAGAGATCATTGTATAAAATGGTTTCTTGAATATCTGGTCACATAAATAGTATTCACCTTAAAATTAACCTCAAAGACAGAGTGCTCTTTAGCCAGGCAGAGCCTTCATTTGTACTGATGAAAGGTGTGCTTAAGTAAGAAGTAAGCCCAAATCTATTTAGAATTGTTGATCTTGTCAGTTTAAAAAAGTACTACTTTTAAGTCCCACTTTGAAGTGATTCGGGCTTTTTGGAGCCTTGTGAATGGTTTGGGCTTCTAAATACTAATTTTGATTGTTCTACCTTTGTATTTATTTCTATCCCTTTTCACCTTAAAGATTTGGGCCAAAGTGCACATTTCTATTTGAGATTCTTTCCTTGCCCTTGTTTGCCTTTAATAGTTTTTGCCTTCAATAGTTTTAATGATCTGATACTGAACTAAAACCAAGGCCATTCAAATGTTCTTTTTTTTTTTTGAAACTGAGCAAAGAAGGAAAATTAATTGCAAAAATCTTGCTTTAATGTGATGTTAAAGTTGTGAATTTCAGAATTAAATGCTAGTACCTGCTACAGTCAAAATGCCACATGGCATCCATTCAAATGTGCTTCAGGCACCCTGCACTTGAATTGTGCGCAAGACAGGAAAATAAAAGAGCTAAAATGCTGTCAGGTTAATAATAAATTGTGCATACATGTGGCACATTTCATCAGGGTATTCCTAAGCATCTCACAACTACTGATAAATCAGTCAGCCTTCACATCACTCTACCACACTGTGGAATGCATGTTATCTCCATTTTACTGAGGGCAGAACTGAGAGGCAAGCAGAATGTGAATTACTGAAGGGTATCGAGTCAGAAGCTGCCTGAGGTGGGTCTGGAATCCAGAATGCTAAATCCTAAGTATTAAACAATATAGTAGTTTATGTAGTTTTATCAATGTGTGCTAGCAAAGTTGCAAATACCGTGGTTTACATTGAATGTGAAGCTAAAAATGGAGCTTTGGATTTTAGGGGTTATTGTAAAATTTCAGTGGGGTTATTGTAAAATTTCAGTTGATTGAAATGCAAAGAAAGATCTATTTTTATTCCTTCTAGTGGAGTAGATTTTCCATACCCAAGAAGTTCTGCCTTTTGTGGCTGTTGTCATGTAACTTTGTCAACTGAAACCATCTTGAACCAGCTTGTTCCCTACCTCTTGCTAGTGTGCTGTGCTATTTGGGCTATGCTTTATGGGTTCTTCTGTTTAGTGTTGGTTTATAGCAGTAATGAGGAAAAATAGATTTGTGGGAATAAAAGTTTTAGCTGTTTTTGCCCGTATGTGGTTTATGTGCTCTTCAATTTAATTTTTCAAAAGATGGAAGATCCAGTTAATTTAAATGTTTCCAGTAGAGAGAGGTTTATGGTTTCACCAAAAATACCAAAATGAACCACTAATTTGAAGTCTTTGAATGCTTTCCTGACCATCCCCTTGAATGTTAGGTGACAGGAGAAAGTGTAATAGGGTCTTACATAGTTCCCTCCCCTCTGCATTTCTGCAAACTTGCCGAAGTGATACTCTCACGTAATCTCTTCCTGCTTAGCATTCATTGTCAACATAAACAGTGAGTTTTACCTGCAACTTTGCTTCAGAGTGGAGTTACTCCAATGAACAGTTGAAGGCAGGTCTCTTCTGTGCTTGGCTTCCAACTGAGAAATAGACCTGACTTTTGATAAGGTAGTTCACATGTGATGGAGACAGAAGAGTTTTTGATTGGACTTTTTTTTTGTTTCGTTTGTTATTTTGAGAGAAGATCACATGGAAAAAGAAATTCCTGAAAAGACCTGGGCTTTTTATCTTTGTTCTCTTTCCGCAGCTTAAAAAGAACATTTTAGAAGAGTTCTTTCTTCTGTGTTCATTGCCCAAAAGACTCTTCTTTAGACCCTGAGGTGATTCCAGTGTTTTCCATTTCCAGTGTTAGCCTTGAAAAGAATATTTCCTGGAAAACAACAGGCACCCAAGTGAGCAGGAAGTTCTGCATGGAATGAAAATGGTGGCAGATGGGGCTTGATGACCTTGTGCCTATTCTGGAAAGAATGATATAAAGAGAAGACTTGAGTAGAGGCTCGTTAGCCCAAATGTTCTCTCTTATTTTCTCTGTAATCTTAAGATGATGCATTTGACCACAGTGTCTTCCAACAGATACTCTGTTTTACTGCATAGCTTACAGGAGTGTGGGTACGACTCCTATGCTCAGGGGTAACTAACAGTTCTTACCTGGCATTTGTTATAGAAGCTGTTTAAATTAATTTATTAGAGGCTTTAAGCATTTATTATGGATTATTTTAGTGCAGTGCACAAAGTAATTTAATTGTGAAGAAGCACATCACTGTAATTCCTTCAGGTCTGTAGTAAAACTCAGCAGAACTAGGCCAGAAGGAAACAGATCTAAACTAACAGGCAGTGCTGAGATCAGGAGTGACATTTGTTGGTAGTGCTGTCAAAGTGGATCCCAAGATACTCACAGAAAAGAGTGTGGCCAGTCCAGACTGAGATGTATTGCTAGAGGTATTAGCTCCCTGATAGATGGTTGGAGAGTAGTGTCCAGGCCTGTGACTGTATGGATCTTTTCCGTAAACCTTTCTGGCAGTCTTTCATAAGCCAAACCACACCTAAACACCAACACTCCAGCTGTTCCTTCCTCAGAGCAGAAGTACAATGAGTTGATTTTTGTAGCTGCTTATGGCTCTACTGCTTTTCCTTCAGCATAATTGTCCCATCCAGGCTTCACCCTATCTCTGTGGGGCCCATCACTCTGGTTGGAGTAGGAAGGAAGCACATAGCACTGTGACTTTGGCACTAATCCTTGTTTCTCTTGACCCCAACCCTACCATAGTAAATTAAGAAGGCTGATTTCACGAAGGGGAGGTGGAGTGAGAGAGATGACAGATGATGTGAGGGGAAAGCAGAGCTGTCAAGATGATCATGGCTGTTAGGGGAAGAGCCTCCCAGTTGCGACTGGCCATGCCAGCTTTTGCATGCTGGCACTGGGAGGCAAAGCAATCTCTCTGAAGCAAAGCTATGGGAAGCTGGGGGTTGGGCTCTGCAACTGGGGAAAAAGAAATTGAGTCAGCAAGGGAGAACCTTTGTGTTCTTGTGCTGTGTGTTTGAGGTGGGAAGGCTGCCCAAGCATGGAAAACCAATCAGCTTTCAAGGCACGCACCTGGAAGGTAAAGCTGTACTTTCACATTTGCATACTAATATTTGTCTTCAACTAAGTGAAGTCAACATCTTTTGAGGATCTGTTCCAGGAACGTCTGCTGAGAGGGCTCTTAATCTCCCTTGTTTTGATGTGTGATTCCTTTGCTGGAATTGGCTACCTGATATTAGAGACACACTGCTCACACCTTCCTAGCCCTCATCAAATGCGTCCCAAGAACCTTGCCACATGTAAGAACAATGCAGCAATGCATAAACTTATTTTTTCTTACAACAGTCATCATTTTTTTTCCTCATCCCTCTGCTCTTGACTTTGGGGACTGAAGTCTTCTAGATCTTCAGATGTTACTGTGCATCCTACCGGGTCCGCACATTCCACATGTATGAAATTAGAGGAGTTGTAGAAGGTTGGAGTTTCCCTTTTCTTTAATAGGATGATGTAAAAGAGCTGTGACCTTCTTTTTTTTCCCTCCAGGACTTATGACAGAGAACTAGATAGTGGAACATGGCTACCATACTCAAGATAAACTCATTTCTGGGAAAATACTCATCTCTGTTATCTCCTAGACCATTTGCTATGAATTGCTTCTGTCTGTCTGAACTGACTCTTCCTGACCCCTTTGAGATTCAAAGCCCTGACAAGTTTAAACACTCTATGTTTTCCAGGGTTAATCATTATATGTGGTGGATACAACAGGCATCTCTTCTGTATGTGGGAATCTCAGAAAAGAGCAGATGCTTGATTGTCATTCTCCACAAGAATGTGTAAATTGCAAGACATGAGGTAAAAGCTCCATCTGCTGGAACAGTCTTTGAAGGCCCTGTTGGAGACCATCTCCATCCTTCTGCTCTCAAATGAGGTGGCTTCATTAAGGGCCTCCTGTAGCAAATAGGAAAGTAAAGACAGTGTGGAAAAGATAGCAGGCAGAAAGCAGCTGGAGCTGAGGTTACTCGCGTGCTGAGGCAGCAACACCAAGGATGTCTTGTTCATCATTGGTACTGGAGCCAGGTGGTGTATATCTAAGGGCTTGTTACATCTTCATCTGGTAAAGTAGTATCATGAAACCTGGAGTATATTAAGGTGCTGTTAAGTGCTTAGAAGTTGTTAAGAGTTTCAGAGACTCTGGAGATCAAGATATCAAATATAACTTACAGTATATGAGATGGTACAACCCAAATTACCATAATAATAAATAGACCTCTTTGACCATGCTAGGGTTCTTTGCTAGCATCAGTTGAATAATACCCAGTGAAAAATGAGTGGAGAAGGGATTCAGTCCTCCTGTGGGGCTGAATACGTCTATAGTCATTACTTCTGGCAACATTTGATTTCTTTATATGAGCATTGTGTATTTCCTGAAGGAGGTCCTGCAGGGCATAAAATTATAAGGAACAATCAAAATTATATGTGACTCTGAAGAACTACTGAAAGGTGGCAGCATGGCATTTACCATATTTTTAACAGTGAGATGTGTTTAGGCATTATTAAAGATGGGATTTGCCAAGGTGGTCTTGTAGATGGCACTGGACATTCCAAACACTGTGGCTATATCTACCATGATGGCAAGGTAATACCATAGAATACTAGACATCAGAGGTTCAGACAGGTTCAGACCAAGCCTGAATGTTTTTATTTGAGATTTTATAGCTGCAATACAGGGTAGGACTGCATGTTCTGAAATACTGGAAGGCCCAACTGGAGCTTTCTAGGGTTTTGCATTTTACAATTCTCAGGTTGATAGATTTTACTTTCTTAGCATCTTGAATATCATGCCAAGAAGCTTTGTGAGATGTAGTGGGGGATAACAGTGGTCTTCCCTATTAATAGAGCCCCTCCCCCACCCATTATATACCTGCAAATTTGCAGTGGTGATGAGGAGCACTTCCAGAGTTTAGTGAATAAATCTTTGGAGACAACCTCATCCTCTTTTGCAAATCATGGTATGGCTGTAGCTATCTAACTAGCTTAATCTTTTATGTTTTCTTCCCCATTCTTTTTCAGGGTGTCACTCATAAGAAAGCTTGCCCCCAGTAGAAGTGAGTGTTGCTTTCTCTAGAAGTCATACAAGAGATTATGTAGGAGTGAAGAAGCAGCTTTTGCTCATGCTATATTATACCAAATAACAAAAGAGCTTGTTTGCCTGTTCTAGGTCTGAAGGAATCTAGCAGATGCATACATGTTGTCTTCTGTTGTAAGTTTAGATTAGTGACGTGGACCTTTATCTGACTCTCCAAACCCAGGACTGGCTCAAAGTTCTTGCATACCCAGTCTGTAGGACATACCTTGGAGTGGTGTTGTTGACCTCAGTGTTCTTAATGCAAGACCTGATTTTTTTTCCTGACTCTTCTTGTTACTGTGGGAGGTTGATCAAGCATTCAGTACTTGGCATAGAAGTGTGTTAGACTTCCTCCAGCAGATAGAAGCTAAACCAGTTAATCTTTCACCCATAACAAGCAGTTAAGTTCATGTATGTTATGACTGATAGGCAATCTCTTCCTCTTGGGTAGTTTATTTTTCTCTAGTCATTTAGTAAGAAGGAATCAGTGCCTTTCAGATGGTGGTGTGCAGAACTGATGCTATTTGTTAGGCTTCAGCTCTGGCATTCTGCAGCATGGCCAGGGTCAATATATTCTGTCTATATACCATAAAAGAAAGGGGCCACATGTTTCTACCTCACCTTTTTATGGCTAATCCTGGAGAAAAAAAATGAGTATTCCTTATTGTCCTCCCCACAGTGACAATGATCATGAGCGTTCTAGGGCAATATTACTCAAAGGCACAGATACCCACTTGAACTCTCTGCAGTGGTGAGTAATGTGCTCTCAGGAGACGAAGCTACAGTAATTCCTGGAACAGAAAGTTGTCAGGCTGGTCTGCATAGTGTTTCTGATTGCTTTACAGAGTTCTGTTGTGGCACGACTGATAAGCAATATGTCCATAGAATGTTACGTTATATAAACAGCCAGAGAGATGTACTCAATTGTCCTCTCAGTGGAAATCATCAGGATCTGGATCTAATGTTCTTAACCCTGTTATTCTACACCTTCAGGCTGGCAAGATTCCTCACCAGACTTTTGAGATCTAGCAACTGGTGGTTACTGAAAAAGTCCTTATAAATGTTCTTCTATATGTTCTGTTAGTACAACTATTTCACGACAGACTTGTTTACAAGGGAAGATACCGTGTGCTCCATCTGCTGCTCCATGTACTGCCTGGGCTAGGTTTCTGTTGGCTTAGTTCTGCAACTGTGTAGTTTTCTATTACTTTCCTATATATGCTGCCTAATATCCAGGATTAGGTAGTACAAAGCTATGATTTTCCTGATCTCCCTTTACCAAGTGACAGTGTTTGGGTTGTCATACCTCTCTAGATGTCCCGGTGGACCTCAGCCTTCTTCCATCTTATGTGGATATAGACCAGAATGACTTGCAGATAATGTTCCTAATTGAGTGGCTGCTGTGCACGACAGATGGGAGGTGAGCGGTTGAATACGACTACCAGTTTGCTTCTTACAGATTCAGGAGATTGTGATACAAGCCAAGCGGTCACCGAGGAGGAGTTATTTCTCAGAGTATGAGTTTTGAATAGGATCTGCTTAAAGCTATTTGAACGTGTACAAGTCCCTGGTAAAAAGATGGCTCCTACATGCTGCTCCTGCAACATGCTGGGTTAATATTCAGTTCTTGGGGTTCACCTTGTAAAAATATCAGTGTATCACATACACAGTTACATCCAATGTTGGATTCTGTTTTAAATTGAGTATTAGTGATCCTTCACCAACTGTTGCATAGTCTTCAATCCTTGAAGGCACTGAAAACCTGGCTACTGAAGGTCCTGAGCAAGCTGCTGTAATATGACCCAGTGGAATTTGGGTGGTCAGAAGAGATGCTCTTGAGAGGTACCTTCGAACCTCAACTGCTTTCTGATTCTGCGAACTTGGAAGGAGATGGTTAGTGCCTGTTTCTGCAAAATGTTGTGAGATGGCAGTATAGACCGATCCATTTTCTGTTCTTGATGAACATTATGTCCTTGACAAGACAGCTAGGTCAGATTCCCGTTCAGGAATACCATCCTTCAGTTGTTCCTTGTTATATTTGAAATGCTTTTCTCTTATGCTCCTGGAGGGATACTGCTTACCGGTCCTTTCCAGCGGGATCCCCACACTAACATATTCTTGGAAAAGAGAGAACAGGTATTATCCCTTAGTAATTAGAGGTCATAGAAAAGAAGGTATCTCTTCCAGATCCCTCAGCAATAGTGCTCATGACCATCACTGAAATCCAAAGATGTATTAGATCTTTGCTCCCTAATAGTTATTGTTTTGTTTCAAGGCTGTGTCTCCCTAGTGAAGGAAGTTTTTATTAGCTCTTTAAGTATGGGACTGATTGCTCACCTGTCAGTGAACAAAGCTCTGTAAGTTGTAATCAGAATGATGGCTGAACAGCTTTCCCTGGATCATGCTGCAGTTATGAATTGTTCAAGAACTAAGAGAAAACTGTGGCTTTCCATGACCTCATTACACACGTGGAGATACAAACAACCTGGGACAGCCTGACATATGCTGCTGGTGCTAACACCTTCCTTTCCCATGCTTTCGGTGCATGAATACTTAGAGCTGGATCCTGGCTGGTGAGGAATATGAATTCCTGGAGAGGAGGTTTTTCACTCATGCACCAAGCACCTGTGGGAAATTTTATTTTTCTGTCTTGACGTTATGGCACAGCTCAGCTGCAAAGAGATGGCATTTAGAAATAAGAGACTAAATTGTGTTGTATTTCTGTGCTTAAGGCCCAGGTGAGGTATCAATTAGTGCTAGAGTTTGACTGTGTTTGGCAGTCTTGTTGGAGGTGGGATTGTGCTTTCTCAGTTTATACAGTGCTCAACACGCTTGTGTACTGTTGGAAGCCAATTATTATGATGGTGGCTTTTCTGGATTCAGAAACTAGCCAGGCTATGAATTGAATGCTCCACTCATCTCCTTTCACTTAGGTCATGGAAGGACTGCTAGCTGGGAATAACTTTGAACCTTTATTGACATACAGTGGATTTGAACTGATGGCTTGGAGGTGAAAAGCTTCACATGGCTCAGCAGTGTCTTTTGTATAACAGATGTGAGAAAATGAGCATGGAAGCTATTTATTGCACACGCTCCTTTTCACAGATTTAAGAAAGAGTAGAGCTTTTAAAACATTTTTTTCAAAACCAAAAAGATGGATAGCTCTTTTTCTCTACAACTTTTCTGGCTGTTTTCTGGTGTTCTGTCTATGGCCTAGTGTGTATTACATTAAGACATTAACGAAAAGCATTTTGGACTGTGTACAAGAAAAAAAAAATCCAACCCTAAAATTCTTTTGCATGCAAAGTGCTGTTAATTTTAGGGGCCTGATCCTAGTCCGTTCAGTGAAAAGAGACATCTGCTGAATTCAGTGGGTATGAGGTCCTGCCCTGCCCTGTGATTATGCACTTCGGTCTGCATCTGCATGGATCCCGCTGCAGGCAGGAGGTCTACATTTAGACATTCACACAAGAAAATGTAGTGTTTTGAAAGATGCAGAATGCAGCTGTTTCCCATCATTATGTTTCACATTTACTTAAGTCAGCAGTTACTCTTTTCCAAGCAGTGCCTTTCAACAATAAACAAGGCAAATGCTTCCAATAGAACCTCTTGATGACTTCTATTTAATTTAAATATATATATTGCAGCAGCAAATACAGCAATAACATGGAATATAAAACTCACTAACACATCCTCTAAAAATGATATGTAGATTTAGGAGGGAGAGAAAAAGAAGATGTGTTTCTTCTGATTACTCATGCTGTATTTAGGGTGATTATTGTAAGTTGGAGGAGCGTGTACTATATATTCTTATGTGTAATAAATGGAATTCTCGCTTTACAGGCACGCTGGAACTCCACCCTAATTGGAATTGGAGTGAATGAATCAATAATTAGTTGGTACTTACTTATACCAAACCCAGAGGCATGCTGAACACATTATAGATACCAAGTAAATTTCAAGATCATGGTCTTTATTTTCAAATCAGTCGGCAATTTGGGAAGGCGGGTGTTTATAACAGAAGACTGAGTTGTTCCTTGGCCAAAGAGACCTACTGAAGCACGAATCTTAGTATCTGATGGTCAAAGGTGGTTAACTAGCACTGTGGTGGCCTTTTTTTGAGAAGTCTTTCCCTTAGAGCTGTTCCTGGACTGGGGAGTAGGTGGGTGAGAGAGTGTGCAGGCTTAACAACAAATGGTGTAATAAAATAGACATTTTAATAAGATATAATAAAAAGAGGAATATAGCTAGGGAGTAAATCTTGTATCACTTCAGGGGCTGGGAACCCTGCTTTCACGCTGGCATCAGATGGATCTTGGATGGATTTTCTTCCTCCTTCCCATGCTGTAGTGCCTTTTATTTTGTGTAGCAAACAGAATCATCTGTCCTCTCCTGATGAGCTGCAAGGTTACCTCTGTCAATAACACCCACCAGCACACAGCCCAGTACAGAGCACTCCAGCAGGTTCCCATGCAGTGTCTACTCCTGCTACTGTATGGTCTCCTATGCCCAAGTATAAGGCCCGACAGAGCAGACATGGCCTGGTTGAGTTCACTGACTCCTCAAATACAGTGTCTTCCACAAGGCTCCCAATACAGAACTGAGTTACAAATTAATCTAACCTGAATCCTGTAATGAGCCTAGATTTTATTCCATATTAGCTATAATGAGTATCGAGAAATAAAGTGGGAGTTTTATTTCCCCTACCCCCTCTTTTTTTCAAGAGGAGATGTATAATCTCAGGAATCATAGTGAGGTGTGTAACATTGTACGAGTTGGATTCAGTGGTGAAATGCTAGTAATTCTACTAAGACCTTCCAGCAAAGAGGTACCATGACAGTGAAGATACACTATCTGGGCTACTGGGAGGAGCCTGCTAGAGGTCCCGTTTAACGTGGAAATGCCACCTCTAGATTTTTATAGGACATTTGAGTGCCTTGTGGATGGATGCACTGTGCCATTGCTGTCTTTGGATGGACTGTTGGCATATGGCACGAGTAAGTGCCCAGCTTAACTAGGCAAAGGAGTGTTCCTTGCCCTCCAAGTCTGCACAAGCTGCTGCCTCTTCAGAGCTCAGGTGGTGGTCTCTGACAGTGGTAGTACAAGATGTCCTCCCTGCTGTGGCCGGCCACCCAGGCCTGCTATGAGCAGGGAAGGGCTCAGATAGTACGGAACACAACTAGTGGAGCAGCATCTCTCATCCTGCCTCACATAAGATTAGATTGCCAGCAGAAATAGGGATTGGGAGTTTTCCTTCTTGTTTCCAGGTTTCCCCCTTGTTCTGCAGTTTCTGTTCCTTTCTAGAGCAGACTGGGTAGCAGTAAGCGATACTGACAATGAGAGTCAGGTGGGTTTGGAGAAGGTCCCCCTTCCTCCACACTTGCTTGACTAGACTAGTCACAGCCTTCTGTGGCTCCAGCTCTGCTTCTGCAGATTGCTCTGAGGGGAATATTAGCATCCTCTAATAACTCTGTCAGACTTATCGAGGGATTTGTTTTATTAATTCCAAGACTGGGTACAGCAAATAGATTACAGCTTGGGCCACTTCATAGGCTTAAGGAGCCCTTTCTGTGCTTACTTACCACTTTTTTTTCCAAATCTCCTTGTGTTAACTCCTTTTTCTGTTCTTTGTGTTACTATTTATTGAATATCCTCAGTGCTGTATGTGTCACAGGGAATATGCCCAAAGTTCATTCCCATCCATCATTTTTTGGATGATAAGAGAGGAAAGGAGGCAGCACAATTTGCAATGCATTTGGGGGTAGTAAATGCCTTTGGTAGCTGTCACGGTGATGGTCTGAGAACAAGACAAAGCTGAAAATACTCAGCATGGGTGCAGATTCTTGCTCAATAGGAGAGGTATGCTCTTTCTGTGGCATATGGTGGGTAATGCCTGGGTTCCCAATCTCTTTGTCAGTCTTGCAGGTGATGCAGATGAAGGTGAAACACCATGGGCCTGACTTCTTGCAGATATCAAAGTGCCTGTAATGAAACTAGTTGTAGTTTCTTGGGTCACTTAGCTAGTTTGCTTTAGTGTAAGAATGCTCAAAATAGGTTAATTTTTGTGGTGGTCAGCATGGGAAAGTCCACTGTTGTGCATCCTCTTCAGCAAATTCCCTGTTGCCTTTATGGGCTGATAACCTAGCATTGTTGCTTTTGCTGGATCTGAGACATCTGAGAAGAAGCATCTATGCTGGTGAATCCAGGGAAGGCATTCCTAGTGGGGAGGGTATTTAATTTAGGGGGATTCATCCAGTTGCCATCCCTTCCTGGTGTCCAAATACATTAAAATAGGAAGGCTGTTGGAGAGAAATTGTCTTCTGTATCCCTGAGATCTGTTGTGTGAGTCACCTCCAGCTTACAAGAGCATCTCTTGCTATGATATGATGCAGCCACTGAAGTGTCACATTAGCTGAGTTAGTCCTTGTTAAAGTCAGGAGAAAATTTAGCTTGTAACGGGGCTGTCTGACTACAAATGTAGTTACATGGGAACATAACTCTCTTGCAAGAAGTTTTTGAAAGGCTTTGCAAAGCATGAGTCTCTCTCACTGTGAAGCGAAATTTGAATGAGGACAGGAGTTTCCAACCATAAGTGTTTGCATGGAAGCACGCACAGAGATGCCTAGGTAACATTAGAGAAGTGTGGAAAAAGAGGCAGAAATTCAAGCCATATATGCTTTTAGAAGGTCACAGGTTCTTGTTTCATCCAAGCTGGGAGGGAAAGAGAAATCATCTTCCTGTTTTTACCACTGAAGATGACCTATGAAAATGCAAACCCAACTTTCTATGTAACCCTGTCACTGCTCCTAATATATTAATGGTTTATAAATAGTGGTCCCAAATATTGTAGCTAAAGGTGGGAAAGTCATTTAGGCCCTACATGTTTTCTGTGAGTGGCCACTTAGGTGGAAAAAGCATTGGCATTTTTAGTATGTAAAATGATGATCCGTATGGTGGCTTTTGCTGTTTGCATGGAACACTGAATGACAAATTTTAGTGTTTGTGGAGGGGACATGGACCTGATGGAGTGGGTACAGAGGAGGGCCACAAAAATGATCAGGGGTTTGGAGCACCTTTGCTATGAGGATAGGCTGAGGGAGCTGGGGTTGTCCAGCCTGGAGAAGAGGAGGCTCCAGGGAGAACTTATAGCAGCCTTCTAGTACCTGAAGGGAGCCTACAGGAAGGCTGGGGAAAGTCTGTTTACAAAGGCCTGCAGTGACAGGACGAGGGGCAGTGGCTTCAAGTTGGAGAAGAGCAGATTTAGACTGGATATTAGCAATAGGTTCTTTACTATAAGGGTGGTGGAACACTGGAACAGGTTGTCCAGGGAGGTGGATGAGGCCCCTTCCCTGGAGATATTCAAGGTGAGGCTCAACGAGACCCTGGACAACCTGGTTTAATTGAGGGTGTCTCTGCTGACTGTGGGGAGGTTGGACTAGATGACGCTAGATGTCCTTTTCAGTCTGAGCCATTCTATGATGGTCATGGGCACGCACTATCAGTGTCCATATTTTTCTATGATGTCTTTCCTTTGTCCTCTGGTGTCTTGAGCTGTAGCTTGTTCTTGGCCCACGTGTTGCAAGTGAATTCTAGGGCAGATACGTGTGTGATACTGCAAAAGAGAAAGAGATGGCCACCAGGCCCAGGTGAGGAACAAGAATCTCCAGAGAGGTAGAGTGCTCTTAGGCTGATTTGTTCAAACACAGTCTGTATTTCTTATTCGTAAACTTGTCAGCCTGTGTTTCTGACAAGGATAACAGCTTTGTTCTCATTGGATTTTTGGCCATTTTGGGCAGTACCGTATACTGCTGGTGGAGGGACAGGCTTCTGACAGGTTTAGACCTGTGCTAAAATATACTAGTTACACAAATGGCTTGGTGCAACTAACCCAAGGACAAGATTCAGAACTGGTCCTGCTGTAGATCACTTAGATGTCTTTGTGCTGTAGACGCAGAATGGTTACCATATGCGGAAGGTCTCGATGGACCAGCACTCTTCTGTTTAGAAAAGAAGTGTCTGAAGCAAGAGGTGAGGTGGATAGTGATAATCAAGAGTGTTGTGGTGATGCTAAATAGAAAATGTTTATTCATAGTCCTTTATTAAGCAACAGGTAGGGCATGCCCAATGTGATATATTCAGCTGTGTACTTTAAATGACTAAACAAAAATACTGTTTCACACCACAGCAATGCTAGTTCCAGAAGAGACCAGACAAATTAAAGAAGGGAAGAGTCCATCAAAGCTGTTCAACTTTTTGATCACGGTGCCACCTCCACCAGTCTCTCTTGGCTGGAAGGTGTTAATAAGGGTACTGTGAATTTTTTCAGTACCTTTGTCTCTTCCCTTGTGCCTGGCTGCTGTCAGAGGCACGGCCCTGGGGTCTGCCCTGCTCCGCTACTGCAGCTCTTCGCTTGTGCTGCCTGGCAGCTGTTACTGACGGGATTCTCTGGGGAGAGTGCAATTTGAATTAGAATAATAAAAACGTAGAAAATGATATTTCAAAATATCTCAAGGGCCAGCTAGTCTTTCCAAGACAAGATCAGGTGAATCTGAAAAATTAATGAGAAATACTTGTCTAGTCTTTTCTTAATAGTCCCCGATGCTGGTGGCTAACTCCCAGTAGCCAAGCTATGCCAGAGCTTCGCTACCCTGTTGCTACCAATTTTTTC
Organism: Nycticryphes semicollaris; assembly: GCA_013400055.1. NCBI lineage: Eukaryota > Metazoa > Chordata > Aves > Charadriiformes > Rostratulidae > Nycticryphes > Nycticryphes semicollaris. The sequence continues at coordinate 646,196 of VXBJ01007792.1, read as the reverse complement.
TAACATTAAACCAAAAAACTTCCCCTGCTGTATCATATGTTTCTTCTCATTCTACCTATGGTGAATACGGAAGATGCTCTGTAGTTTTCTGCTTGCACCTGCCCTTCAGGAGTTACACAGTTGGGTATATTTGTGTGCTCCACAAGACTGTGAGCACAACTGGCTGAATTGAGATGCGGGAGGGTGCTGTGGAAAATAGCAGGGAGCAAATCCACTATTTCCTCCAGTGCCCAGGCATCTAGGAAGAAACAGAAAGAGGCTTCATCCTGGAGTGCTCTGGCATTGTATGTAGGTAGTTTAAGTGAAGATCAACAGATAGTTTTGAGGGGACTGAGTAATTAAATCCAGGTTGGACTTTTGCTAGTGGGCTATGGAACTATTGGCTTTCCCCCCTGCTATGTTAGCCAGGGTCCTGAGGAATGTGCATGAGCATATTTGTTGGTGTGTGTGGGAGAAGATGGTAAGTACACTGAAAGCTGTGCAAGCAGCTTTAGCTAAGAATAGTAATGATACAGAGTTAATTAGAGAGATTATTATGAATTCATTTATCTAAATTTCTTTTTCTGTTGTTGGTATTCTATTTTTTTTTACTCTTACTGGAGTTAAGTAACCCTATACATTAGTTTCTGAAAGGAGCAGGCATACTTGATCCATTTATACCATGTTGATATGAAGGCACAATGGCATGGCCAGGCAATTGTAGTGAACCCATAGTTCCTTGCAAATGTCTCCCCAGGTAGCCATAGCTCACACTCTGCCTGAGTGTTAGGGTTGCACGAGAGGAGAAAGTTTGGCCCCTTGAGGCAAGGAGTCTGTTTTCTTTTGTACGTACAGGATCCACTCAAACTTCATATGCTTTAGGGAGTGACATACTCAGGCATGTGTCAGTCAACCTCACATTTGACCCTGTGGAGAGGGCAGGCTGCCCGTGACATGAATGCACACAGTATGGAGAAGAGTGCTGGAGGCATCACATCACTGTTAATCACTCAGATAAGATTTGAAATTAAATCTCCTCACCTCATTTAAATCAGAAGTGCTTTTGAATCACATGGCATTTTTAGTAGAATCAGCCAAGTTTCATTCTGCCTCTTTAAGTAGTTCTTGTTGTTCTAACTCTGACATGCTAAACTGTTGTATGGTGTTCCTATAAGCTGTTAAACATCTGTCTCTTTCACTTCAGAGCTGGCTGCATTTCAGTACTGGATGAATGATTCCTATATTCACAGCTAATAAGGGCTTTGGGATCCCAAGTATTAGCTGTGCAAAGGCACAGTACCACAAATGTCTGCAATTCTATGCAACATATCAAGTGAGTACTATTCCCGAGAGACTGAAGCCTAAGAGATCCCGTAGGACAAAGGACACAGAGAAGTGTAATTGATTGTAATGAACTTGTTTGTGTATGTGTCACCACTTGTCTCTACTGAATAAAATCAGAAGTGTTCAACACTCCATTAACACAAATTATAGGGTCCTATTCTTCTGGAGCGAGACAATAAGGCTTACACCTGCTAGTGCTATGAAGTTCTTCGTGATCCCAGTGTGCTCAGTGACAGGCATCATAGGCTCAAGTGGTGCTGGATTTGTTTCAGTATCCTAAACGTTTAGGAAATTAAATAGAATTGGTCGAATTTACTTTTGTGGCAATTCCATTGGAATTGGTGGAAAGATACCAGGGATGGAGCCTACTACCAGAGATGTTAGCTTAAAAGATGTTAAACAAATATGAGGGATGAAATCATGATTCTATCAAAGTAACTGTAAAGTCTTTGAATTAATGGAACCAAAATTTTAACCCAGTTAACCTTAAATACAACAATCTTCAAGGTGCCTATCTCCTGTGTGAGCATGGGCACTACAGGGATGTTGTGCTAATGCTTGGAATTGATCTCCTTATAGAGCCCATCTTTACCCAAGCAAATTGTTGTTAGAAGCTGTTTATATAATCTAAATGCTCTTTCTTCTTATGTGGCTGTAACCCTCCAAGGCGGCTTTGAACAACTGTGTCCTGAAGAGAAAGACAAGGAATCTGTAGTTTTGCACCAACACCACTGGTCCCCAACAATTTGGTGCAGGAGGTGAAGTAGGACCATACCTTTACCTTAGCAGACCAGGTTAGGATGGGATGAGAGTGCTTGCCAAATGAACATTTGGAATTAACACTTTGTTTGATGAAGTATGAAATTAACAAAGACTTTGCTTATGGCAATTTGAGGGGTTTCCAGCTCAGCCCAAATACAGCTCCTCATCTTACTGCTAAAATGTTGCATCTGAGGTCAATTAGGAGGAAATCACCCAGTTCTGAGTCACCAGCATCTCTTACTACCACACCACAGGAGTCCAGGATGGCTCATCACATATCTTTTGAATCATTCCACAGGCTCTCAAAAATGCATCAATCTGTGTTCTCTGTACTGTTTTCACATATATCAGTAAGTCAAAGTAGGTGACCGAGAGTTCCCAATGAGTTATGCTTCTGGCACTGAAATTTCACTTATGTCCATTTTCTATATTTGCAGTACAAGAGCCAAATCTGCTTTAGAAAATCTTTTTTTAGGTGTTGGTAACTGAATGAGCTTCATAATAAGGTAATTTTCCTTTCTAAAGGCAGGGTCTCCTCTTTGGGGAGTGGGTCTCCTATGACGAAAAGGTGTCTCTAAGTGTTAAAGATTTTGCTGTCTTCCTCTCCCTAGCTTCTGCCTGCTCCCCAGTCCTCTCCACACACTGGTATTTAGGGAGAGGGTAACCAGAGAGCCCTGGAGGGGGTTGCTGGAGAGCTTGAGGAAGTCGTAGTACAAGGCAGCGCTGTTCTCTTCTAGGGGCTTCTTTCCACTTAACCTGATAGCTGGTTTGTGATGTGTGAATTCAGTCAGTGGCTCTCAGTTTAGCTGGCAGAAGACAGGTGCCTACAAGCCCATCAAAGAGGAAGACAAGATTGAATGGACCATGGAGATTGGAACCAAAGCAGGTCTAGGTTATGTGTACTGGCACGGCTAGCGTGCCTAGAAAGTCTGTGCTGTCCTTGTCTTCCAGGTGGAGACAGAGGTGCGCTCTTAAGACAGCTACCCTTATTGCTAAATTTCATAAAAATGTTAGAATTTAAATACCTCAGATGTTTCCTCTGCAGGCATGGGAATGATCTGAGCTGTAATGATGTTTGCTTTGTTCCTCCCGCTCCCCTTCATCCTCCTCCTCCTTCCACCCCACCCAGATGGCTGGGTCTGCATCAGACAAAGGCAGCAGCCCTGCTGATCCTTCTTTCAACCCAGCTATTAGCACCAAAGAACAAAAGCAAACAGCACCGGCTTGCGACTCAGCCCTTTACAAAGGCACAATAAATGGACTCTTGTGTATAGGATAAAGCAAACTCTGCCTTTTCTTTGGTTAGGAGGCAGACCTTTCTCTGTTTGAAGTGCTCTGAGCTGGAGAAAGTGGAGAAAGCTCCACCTGCATGGCAGCAAGTCTCATGGTCACTGGGCTTTCTGTTAGCCATGGGTTCTGCATGCTCCCTGTTTAACTGGGGAACCTGTGGCAGGTGGGAGATCCCTGTGGGGGGAGGAAGGTAGTGCAGATGGAAAAGGAAGAAAGCAGGAGCATGTTTTAACTGGTCCTTTTAAAAAAAAAACCTGGAAAACATGAAGAGAATTTGAGAGATTGTCTCAGATGACAGGGGCTGAAGGAGAGTGAATTCGGTGCCTGAAACCTGGGTCGCTCTGCCTGTTTGCCATCTCTGTCTTTTGCTTTTCTTGAGGCATTAGATTTCTTCTAATTGTTGAGCCACCAGCCATAAGGTCCTGCATCGGAGGTTTCTTGTTTAGATTATTTTGTTGATATATGCAACCACATTTTCAACCATGCACCATGGTGGTATTTGTGAGGACTGACAGCCTATATGCCATTTTTGTCTTTGCAAAGAAAGCAATGCTTTAAAATAAAAACCAAATATTTTCACCTTTTGAAAACCAGCATTTGCCAGCAGATGCCACATGGGGGGGTGTCTGCAATACAAGAAACTCCTTTTGTATTTAGTATAGGAAGTAACACTAATGACCTGGGTTTCCACATAGGTAAATACTACAAAAGTGTCGCAGAGGTGCAAGCAGTGACTTTTCTGATGCAACTAGTGTATATAGAAGTTGTGTTGGGTGGAGACTTTCCAAAAAAGGTAGAGCAAAAAGAAAGCTAAGATCTCCAATCAGGATTGGAGATCCCTGCTCTTAGGGACGTTGAAACAAAAAATATGGATAAATGGAAATCCCCTTGCTTGTCTGTCCCTTGTTACTGTCCCTTGAGAAACTACATTTTAAAGATGCTTGTGTAGCTCTTAATACTTCATTGTTCTCCTTTTTTTTTTTTTTTTAACAGCTTCATGACCTGTTTAATTCACGGACAGTTAAATAAGTATTATCTCAAGCAGTGTATCAGTTACAGCCCGCTGCCTCTTCTCTTATTTGCTTAAAGTGTTTATCCCTTGCTCACCCTTGGTTAGCTTTTTCCTTTGCCCGTTCTATCTGCTGATCCTTTTTATTCCCTGAATAGCCCACAGATTTCCTTATGTAGCACAGGCACCCTGGTGAGGCTGCCTGCTGTTCCTGGGTCCCTGAGGTAGCCTGGGCTGAAACTGTGCCTCCTCCTTTGTCAGGCCTGTAGGGGGGCTGAGAGGACAGCATAGACCTAGAGCTTTGTACCTGCTTAGAGTGGGCTTTGGGGCAGCTGCTGGATTAGCAGAAAAATTTGCTATACCTTATGATGCTCCCTTCTTCCTCTTCTGAAATGTGCGATCATCTTCTCTGACTGCCACTGATTTTCCCAAGCAACACCTCAGCTGAGGTCCTAGCTGCACACTTGTAAATTCTTTGGCATTGGGCTCACATTCCACAGTAGCGTTTGCAGTTCTGCTCCTTTCTTTCTACCCCCGCTCTCACCTCCTTTTGCCTTACGTATTTTGTGCATGCATTGCTGCCTGGCACTTACTCTCTTTTTCTACCTGAAAAGAAAAGTAGGTTCCCCTTAAATATGAGAAAAAACTTTTTCACAGTGAGGGTGATGGAACACTGGAACGGGCTGCCCAGAGAGGTTGTGGAGTCTCCTTCTCTGGAGACATTCAAAACCCGCCTGGACGTGTTCCTGTGTGACCTGATCTGAGTGTTCCTGCTCTGGCAGGGGGATTGGACTAAATGATCTTTCAAGATCCCTTCCAATCCCTGATATCCCGTGATTCTGTGAAGAATTACTTTTAGGCAAACTTCCAGCACTAACTGTTCTTCCAGGCTCACGTGGCAAGAGACCAGTTCTTAAATACAATTTTGTGTTAAAAGAGGAAAGGCAACAAATAATGCTCATCAGATCTGACATACGTGTTTAGTGGAAGCTGCAGAAATTACATTAGTTGATGCAACAGTCCCTCCCTTCTTTGTGCATGGTTTTATTTGGGTTATTACCTCCTTAGGGAAGGATGGCTTGATATATGTGTTGTGTACCACAGGGCCTTTTCCTCAAATGATCCTGGAGCCATTACAAAGTGATAAACAAAGAGCAACATGCACAGGAATCACTCACGCACCACTGGAATGCAAGTGTCTTGGGAAGGCAAGTGGCACTGGTTTTGCAGCAACACAGATGGTTTGGACAGGAAGGGGGAATGACGATGGAAATTGGAGGGGATATTTGGGGAAAGAGAACACCTTCTTAGAACCTTGGTTTATAGCCAAAGCACCCAGCATGTCATACTCCTAGGCTTGTGGCAGAAGTGGTCTGGGACCGGTAGTAGTCCAAACGGTTAATGTATTGATTTGAAGTCTTACTTGAAAGGTGGTACCTGCAGCAGCACAACTCCTGGGCAAGGTACAGGCCATCAGAAAAGAATGCTGCCTATGGATCTGGCCCCACTGTTTCCTTAAGCAAGTTCTCTTTCTTTCTTTGGAGGGCTTCCTTGGAAGGAAAATACTAATCTGGTCTAATCACATGAGGTTTCAGGGGTTCCTCCCTCATGGTGTTGTGGTAAGTGTAGCTGTTCAGACCAAGACTAAATTAGGGATACTAAAGAAGTTACGGAGGCCTTTTTTTAAAGTACATTCTCTGGGACTGGTGGGCTCTGCCCAAAACAGACACTACTTTCAAAGAGATGCCTTCTCTGCAATTGATGCTATCATTTGTATAGTCTTGCTTCTCCATTTTTAAATCCCATTAATTCTGGGATTTATATGATTGATTCTGAAAAGCGCTCTTATGTCACAAAAACAAAAAATACTGAATGCCATTTGGTCTGAATTCAGCATCTTGTGAAAAGACAACATGTGGGACGTGCAGGCCTCTGACACTCCTTCTCCCCCGCCCCTGCTGCTGTCTGCAATGAAGGATGTTGCTTTGTAAATGATGGGTAGGAGGAATGAAAAGGAATGGGCTTTCTTCTTGACTTTGGGACTCTGTTGAGTGTCTAGCACCTGGTCATAAATTCACATGGCCCCTCATAAGAGGGGAGCAGGTTATTTTCTTTTTTCTGAAAACTTGCTTGAATTTATGTGCAATAGAAATCTACCGCAGGCAGGTTGGGTTTTGTTTCTTTCTTTTGCACTTGTGTGTGAAAAACAGTAGAATATTTTAACCAATATTCTTACAGGAACTGACGTGGCTTGGTTCTATCTGATTCCAGGAACTCTCTCTCCGGACAGATATGATGGTGGATTCGCTTTTACATGCACAGCGGAGAGGGAGCCAGTGCCTCCTCCCTTGCATGGCTGGATGCTTGGCTGCAGATGGGTGGCCTTCAAACAAACCTAATTACTTCTGGTTTTGCATGAAATTGATTTCCATGCAAGGATGCTGAGTTGCTGTGTGCATCTCTAATGGCTTTTCTCTCTCTTCTCTCTCTCTCTCTCTCTTTTCATTTTCTCCCTTCTGCTTGCCGTGAAACACCTCGACAGATGTCAATCATATTCCAGGTAAGTGTTGCTGTTGCTGAGGTGAAAGGCTGGTCTTTAAGGAGTGGTGATGGGCAGGAATCTCATCCTGCTTCCTCAGTGTACAGAACAGATCTTCATACTGGACATCACAGGATCTGCATTGCAAAGTCTTTGCTAAAAGACGAGTTTCATGGTAGCAAAGGTCCCAAACTTCCCCCTCCAGAGATTACATTGCACTGGTCAGTTAAAGGGATGTTTTTGGAATGAAAATGACATTAAAAATTGTTTGTATTGCCAGTTACCTGGCATTGAACATTGTATTATATACAGCTTATTTCTGATACACGTGAGTGTAGTCTGGCGTATAAGTCCAGCTCAGTCATTTTCCTGCTCCTCCTGCAGTCTACTCCATTTGCTAGTCCCACTAATAACCTGTTGAGTTTCATTTCCACTAACAAAGGGGTTTATTGTTGTTGTTTCATTTTAGGTTTTAAAAAACAGTGAGTATCTTTCTGGCCAAATGTGAATGTGTGGTCTTATTTAGGTATCAAAACTTTAATTCCTGACAGGGCACAAATGATGAATTTAAATGGAAAAAAAAAAAAAAGAAGAATGTGTGTTTTATTTCCTTGTTTATTTGGGGAGTTCTTCCCCAATGCACTGTTTTACCACAGAGAACTCCAAGCCTTCCTCCCTACATTGCTTTCTCATTGCCAGAAGGATCCAAGTTCCCCAAATTCAGCTACAAGAGTTAATCAAACTAAACAACCTTACACTGCAATCCGCATCCTGTGGCCACTGAAGCTGAAGAAACTAATTTTTACCTCACACTTAGGCAGCTCCACCTGGTTTAGCATTATGTATAATGGAAATGAGAGCCCAGGGAAGCAGCTGGCATTGCCCTGGCTGGAGTGGGATGATGGGAGAGTTGAGGCTCTTTTCTTTCTCAGCTTTCTGCATAACTTTTGCTAAACCCAGCCTGGACCTGGAATGAGTTCTCCATCCAGTATGCTTCTTTTCTACACTTGGATAATCGGGTTTTGTGAAACACTTCAGAGAGACGCAGTGAGGGCCAGCCGATCAGATTATCTCCCTGCATATTTAGCCTCTTGACTTCTCTTGTCAACCCCCTTTTTGCTCTGCTGAGGTCCTTTGTATGCTGTGCACATCTCAACTGGCAACAATGAGGATGGAAGCAGCCAAATGGCAAATGTTGCCTGGCATGACTTGGAAAGAAAGGCTCTGTCAACTGTAACATTGAATTTTTTCCTGTGACCCATGAGGCTGAACACGTACCTTCTCTGGTGTCCAGGAACTCTGGTTTCCTCTTGTCTTGGCAGGATCTGACAGGACATGCACCAAGTCTCTCCACCATGTCCTGAAGCTGTTGGTGTCTGGCACAGGTGGATGGTTGAATTGGGAAGGCATGGTCTTGAAGAGGTCTTGTCCTCTACCAGTAGGGTTCATGACATTATGCAACAAATGGGTGCTGCTGCGAACAGGGACATGTCCAAGGCCATGTGGTGTGCAGATGATGACAACATCACTAGTAGAGGCCCAAGCAGAGGTGGCACAACCAGGACAGCAACACGCTACTGTTACTGTGGGTACCCTGGGACAGTCCATCCTTCTGCTTTCTGAATGGGCTCTTCTGCCCTACTGCCCTCTTATTCTCACAATTTATGTGCTTCGATGTGCATTTTCTATTCTCCCCATTGCTCATACATGCCTTCTTGTTCTCAGGACTGCTGCGTGCGCTCTCGTGTGGATTTCTAGTCACATGTGAATGCTCTTTTCCATGTGCTCTCGTATGTGTTTTTTTTTTCAGCCCGACAGTTACCAACACCTCCTTGTCGGGCTCTGTAACCCTTTAATTCTAGGCCGTCTAATCCCTCTGCTCAGCTGCCTTTGCTGGCATTGCGGTGTGACTGGGCAGTGACGTGGGCCACCAGGAGAGGTTGGGTGTGCACCTTCCTTCTGCCTGGCTGGGCTGAGGCTTTCTTCCTATTTGGCCATCCAGCTACCTCTATTCCAACGACAGAGCCCCAGGGCCCCAGTCAAAATGGTTACTTTAACCATGCACTGTTTGCAAGACAAATAAGGGATTTTATAGCCTAATCGTAACTATTTACCCAAAGGCAGCAGAAGGGCTGTAAAGAACCCATTGATTAACTGAATATTTCTTATTGTTGAATAGACTGGTTAGAACTGATTCCCCAGTAAGAGAAGGTAGCTGTGAATAGGCTGGGGCTGGCAGCAGTGAGGACCACAGGGCTCTGCTGGGCACAGTTCTTGCAAGGTGCAAAGAAGTTGGTCTTGTTCAAAGCAAACAGAAATGCACAATATGAGCTTTCTGGCTGTGTGGTCTCTGCTTGTGAAGGAGTACTCTGGCAACTGGTGTGGGTCTGGTGTGCTACACTCCTTTCAAGAGCCAACTGAAGATCCTATCTGGCTTGTTTCACAAATGCAAGGAATTTGTCAGATGTTAGCCCAGCTGCCCTGCAGATGTCGTGTCCCCCCGTCACAAAATAACACCACCACATTGTAAGCAGTAAAGTTGAGTATTTATAGCAGGGTCCTGGAGTTGGGACTGTTGCTGTTTGTACTCAGCTGGGTCACTGACTTGCTCTGTGAAGCAGAGGAGAAATTACTTCTCCTTTTAGTACTTCAGTTTTCCTTTGGGGGTTATAGCTACAGCCTTTCCTCACCTTCACAACGTGCTTAGAGATCTTGGGCTGAACATTTTGGAGGTTAAGAGCCTTATTACAGGGGTTAAGTGCCTTGTCTGGAGAGTGGTGTGCAGCACAGATCAGAATGGATGCCTCTGTCACCTCCGTGCAGTATCTGCCCCTTTCTTTGTACCTTCTACTCTTTGTCAGTGGTCTAGCTTCTGATAGACACATTGTTGGGAAAAGCCTAGTAGATCAAGGAGCAAATGATAAGCTCCTGTCTCACTTATTTTTTTTTAATGGAAGAATATATGCAGGAGAAAGAATTAAATATGGGTCCTGGATATTATGGTATTGATACCTGGGGGGTATCAAAGTTTAAATAGTGCTTTTCCTATTCATTCCGCATTTTGTGGGAGAGATCTGTGGATGTTGATTGGGAGGAGGCTAAGATTCTGGGTGTTTTACTGTCATAATCTTACTGCTGACCAGACTGAGTAACTGCGTGGACACAACCCAGTAGAAATGACCTAGTTTGTTGGGGCCCTGAGAAAAAATTAGTTTTTATTTGCCTGAACAACTCCTTCATAAGGGTGAAGGGATCCTTGAAGGCACAAGCATACAAGCACTTTTTTGATCCAGGTCTTTAGTCTTTCAAACTCCATCTTTTAATCCTTCTTTCCCTTCTTCATCTCAGGGCTTCTGTTTTAGTCAGTCTCCATACCTTCATGTCATAGGGTCGTTTAAGCAGTACCTTTATGCTGACTTCAGCTTCCTTGAAGCTGATCTCTGCTTTTGGGCATGGAAATGTGTCAATTACGTTTCAGCCCATCTGAAGTTTTCTATTCGCGGGAGGTCAGAGTAAGAATCCACCTATGCTGTATCTTTGGTGCCACTTTCATGAGTGACTGAAACCAGTTTGTGAAGATTTAAGTTCTTCTTCATAGGAACCACAGTTGTTTTTGTTCTTGCATGCCCTTTGCACGGGCACTGTCCCAAAATCACATTTTCTTGCACTAAAACCTAGATGTTTTTCAGCTCCACGGCCACCCATTTGCAACAATACGACAGTAGTGAGGAACTGGGGTTAGAGCAAGAATTCATCTAGTCCTCTTTTTATGAAAGTAGATGCTTTGGAAGAAATTTAAGAAACTATGTTAGCATTGGTCTTGTCCTGATACTCCTCTGTGCTTTCTGGTAGTCACTGTTTTAAGGACGTTCTGACCTGATACCACACCCAGATTGTGGTGATGTACAGTCATCGAGGGACATACTTTTCTCTGGACACATCCAGTCTTCATTTTTAATCCACTTGCATTTTTAAACTCCACAGTATGTTGTGTGACAAGTCCCATTGTTTAACCATTCAAATGTGGGAAGTACTTTCTTTGACTTGTTTTTCCACCTGTAACTTGTGTTCTGACACATAGGGAAAAAAAATATTCCCTGTTCACCTGCTCTATATTATTTGGAATTTTACCTCTATCATATATATTGTCAGAGGTATCTTTTCCAAGCTGGAGAATTCTATTCCATGCCTAATGGTTCTTCTTTTCCCAATATGCGCACCTACGTGATCAGATGCTCCGTTTTGCAGTGATATACATCTTCTTATGGGTCAGCCATAAAATGCATTCACCCTCAGGTCTTCCTACCTGCACATATTCTCATGTGCATGTGTGAATCTTTGCAAACACTTGAATATTTATTTTCATGCTTTCAAGCACCACCATGTTTGTAGCCCTCCCTATATGAGTACTTCTAGGAATATGCTACATGCAATGTCAGAATACTGTTTCTGCTCTGGGAGAAAGGAGATAGTATGGTTTGATCACTATTTTTGCCTATAAATGTTGGGGTAAGTGACCTTCTATATATTCTACCTCGTGCTCTTATTCCTTCGATCACGCAGAGTAGGTGCCACTCACCCTGACTCACTGCCCCCGATAATGACAAAACCTATCCTGGAATTACATAGCAGAGGAAGCAAAAGGGATGGAAAAGAAGAGCTAGCACAGCTGTTGTGTGTAATTGGATTGGAAGTGGGCCTCCGGCTACAATAACAAAACTGCACTCCCGGCTGGCCTCGCTGCTGGGGCCTGCGAGAAGCCCCTTGGCTGTTGTGCATATCGTGGTTGAATCAAACAAAAATGACTGCTCCCCAGCCTGTGCCACTGCTCTGCCCAGTTAGAAAAAACAGGCACCGTGTATGCCAGCAGCCAGGAAACCAGGTCATCCTTTTGGCAAAGCTGACCTGTCTAGCAGGTGAAAGGTCTGAGCTGTCTCTCAGAGTGATTTTTCCTCTTCATCCATTCTTCATATCTCTCAACACGAGGGGTTTACTTCTTCCTCTGAGTTCCATCCTTTGTCACTGCTGGAATCCCTTCTTTTTGGGATTCTTGGGGACTCTTGGGGAGTCTTCCTTGGTCTTTGGGTTTTAGGAAACCTCAAGACACCTATTTTAAGAAGGACCATGTGGGAGACTTGTCAACTCACCTCCCTAACTAGAAAAGGTAACTGCTGATGGAGCTGATGTAGGAGGTTCAAAAGAGGAAAAAAAGCCTATATCTTAAAGAAGTAGTTGTTTTAGGAAATTAGGAAAGGAAGTATAAATATAGAATTATAGAAAGGTTTGGGTTGGAAGGGACCTTTAAAGGCCATTTAATCCAATGCCCCTGCAGTGAGCAGGGACTTAGTCAACTGTATCAGGTTGCCTAGAGCCCCGTCCAACCTGACCTTGAATGTTTCCAGGGCTGGGGTATCTACCACTTCTCTGGGCTACCTGTACCAGTGTTTCACCACCCTCACTGTAAAAAATTTCTTCCTTATATCTACTCTAATTCTACTCTCTTTTAGTTTAAAGGCATTATCCCTTGTCCTATTTTAACAGGCCCTGCTAAAAAGTTTGTTCCCATCTTTCTTACAAGACCCTGTCAGGTACTGGAAAGCAGCTGTAAGGTCTGCTTGGAGCCTTTTCTTGTCCAGGATGAACAACTCCAGCCTCCAGCTCTCTCAGCTTTTACTTGTAGGAGGGGTGCTCCAGCCCTCTGATCATGTTTGTGGCCTTTGGACCTGCTCCAACAGGTCCATGTCTTTCTTGTGCTGAGGACTCCAGAGCTGGATGCAGTGCTCCAGGTGGGATCTCAGCAGCGTGGAGTAAAGGAGCAGAATCACTTCCCTTGACCTGCTGGCCACACTTCTTCTGACGCAGCCCAGGATATGGTTGACTTTCTGAGCTGTGAGTGCACGCTGCCATCTCATGTTCAGCTTTTCATCCACCAGTACTCCCAACTCCTTTTCCTTAGGGCTTCTTTCAATCCCTTCATCTCCCAACCTGTGATACCGGGGACTGCCTTGACACAGATGCTGGACACTGCACTCGGCTTTGTTCAACCTCATTAGGTTCACATGTGCCTATTTCTTGAGCCTGTCTGGGTCCCTCTGGATGGCACCCTGTTCCTCAGGCATGCCAACAGCACCACTCAGCTTCATGTCCTCTACAAACTTGCTGAGGGTGAAACAGCAGACTCCATCACTCATCTCTGTAGTAGTTGTCATTTTATTTTTGGAATAATATCTGGTTTGCATGAGTTCTTTCTTCAATGCTGCTGTAAAGGCTTTGCATGTATTTCCTGGACCAGAGGGCTTGATGCCCTGCCTCGGACATACACCACAGCTGGGTCTCTTATGGTTTGAATGGGTCATGGAGCCTGATACCCAGGAAAGGATCCTCTGGTGACAAGCCTGCCCCTGGGGAGGAGCTGCTGCTGCAGCCTGGCACTCTCTCTTCCCATTAATTTAGAGGTTTTGGGCTAGTCATCTGGCAGCATCATTAAAAGGGAAACACTGAAGCTGCCCCCCTTAACAGAGCAATTCGATGGTGCCTGCACACCCCCACCCACATGCACACCCCCACAGCATGGGGCCAGTAATATGGGACAAGCTATAATTAACTAGATGAAGGAGTCCATCTTCCTTTGTTGCTGCAATCAGTTGTCACTCTCAGCTGTGTTTTGTGCTCTCACCATCTTCTTAGGTTTTTGTGGCTTCATTTTTCCTTTTTAAGAGCTAAGTATCCAAATGTGGTACTAGGGGAAGGGGCAGTGGGGACAAGGCTCAAACTGCCTCCAAGGTTTCCTTCATTTTCTCCTCCATCTTGAAAATGACCCCTAGTAAATCCTGAAGGTGAGGACTGCATTTAACTGTATTGCTCTTTCATTGTACTCTGAAGCTGCTTTTAAAAATGTCCCTCTGGCTTCATAAGTATCCAGTGTTGGCCCTTGATACTTACTATGATTTGAGCCACTTAATTTTGCTATGTTGGTATAGAAAGCAGATGGTTTAATTTTTATTTTTCCTTTTTAAATGTAGTTCTTTGAAATGTTACTTTGAGATCAAGGGAGGTTAATACTAACCTTTAAGAAAATAATACCAATTTGGTAGTTGGTTAAAGAAATACCTCCCAGACCTAAGCAGGAAGAGTCAGTTAGGACAGCCATAAATCATGGCTAGGGAGCAAAATTATGTATGTCTGCCCTCAGCAACGGACATACTATTTTAATAACAAAACAATGTTCTGAAGAAGCAGGCCACTTTTTCTTCCCATTACTGTGGAAGGTCTGAAGAAGCTGGGGCTCCAGGGGCTGAGCACAAGCAAATGCTTTTCATTTTCAAAGAAACCTGTTGAGAGTCTTCTTCCAAAGCCATGTGCTTGTCTTTACTCTCATTTGTGTTTGAAGTTCAGGAGTAGCAAGTCACCAGATTCCTGACTTGGATTTTTTTTTGCAGGTAGATAAGCTATTTATTCTGAGGTTTCCCTAAACCTTTTCCAGAGGTTACCACTTGCTACCCACCATGTCCATTCAGCAGCACATGGGCCCAACCAGTAGATTATTATTAAAACAACTAAACTGGTTTGGAAAAAGCACACAACCCCTTGACAGTTGCAGCTCATGCAGGTTTGTGTCAAGCTTTTCTCAGTTATACAGTGGCTGAGTTTGCAGCTCTGAGGCTTTAATCAAGGTTTCTTGTTGAACAATGAGATTAAAAGGAAAGCATATCCTACCTGGATTTAGGTGGAAACTCATATTTTCTTACAGGATTCCCCTGGAATGGGGCAACCGTTGGCATAAACAATGGTTGTACACGTGAATAACACACTTTGGGAGCTGATGGATTCATTTAGTGTCTGAGCCTGCTGAAAGCTTTGCTGGCCTGTATCATTGATGCCCAAATAGCATGGTCATAGGTGTTCCCCCTGTTCTGGCAAAATCTGGTCTAGTTTGCAGGTCTGAGCAATTCTCACACCCTCTTGCATTGGTTTGTTGGATGCCCTGTTAGTTTGTTGTAGTCCATTAGCAAGTGCTACCCTGTGTCACCTTGAGATGACTTTGACTTCTATGATTTGAAAATTGTTTTTCGTGTCTTGTCATATCTTGAAATTGATGTAAAGGTGAGACAATGATGTCAGTTCACGTTTTTCGTGTTGATTTTGCTGTGACTAATTTGTGGTCTTTGTTACACATGCTGCAAATGTCACAGATTTTAGATCTCAATGGCTGAAGGTTTTGGTTGTTAATGATGTTTTGTTGGAGATAAGTACACTCATTTACATTCCTACTTTAAATTGCAAGGGAGAAAAATTTTCAGATGAGAAAAGCTGATATGTTATTTCATCATTTATATTATTATTCTATCTACCAATGAATCTGGAATTCTGTTAGTGTTCTCTTTGTTTAAACAAGGTTCTGTGGACAAATGAAGACATAATATTAATTTTTTGCTGTGTCTCCAAGTCCACCCTCCTTTTTCTTCCTGTTTTAGAAAGGAAACAGTAGCATTTGCAGGGGGGGCATTATTTTTCATTATTCCCCCTACTTCCATTGTCCATTTGGCGCTAGAAGATCAAGAGGTACATATAATGCTACATCTGCTGCTTTATTTCACATTTTTTAAGAAGTAGAGGGTCAGAGCATTTTTTTAGGGAGACTTCCTTACACAGGCCTTTGAACCAAGACCAAAAGGGGGACCCGAATGGGGGGTACATCTTGGGGGTATGCTCACATGGGGACTGCAGTCAAGGGACCTGGCTGATTGCGCCTGACAGACAGGACACACAGCATTGACCTTCCAGACATTTTGAGATTTTTGTAGCTCCTCTGTGGTAGGTAGAGAGAAAAGGGATCTTCTTACTGTGTGATTCAAGATGTTTAATGGAGGCTCTTGCTTTGAACCCTCTCTGGAGGTTTCTGTTTGTTAGTGTCCCACCTCCCCAAGTGGACAAGGCCCCTGCTGCCCCCAGGAGCTGCACCTATTGGTGCTGTGCCTCTTAGCCACGGCTTTCCTTGCCCATGGTGCACAAGGGCTGAGGGCTTGGGATTCCTGTCTCTGCTCTGGGCTTGATGTCCCCTCCACGTTCAACCAGCTTCAGCTGTGTGTCATACTGCCCCTTTCTTGCTTTTTCTCTTTTTTCACCATACAGGGTCTCTGTACTTTGTGGGTCCTAACAATTCCACTTTTGTTTTCTCGTCCTTTACAGTGACTTTCAAATGCCCATTTGGACAGACCTAAGATTTGCCTATCAAGAATGATGGGGTCAGTGGCCACAAATAGAGACATAAATTCAACCCACTCTGCTAACAGAGCGAAACGATTCAGTGAAATTATATCTTGTAATTTAGACCAGAAATATGTCCTACAATATCAAATATTCTGTGTTTATTTATAGCTAGAAAACATAAAAAAATCTAAACCTATGTTGTGTTTGTGATTGTTTTTCTAAATCCACAATAATCTTCAAGAACATTAAGATATTTGCATTCCTTAGACTGTACAATTATTAATCCCCTTATCTAGCTTGGAGTTCTCTTTGGGTGAACATATTCTTGGGATGATCTGGATTTTAGATTTCTCCGGCAGACACAAAGGCAAAAAATAAAAAGAGAAATAAACAAATTCAAACTCATCATGCTGCTTGTTGAAAATTCTCATTCTAATAAACTCATTTGACGTCTTGGTCACTGTAAAATTAAAAAAGTCACATCCCTGTTTGATTAATAAACAGGGTGTGTATGTGTGTGTGTGTGTGTATGCCTGTATCAAAATCCTTGCTGTACTAAGTACTGTGAGGCGTGGGAGAAGGAATCAGGCTTAAAGGGAAGAAAGTCAGGGATCCAAGTGTGAAGGGGTCACTTGTGGCTTGAACGGGTAGGACTTGATTTTTGTATATGTTAGTTCTGTTCTATCAAATCATGTGTCGCAACGTTAACTAATAGGTCAATGGATGCTTAACGGATTGGGCATTAGGATATATACAATAATATCTAAGTTACATATAGTTGTACAGTAAACATATTTGAAAATTGGAGCTAGAAATGTATTTTAATTGAAACAAACAAGGTTTATGCCAGAAAGAGTTATTGGACAGATACTGGAGCAGCCCAAGTGATCACCACAGCCCCATGCACAGGGCCGACAGTGACTGGCACTGTGCTGCTTTCTTGTTTTACCTTGAATTATGAAGCCAAAGAATAGCTTTAGGTCTAGAGCCATCAAGTAACACACTTCCCTCATAAGTCGAATCTCCAGGTCTTCCCAGAAAGGAAATGGAGTAGTATTAAAAGTAGGTAACAGGTAATTTTTTTAGTCCTTGCTAGGTCTGGTGTACTGGTGTCTAATTGTAAGTGTGAGCAGTGTTGATCGACCCCTAAAAATACATGCTGAAGCCATAGTATTCAGGAATGAGGATAGCTTTGTGTGTGTGTGTATGCATTTAGCCCAGATGTTTCCTCTGAAGCAAATGTGGTGGATTCACAGCCTCCCTTTCACTGACCATTGCAGCCTTGAGTTTTAAATCTTTAGTTGAGGAGAAGTTATTTCTATAGTTCTTCAGAGGAGCAAATGCTCTCTGTGAAGCTGTGGTGCAGACCTTGGCTTTCTTAGCCCATTTAGCCATACCGGTGTGCAGTGCCTCTGAAGTCACTCCCCAAGGGATATGATGAACCTCAAACACAATTCTGCAACTACTGGCAGGTTTTTTTGGTACCTAATACAGATGTTTTCCTGCTCGGTGTGGAAAGCAGTCCTGCATGTGTGTGTGCCCTGTGTGCTACACCCATACTTGGCCTAGATCGAGTATGTGAGCTCCAATCCTGAGAGGTATTGGACTGCGACCAGAGTGCATGGATACAGTTGCTTCTTTTTCTGTTTTGTTCTTTTTTTCTTACTTCCTCTCTCTTTCTCTCTCTCTCTCTCAAAGGCCTCTCACACCTGATGATGGGTGAACAAGGTAAGTCCTTGGACTTTCTCTTTGTTTCAGTCAGTGATCGTGAAAGAGCTTTGTCCCTGCTGCTTTTCTCAGTTGAGTTTTGCATGACAAAAGCAACTAAGCCTACTGGGTGCCAGGCAAGCCATTCGCATTTTGTCCCTGTGTCTCATGAGCCATGGCTACTTGAAAGTCTGGGACTAGGTGCCCAGGAGGGAGCATGAAAGGATTCCATGGACAGTGAAGAGGTATGCTTCCCCCTTCCATGCGGCCCACCAACTATTTTATCTTACCATTTCTTTCTTGTTGTGCCAGCTGTAATGGCTCCCACTTCTGCCTGGTAAATGTAGACCTCACTGCTGGTCTTTATTTTTAAGAGTGCAATTATTACAAAAAATATGTTAATAGCCCTCATGGCATGATCCTAGCTCATTATGAATCCTGAGGAAAATTGCACATAATGGCCTGTAGGTCCTGTGCCTGCAATTTTAAATATTAAAATATGCACAGAGCAAAATGGTTTAGAAAAAGAACAGGGCTAACCCCAGGTTGGTCTACAAATGGGATCTAGGCCTGTATCAGAGTTCATATTTTAATATCTCAGCCTGGATTGTGTTACAGGTCCATTGGCTGTGCTATGATGGGATCATTAGTCCCATTTTGCACTATGGAGGTGTGGAGCAAGAAGCTGGTGAGGAGAGGCGAGGTGGGGAGAGGGGTGGTTGTGTTTTCCTCTGATGGTGTCAGCGTCTTGATGCCATGGGTACACAGGGAGGAGTTAGCAGCGCTGGCGATGCATTCCAGCCTTGCGAATGCAGGAGTGAAATGGTTGAAGGCTTAATGCAAGATGAGGAAGACCAGACCAACCGTTTGTCTATGGGGAGAAAACTTGAGTTTTGACTCAAAAGCCTGATGAGGCTTTCCTAGACTAGATGTTTTTTGCCAGTAAATGAACATGTATCTGAAGTTAGACAGTCCAAAGAGTTAATAGTAAGATAGAAGGTAGTGCTTGTGTGAAGGCTCAAGAGTAATTAGGTACTTGAATAAATGAGGCATAGTTTCTATATATCTCATCAGTTTTTATTCTGTAGTTCAAGGCAGATGTCTGCTCTGAGGTCATGAAAGCTTAGGAAACAATCAGAGGGGAAGCTGGGGCTCAGTCTTCAGTATCTGTACTGCTCAGCATCCCTTTGTGGTGGGAAAGCAGAGCTCTTTACAAGTCAATGTCGAGACCATGGTATTTGGCACATGGAGCATCTGGCTAAGCTCTGGGAAGCACTGAGCTCCTTTTCTGTCCCCGCTTTCTGTTCCCTGGTCTCATAACTTGAAGGTCATTCTTGGTGAAGGAACATCCAGCAGACAGGTCCCTTCAGCATGTCCTAGTTGCTCAGGATGCAGCTGAGTATGACAAGCCATTGACAGAGGAAGGGTGATGGCGTGTTGGGAGTGATCAGGACAGTGAACTTTCATGGCCGTTTTCAATCTCAGTGGCACTGAAGATATCTTTGTATCAGTCTGTGATTTAGTACCAGATTATTTAAACAGATACACTTGGCCATTTAAATTACAAGTTGCACCCCAGCTGGCTCATGAAGACTTGCATGACCTCTTCAGGCCTGTATGAATGTCATCAGCCCTTTCTATATTCCCTTGCCTGGCAAAAAAAACATGTGGAAACTGTTGGCTTCTGGCAACTTTAGCCACCCTTATTTATCCATGATGCATCAGGGAACAGTGGCTTCTCTTTTCTTGCCAACCCACTCACAGAAACTCCCTTTTGATAAATATTTACTCTCCATAAAAAATATTATGGATATAAAATATGTAAATGTATATATGTGAGTAAATATGCAATGTCAACATTATATACAAATACATTAGCTCTGGTAGGTGAAATGTGTTTAGCAAATACATTACCATGAGATTTATTTTTTTTCTGTCCTACTCTGTTGTTTCCCTTGCTGTTTTGAATTTGACGTGGAATGAGGCATATCACTGGCGTGCTATTGCATGGGGGTTTTGCATTTCTCAGTAGAAAATCAAATTAAAGCCAAAGGGCTTAACCAGGCAGTTGCTGGTTGTGCTGTCAGTTGTTTAAGCCTTGCTTTGTGCTTTAGTTGTGGTGTGTCTCTCATTTTCCCTTGACATTGTGTTTTGTTGGGTTTGGCTGCTACATAAATATGCTCATTTTCTTGTTTTTGTAAGTATGGCCAGTGACATAATTTTCTGGTTTTTATGCTTCCTCCTTCTCTTCTCTTTTGCCTCCTCCATGATGGACACCCCTCTTGTTCCTCCTCTTAAATGGGCGCAAACCTTCCTGTCTGTAGGTAGAAGTAAAGGTAGAGATTGCATTCTTTCTAAGACTTCGTTGCTTGTGAAATGTTTGTTTGTCAATGGAGAAATTGTATTTTCATGAATGTGGTTCATATTGGAACTTAATGCCTTTACTTTTTAAAGTCTTTTAACATAATTTTTTGGTATTGAATTATTGTAGAAATAATTATTAAGATTAATGCTTTGAGGTCTTCTTAACATATGTTATTTTCTCCCTGTTCACACTGAATATGGGCTGTGCATTGTCAGGCTGGCTGTAGCTGGTGACACTGGGGTGCAAAGGGACAATCAGTTTAGTCGAAGCCAGAGCCAGATGGCAGTGAGCTGGTGCTTCTGACTCTTTTGCACTGGAGTGATGCCACTTCGGGGAATTTTGGCACTGGTGTTGGTGGAGGCAGGACTTGGGCTTGTCCTTCAACGATGGAGGTCTTTTGAGCTATCAGTTCTCTCCCCAGCCCTGCTTCGCATCCTCTCCATTATGGAAAAGGTATTTTTCAAGTAGAAATTGAGTTGCAAAAAGCTGCAGAGGAACCAGAAGTCATCAGCCCTGCTGAAGAGAGGAGTGTTTCCCTTGCAGCTCAGTACAGCACAGGGCACGTAGGGCTGCTCACAGCTCCAGCTTGCTCTTCAGCAGTTCACACCTATCCTTAGGATGCAGAGGGCAGTCATCCATCCCTAATCAAAGCTGTCAAAAAGGCAAAAGGCTGCAAACCTGCTGTGGGACTCCAGTTGGACTGGAGGGAAAGGTGAAGATTAATTGATAAATTATAAGCACTGCTCGAGGAAAATCCATTTCTTTGTCCTATTTTCCAATGAGATGGAGAGATTAAAAGGTTTTATTATGCTGAGGCTTACTCCTTTTCAACAAGTGCACTGCTGAAGAATCTGATCTATTGATCAGCAGGATTTGAATGCATTGGAAGACGGTGGGTGTGTCCATGCCAATAAAACATCGCAGGATGAAATGATTAATTGTACTACTATGAATTTGGGAGGATGGGAGAGCTCAGAGGATTTGCTTGTGATAACTCTCCTTTGAGGCACAAGCAGTCCCTGCCCAGTGAGGCATCTTACTCCTTCAATACCTGAATTCTTGGGAGCGCACTGGCATATTAAACACTTTCTCTTTGTGTGATTCCTCTTTCTGATGCCCTGCCTTCCCCTATACAAGTTTACATTGTTGGATTCTACGTGATGGTGTGCCTCATGCAATCAATATTATTTGTTAAGTTTTGAGGCTGAAAAAAATATTCCAATAGTTAATTGCGTAGCTTTTATACGCTATCCAAAGTTGGTCAGCAGAGGATAATTCATAAGCTGTGGGCAAGGCTATCTTCTTAGCAAGAGGTGAACATCAAAACATAATAATCACATCTGTACACTGTAAAGAGTGTGAGAACCCACAGTTCTAAGCACACCATACAAAATGTTACTGTGCCTCAACGCAGCTGCCAGTAACTGAGTTAGCTGATGTATGGCTTAGTGTGATTTCAGGGTCAGCGTAGATCAGGGGCGAGTCTTGTATGGTGTGATGTTAGCTCGTGTTGCTCACTTCTTTTCTCGGGTGCCATTTGTGCTCCAGGCCAGTCTGTGTAGGACTAAACTGAAAGTCTTTTCTGAAGCAGAACTCCCAGTTGAGCCCAGAGGAATGAACTTATACTATATAACTTATAATATATAGTCTGCAATTAATTTGTATGCACTGAAACTTAATTTATTGTGTCATTCACTGAAAATATTGTTTCACTTCACAGCTATGTCTGGTTTTTAGCTCTAGTTGTAGCAAGTTACTTCATCAGAGAACCATCACTCTGTATGAAAAATGGTATTACCTTCAGAGGGCTCAAGTGGTGTAATTTTGAACCTATACACAGCCTTCAACTCACAGAGAAGGTGGTACCAGATGCCTTAGTGATTGAACCTGGAAGGTTCATGTTTTTTTAGCATTCTCGTAGTTTTTAGTAAAAACTGGCACCCACTCTGTCTCACGACATGTATGTAGCCAAAGGATATGATGTATTTGATTTCATAAAATGTCTGTGACCTTACATTCTTCATTTGAAATCAGTCTTACATTAGTACACTTCCACTATAGTAAATGGGCTTCTTCTGCATTTATCCTTTTTAAAAGGTTCAGGAGATTTTTTTATTGTTTTTTTTTTTTTTTTATAAGTTCCTGGAAGGCTGAAGTCTAGGTGTTTTGGAGTAATGGCTGATGGCTGCAGTAGTTAAGATACAGAAAGGCACCTGGGTACTACTTGCATTTTAACCAGAACTGAGTGCATGTGCATTGTTTGTGTTTTTGTTAGGCATATGGAACTGGTTGCAGAGATGAGGTAAACGTATGATGAGCAAGGAAGACTTTTATTTAGTTTGGCATGAATTGCTGAATGCGACTTCTCTTCTGGAGAGGAATTGACAATTAAGGAACAATTATATTGAGGTTATTTCCCTAACACTTCCCCACAAGTAAATGATACCAAGGGAGATCATAAATATCCAACTCTAATTTGCTATTGAACTGGAGTTAATGTGTAGTCACGTTCTTCCATATAATTTGTTCTCTTGACAGCCTTTATTAAGGAAATGATAATTTGCTTTTTTGCTACCTTTCACCATTCTTCTATATATGTAGTGGATTTTGGTTTATCATCACTCTTGGTTTGGAACTGGCTTCTGTTGAGGCTTGTGCCTCCAGAGGAATTTGGCTGTATTTCTGGTGGAACTCTGCTGTTTTCGATGAATGAAGTCCTGTGTCTTCTTGAAGGCAATAACAAAAATTCACATGGAATTTAGTGGGCCAGGATTCACACAAAGAATTCAAAAGTCCCAAACATCCACTCTTATGCAAAAAGTGACAGTAAGATGGGGCTGATTTCTGGGTGTGCAAAGGACACCCCTGTAGTTCCCATGCAGTCTGCAGACTGCTGCTTCTCCTCTACGGCACTGGGCTCCTTCTCTCCAAGCCGTACTTGTGCTCCAGGTGAAAAACTGCATAGCTGGACACTCATTTTCAACATGAAGCAGATTTATTTCTCCATTCTCAGAGAGAAATAAAAGAGCACTCACATGTTTCATGGGTGGAACATTTTTTAATGCATGTTGAGTAGAGCAAAGGCAACTGGCAAATTCCACGTGTAGTTCTCAGTGTTGCAAGATCAGATTATCTCCCTTGGTCCTAACAGCTTCTTAACCCAAGTAGGTCTTTTAAGTCTTGTAATGTTCAGCGTTGCTCTCAGTGAGCAGTGTGAGGTTGTTATTTCTCTGAATTTTTCAATAATATTGACCAGG
Source organism: Nycticryphes semicollaris (assembly GCA_013400055.1). Classification (NCBI taxonomy): domain Eukaryota; kingdom Metazoa; phylum Chordata; class Aves; order Charadriiformes; family Rostratulidae; genus Nycticryphes; species Nycticryphes semicollaris. Next base: position 622,734 of record VXBJ01007792.1, on the reverse strand, counting down.
AGGTAATGGCACAGAAAAAACGAAATAGCATTTGTGGACTCGGATAGAAGGAAACGACTGGACCTTACTGAGGTGGAAAATAATGTCGAGTTCTTCTTTACCAGTCATACCGTTAGGATTTCAAAGCCATGTGAACAAGTCCATCTGAGTGGCCAAGAGTTTATGCAAATGTTGAAGTGAAACATCAGTAACAAATTAAATCATTTGTGCTCTGTAAATAACTAATTATACAAGGGGAAAAACAATGCTACATTCATCTTGTCAGCCTTGGCAGTGGTGTTTAAGCTCTGCTTTACCCTGTAAAATAACTTAATGTTTGGGTTTTAAATGTGAATATTGTGTGGTTTTGGGTTCTATACCTATGGTCCTCTCCTTAATTCTTTTAAAATAGGTGTGGTAGTGAGTTTGTTTTCCTGCATTATTATAAGGACGGTGACTTTCAGTTTTTCCTCTCCTCTCAATGGCTGTTTAAAAAATAAAGCATTTTATTTTATGGTTAGCAAATACCCCATCTGTAAAACTTCTTTGACAGAATCAAGGCCTCTGGAATGTAGATGTCATTCTTCTAGAAAAAAATTTGTAAAGCAAATTTTTGCTGCTGGTTTCATAATTTATTAGGGAAGATACAAATATTTTAATGTAATTCTTATAAGTCTAATTAGAGGTGATTGATAGTTGATGAATTTCAAATATAAGATATTGGGGGACACATCTGTATGGCATTCATCCTGTTTCTTTATATTCCAGAGGAGATGACATTTTCTGAACTTTGATGAATGAAGTCACTTAAATGTTGAATAGCAGCTAACACAAAGGAATAGATTTATTAATATTCTTCTTTTTACATCTCTTCATAATATATTTATGAAAGCAGACAAATGAGACATTAAATAGGGTTTTCTTGTAAATAATTTTTCTGTGCATACGAGCATGTGTTTACAAATAACACGAAAGCATAAAATATTTAATAAAGTGTTAAGTATTTTGTAGTTTATAGGTGATTTATGTTTTCTTACATGCTTGCTTTCTGCCTTATTTTAAAACCACGTCTTTCTAACATGTGAATAAACAGCTGATTCTTCATTGGCTTTCATTTTTATTAAGAAGAATGATTCCTGTGAGAGTTAAAGGCATTGTGGTGTGTGTAAACAGGAGCTAAAATATTGTCGTTTTAGGCTGTATTGTAGCCTTCTGTTGTCGATGAGACTCAGGTTTCAGCCTGCCCAAAGAGAATATTTAATTGATATTATTGAAAGGCTTTTTGTCCCCCCTTCCTCTGTTTTCTTCTTTTGGGGCATTCAGTGGTGTGTAGAGATGCAGAGGCAGCAAAACAGGCCATATGCTTTGTAAAAGGCAGCCTAATAGCACTTTTGATGGACGTCTGATTTTTAAAGTGCTGTATCTTTCATTAAAATTTACATGTAAAGTAAGGGCAAGCACAGTGACATGAAAGCTAATGCAAGTCGCACATCTTGACATAATAACAATCACAAGAAACTGGAGATCCCAGATGGCAGCTTGGCCTTTGCCATCCTTTTAATAAGCTACTAACTGCTAATTATTGCACTCTTATGGGCAAGTTAATTTACTGTTGACTCTTAAAGAGACATTGTGCCTTTTCCGGGCATTTAGGTTCTTCAGTTTAGATTTGAGAGTGTTTTTTCCCTGCAGATTGGAGTCCTTCCAACGGGCAGTAACAAAGAAGCAAAGAAGCAGAGAGGGAAATGGAACATAATAAGCAATATTTTCTTTGATAATAGCAGAATATAGGGTTGTGGGTTTTTCTAGGGCATGGGTTTAGAGCTGAAAAGAACATCAGCATGTATATTAGATCCAGGATTTAGGTTTTGTATTTAAAAGAAAGCCCTTACTGCAGGCTTAGTATTATTGTTAAAAATAAACAAACCATCTTTCCCTTAAATAATTGAAGCTTGAGATTCTGAAAATGAGATAAACTAGAAATAGAAAGTAAAAATTACAGGTTCATTTCTGTTGCCAGAGATGATTTGAAGGCAAAATTTCAACTCTCAATTCTCAAAGCTAAAATGTCCACTATATTTTTGGAAAAATTCTTCATTTTAATGTTACTTACCTGGTTGTCGTAATACAGGGAAGGAGCGTTATCTGTAAAATATACAATTTTTAAAAGTGATCTTTTTCTTCTTCCAGTTGAAAGGGACATTTGGTAATGAGACCAGTCAGGGAGAAGTTTTGATCTAAGAACCTATTTAGGAATGAAGGAACAGCTGCAGTTTAAATGGACTCTAATTCTCATAGTTAATGCTGTTTTTTTGAATGCATGATTCTCTGTGATAATGTTTGGGAGGAGTGATGGTGGGTAATAGCTTATTTCCTGGGCTTTATGGTAATGCAGCAAAGTGGTGATAATGCCATCAGGAACCGAAATAGACGCCTGTCACACACATCAGACAGCCCTGCAAAAATAGGAAACCTAGCAAAAGAGGGGAGTTTCCTGGTTTAAGGCTCATTGTGGCCTTTTGTGGACTAGAGTGATAACATTATGGTATTGAGCAGTTCAGAAAGTATGTGCTGTGCAAGCTGGTTCTTACGCGTTGAGAGTGAGCACTTAGAAAGAGCAGCCTTATTTGCAGTGCTTTACCAGGCAGTAAATATTTTGACTAGAGATTAGTGGATAACATGCCATACAAATGGTTGTAAAACTATTACTATGAAGAAGGTCATGCTTTCTCCAATCATCTGATATGACGCACCCAGTATTGGCTGTGTAAATTCTTAAGTCGTGTCCCATGGTGTGGGAATTTTCCCCACAGCAGTATCCTGGTTTTTGATTCTGATTCTGGTTTCTGATTCTGGCTGGCACCCTGGCTAGTTGCTCATCTGCCCTGGGACACCCATCACCTTTCATTCATTTGGCCATACTCACCTTTTTCGTGGAGCTAGAGCTCCTTCTCATGCTTGCTTTCATTTCCACATTTGCCTCAAGGGCCTTGATAGTTCTGAGTGTGTGTATCCGAATGGAGGTAGGTACCGATAGGCTATGAAGGAGGGGAAGAGAATAAAAAATTACCACTACAGAGAGCAAGGAATCAGGTGTGAATGCAGCACACACAGGCTGCAGCGTATTCATTTGTTTTCGAAGCCTTTTTGTTTTGAGATTTGTGTTACAGACCATTTACCCTGCAAATTTCTGCACTTAAAGTACTGCGTTCCCTAAACAGCCAGTGAAGCCCCGAGAAATTAAAGGTGGTTTGCACCTGGGAATGTGGTGTGGATCTACAAGGATAAAGTCCCCAGATTCTGTTCCAGCAGGATTTTCTGTGAGATGTTGATCTCCTACTAGGTATGTTTTATGTGCCAAGAGGTTTGCTGTAACGGTATTAAGAGCCGTATTCTTCTCTGCACTGCAAGGATTTTATTTTGGTGTAACTGATACCTAAGCAGAGGAAACGTGCTGATGTAAAAGAAATCACGCAGGGAAGAATCCAGCTCTGAGACTGTTCCAACACTAACCTCAGGGCTTGTCACTAAATGATGGCCTTAGTTCCCCTCTTGTTAAAGTAAAAGACTGCAAGGCATTTAATAGAAACTGTCCTTTATCAACACTGCTTTGTGGGGAAAGGCTTTAAACAGAACTGGTACTTTGAGAATTTGTGTACACAGTTGTCACCATTAAAAAAGTCAGTAGCATTTGCCAAGCAGTACCACACCGTGGTGCCTGAGATATCGCTTTCTCTCCTACAGTAGAGCAAGAAGAATGTATGTAGTATATGTAGGTAAGTGTTTACCATTTGATTCTGTCAATTGCATGCGTTTTAATCGAGCTTTTCTCTCAAATCACAGTTTGATTGGGAAACTGCTTATGGGTCAGATTATTTCTAAAGCAAAACACGATTCATTTTAATTGAGCAAATTCTTTTTACTGAAGACTCTAAAAAAGCCATTTCAGTATTTGTTCTAAAATCATATGGCTCTGTGATTGTTAGTTGTTAGTGCTGGTAAGAAAAATGTATAATTTGAATGTTAAAATAATTGTATTTTTAAAGGAGCTGTGGTCTTATTAGGTGCGGTGGAATTGTATTAAGCCAGCGTTATAAAGCACACACCTTTATTCCCCCTAATTACTGGTGTATTAATAATGACCAGGTTGATGATGAATGTGCTGATCACCAGCTGGGATCAGACAATTACATTTGATTATGTAAAGAGTTAGTTGCTATAAGCCTTGAAATATTAAAACTTGGCTAGAATAAATATCACTGAAGAACCTTTGTCTTTTACGTGTGTATTCAGCTGCCAGTTCTCTGAGCAATTCTTGGTTCACTCGGTAATGTTGGGAATCAAACTGTGAACAGTTATTTTCCAGCCCTGTGAATGTTGATAAAAGGATCTTGCATAGCTGTTGGCTTGTCCTGCGAGGGGAGAGCACAGTGCTGCGTCGCGGCACAGGGATTACAGGCTCTTGCTTAGCTCTGCATTAAAGGCGTTGCAAGCTTTTACAAAACCCAGGGCAGCACCTAGCATTGCCCTGCATTTGCATTTCCCAGCTCTGACGGAGGGCATGCACGTTTCAGGTACTAGTGCCTTCCAGGGCTGGCCGACTCCAGCATCCAAATAATACATTTATCTGACTATTTTCAACTACACATACTTATTTTTGGCAGGTCTTGCTCCACAGTCTCAACAAAGTCTGTAGGCATGTGGGGCAAGCTTCTCTCTACATCTGTTTTTTATCCCTCAGTTTACCAAATTATTTTTTTTCCTTTAGAATTTTTTCAGTTCGTAAATAACCATTGATTTATCTTTCCTCTCCTGCTAAATTGCTGAAAGGACGCATAACTTTTGTTATTTGTCTGCTGGAATACCATCATAAAGAACACTTTCTGACATTGATCATCTGCAGTCTCAACAGAATGTCATTTTTCCCACAATGTGACAGATCATTTGTGCTAGACTGTGGAAAAATTCTTTTCCTAAAGTTGGAAAAATCAGAACATACAGATCTTAAGGCTTTCTTTAAAAATGACTTGCTATACTTTAGGTACCCAATTCCAGGCTTAGCATTTCAATTTCTCGGTCAATTTTATATTACGAGATATGATACTACAGACATCATTAGTAATTTTTCTTTGCTACATTCTTGTACTTTATTTTGTTCTATCTATTGACTCCATCTTTAAAACAGATGTACTTGAAGAGAAATCTGTGGACACTTCATTTCCTGCTGTGCTGCACTGTACGTCCATAATGGAATGAATGTATTATGTGGTGGATGCGCTTATTGTATTCCCAGCCAGAAATATGACTCTTTTCTGTTAGTGCCAGTTCCCTTTGACTTCCCAAATACTAATTTGGTTTTTTTTTTGCTTGAGTTTGGGGAAGAGAAGAGTGGAGAGATAATCTCTAATTTTCTTTCTTTTTGTCTCTTAAAGTACTTCTATTTAAACCAGTGTAGTTTTCTCACTAATTTTCTCCTTCAGGTGTTTGCTGTCAATCTACTGGGTTAAACTTTGTGCTATTCCATCAGGCAAGTTTGGTAAATGTTGATCAGTGCATGAAATCAGTTCTTAAATGGTTGCAAAATTGCCTTCCTTCAGACTGTTTTGATCACAAGGGCTTTCAAGTGTCAAAGTCATTTGGAGAACTAGATAGATAAAATGCATGAGCACTAAGCTTTTTCCAGGATAGAATAAATAAATGTGTTTTCTACTGTGTGCTCTGCCTTTGATAGTGATTTGTTAAAAGGGAAAAAAAATAAAGGCAATGATATTAAATATTTACAAGAGTGATTTAGTTGTGTAATCTTGTGCTATGCATCCCTGTTTAATAGTGAAATCAGCTACTGCTGAAGTAAATGCCATTAAACTGGTAGTGCTGTGAAGGTCACTGCCTATACAATGTCAAAGCAATTTATAGAGAATAATGATTTTTGTCAGCTTTCCAATGTACCAACCTCCCTTCTTTTTTGTCTCCTTTTCCAAAAATAACCAAAAAGAAATTTATTTCAGGAATCACTTTCTCTCTGACTCTTCTGCCATCTGACTGATTGGGGAGCTTGAAACCTCTTTACAAGTTTTCCTATTGATGTGCTCACTGGATAGACACTGATTCCCTTCTTTCCAGTCTTTAGCTCGTTACAGCTCTATTTGCTGGGATTTCCAGTTGGCCATTTCTCAGCAGTTCATTTGAAGAGATACTGAATTATGGCCTCTGCTCTTATGAGTGGTTGCTTTTCTTCTCCCCTGTCCTATCTGTCTGCGATTCTCCTGAAAAATACTTTTTTGTGCGCTGATTGTTTGTCATGAGCAATGCGCATGTAGCGTCTTGACATCCCACCAACCTCCTGTCCCAATAAATGTCTTATAAATGCTTGGGGCACATTCCTAAATAGCGTTGTGCTTAGTGGAGAGGCCTCAGAAGTGAGAGGTGTGTTCCTTGCTCCACGGCTGGCTTTCCCTGCAAATTGTCAGGGCCTTTGTGCCTCTGCGGCAGTGGAGTGGGGACGAAAGCCCTTCACTGCTGCACAAGGTGGCTGCAGCATTGACGCTTACTGTGTGTCCTGAAAACAATATGCAATGAGTACAAAGCATTATCATTCAGCTTCACATCCGTCCGGTAAGAAGGTTAATTATTTGTTTTCCTTGTTTTACAGTTGAATAAGCCGAAGCACAGAGAGATGGAGAGAGCTGGAGGAGAACAGGCAATAAATGCCAGAGTTCTCTTGTCCATTCCTGTTTCTGTAAGCACCAGTGCAATTTGTCTTATAAACCACCAAGTAACTTGCTTGTTCTACCAAGGACTCTCCCAATTAGATTCCACTTGCTAAAGCAATTCTCTAAGAAGATTAAAACTGTGTTTATCTGCTGATAAACATGTACACGACCATGGAAATAGCAATCGTATTTTACAAAGGGAACAACACATATTCTCTCTGACAAAAATCCACAGAATGAAAAAAAAAACAAACCCCACAATGCAGAGGTGCCCTAAGTGTACTCTGTGAAGAGTTTGCTTGGAAAGTGTGTATGAGTGCACAGAGACAACATAGATTTCTCCGCAAAGGCATGAATTTTAAGAAAAAGTGGAAAAGAAAGGGTACTTAGATAGTGAAGGACTGGAAAGGTTTTTTCAGTTATGAGGAAGAAGAATGGATGTACAGCATTGGCCATGGAAAGAGGGGGCAAATGGAATGAATGGGAAGGGTAGTAGAAACATATGTGCTCTTATCTGGGAGGAGTGTCCCAGGTAAAGTGGTGGGAGAGGAATCTGCCATGAACACTGGTCTTCTGAATAGAATGAGGTGGGATGATACCCCTACACTTTATTGTTTCCTGAATATTAGGCAGCTAGGTATTACTATGGGTAACTTACTTTCATGCTTTGATTTTTGTGGCATCTCATTCCCCAATGCACACAGAGGACTAAAGCCTTCATTTACTGACATGACTTTTCATGGCCTTCTCCTCCAGGTCCATTAGTGGACCTTTTATCTGTTGTGAAAGAGGCTAGTTCAGCGGGGTGTCTGGAGTGGATGTGCATGTGCAAGGTTAATTCAGGCCTCGTGATTTTCTTTAGCCTGTTTTATCTGGTTCTTTGTCTCTTTTTATGCAAGTCTATGATTAGTGTTGAGTTCTTCCCAGAATACTGGCAATTATCTCACAGGTGAAAGGATTAAGAAGGAGCAGTGAGAATTACACTGGGATTAAATAAGACTGCCTTTGGAGTGTGTTTGTGAATGTAGGTTTTTTTCTCTAAGCAAAGAGAGAGAAGAGAGAAGCCAGCTCAGCCTTCAGGTCTCTCTAGGGAGGAAAGTAATACCCTTGAATATGGAAAAGTAGCATCTCAGCTTGGGAGGAGGTCATGCTGGGAAAGGAAAGGTAATGTTAAGGCACAAGATTTAGAGTCCTCAGTTCAGTTCTTGGTTGCTCTGATTTTGCTCAGGCGGTTCTGATTGCCCACAGTGAACCTCAGCTTGCCCGTGTGTGAAATGGAAGCAGTGATAACTTGCCCGTCTTATGTTGCATGTAACTAAATTAATTACTGTGTGTACTAGGGTTTTTTGGGGTTTTTTTGGGTAGTAAATACAAAAGAAGATGGTAGAGTATTCTTCTCGTGCCCCATGCTGTGGTCACACTCCAACCACCTGGTGCCAGGATGTGGTTAGCAGTGGGTTATTTCTGCCCCTCTGCTATCTCTCTGTGTAATGAGTGGGGCAGGCACAACGCTGGTAGAAACTGAGGGCTCAGCCCCCTTTTTGGATGAGAAGAGGAACTGCCCCATGGGACTGGCAGGCCACATGTCCCAGACTCTGGAGGAACAACTCAGTTTGCAGGCTGGGACACACCTCAGCTTGTGTACAAACTGACCTGTAGACTGGCTTGTGCTCATACGTGGCCTGGCATATGTCACCATTGGTGGGAGCCTGGAGTTTGGGCTGCAGCCCTGGGCAAAGTGTTTCAAACACCTTTAGCCCTGTTCTTCACTTATCCTGGCTCTGGCACCACTTGTGTTGCAATGCAGTCCTGCCTGGAGACCTGAAAGAAGTTGTGCTTTGGTGCTGAGAAAGAAAAAAGTGGTGGGAAACAGGAGAAGGATGATGGAAATGGGGCAAAAGCTCCCTCAGGTGCCCTGCTGAGTCAGTGCATGATGGGAACAGTGGCAGGTAGGGTCCATGCTAACCTCAGTATTACCTGAGAGTCTCGGGTGTTTCTCAGTAGGATGTAACAGCCCTGATTTCAAGTGAAGTTGAAATTTTACCCTGAGGGTGGTTTGTTTTTCATAAAATGATAGAATAGTTTGGGTTGGAAAAGACCTTTAAAGGCCATCTAGTCTACTCCCCTGCAAATAAGTAGGGATGTCTTCAGCTAAATCAGGTTGCTCAGAGACCTGTCCAACCTGACCTTGAATGTTTCCAGGGATGGGGCATCTACCACCTCTCTGGGCAGCCTGTGCCAGTGCTTTGGCTATGAAGAATATGGACTTGCAGAAGTTATAAATAACAATTTTCTGTGAGAATTCCAATATCCTGATACTACTGTTCCATAATGATTGCCTAAGCCTCTGTTCTCTTTACATCTGGTGATCATTATTTGTTGTATTTTTTATTTTTATTTTATTCTTAGTATGTCAGTTTGTTTTACCTTGTTTGTATTGATGGATAGCTGTGATGCAAAAATCTATTTTGTTCCAAGTATATTTTTATCAGAAGAACCCTCAGTATCTTTCCATCTCAAATATCTATGCCAAACACATTTTTAAGTGTCTCCTTATGTTACTGCTTCCGAGTGACTAGATTTGGAGCTGGTTTGTTTTGTCCCACAGCTCCACCACACAAACCTTGATTTTGACTTGCTTTGACTTGCCATGCCTGATAATGTGGCGCTGGGTCCATCTGGCACCCTGATCTAGGGCATCGATGCCATCCCACTGCTGGGACTCGGGTTAGTGCACATCACTCTGAACCTTCAGCAAGCAGAGTTTGGTGGGACAGCAGAACTAGAGACAAGACACACTGGTAGAGCTTTGAACAGGAAATCAGTGTGTAGTCCCACTTAGCAGAAGAAGACAGTGAAGGACAGGGATTATGTGATTTTCCACAGAGACAGGGTGAACTACTAGTGCTGGGAACAAGCCCAGGGGCTCAGATTCCTGAGCAGAGCAGCCCAGAGCGGCACAGAGCTACTGAGCTGAACGCATTTGCAGTTGAACATGCCAGGTTCAGCAAGTCACATTGAAGCCATATTTAGAAGTGGGCCTAAGCAATGATACTATTCTTAGACAATGTAGAATTTGCTTCTGTTGTGTTTTATTAGTCTTTCATAGGCAAATAATATTAATTAAAAAGTCCCTACTGCATTTGAGACACTGGCTTGTGAAGAAATGGGGAGATTAACTTTCATGGTACATGGAGAATTCACTTTGTTGACAGGGTGCTTTAGAGAAAGGGGAAAACACTGGGAGAACAAGACTGATTCAGGAGTCTCTTATTACAAGATTATCTGTCTTTTTACTGAGCTGCGTATTTATTACACGGCAAGGCTCTAGTTACAGGCCAGTGATTGTCTAGGTTCAGATGTTTACCTTGCGGCTTCTGGGATGCCACATAAACAGCTGTAAACAGAGCCAGTTATTCAATCCACTCATAAAGAAGTTTGATTGTAGGTCTCCAGTCTTCCCAGGGTACAATGTCTGAGCCAAAGCAGGCAGCAGGCTGTCCTGCCAGCCCACAGAGCTCTCTGCTGGTCTTATTACTGCTTCCACTGCTGGAAATGTTTAGAAATGTTTCAGCAGGGGCCAAAAAACAAACAAAAAAAGGGACAGTGGGGATAGGACAGGGAGAGTCAGTGTCTCCTTTTTTATCCATTCGTAGAAGCCCTTGCTGTCACGCGCTGGCATGGTGGGCTGCTCAGGGAGGGAAAGGGCCAGTTCTGGGGGTTTATATTGCCCCCTTTTTAGCCCTTTCCCCCCACCCTGCTGGCACTATTTCAAAGAAAGAACTTTAAGTATGCATTTATACATTTCCTGTTACAATTTTTAGTGTGTGAGACCCTGAAATCCACAAGGTATCTTTGTGCTGTACAGGATGATGAAATATGTAAAAATTAGCCAAACCCACAGGCAGTGGGATCATCAGTCTTTTGTTCTGTGATGCTGTCAAACCTTTCTGGATTTGCCTAATAGGTATGATGCATTGTATGTATGTCTCAGCTATATTATCAATAATATAACCATCAAAAAAGCCCCTTTAGTCCTCCTCTGCTCTTGTTTCATGTGGTCCTGTATATTATGCTTAGGAGAATAAAAAGCTATGGCAGCTTTTCAACAGTTGGATTCTGTGCCTAGCTAAATTCTAGTCCTTCCCCAAACATGAATTAACTTTCAAACTGTTTCTTAAAAGCCTTATCAGCCTCTAATAAAATAATGGAAGCAATATTAAGAATAATGAATCTGTAACTATACAGAGTAGGAGAACCATGAGCAATCATCAGCGGCATTTAATAAACAAAACTCACAGAAGACATTTGATTACTTTTGGACTGGGTTACAAAATTAATGGATGAAAGGAAAACAGTGTTTGTGATATATCTAGGCTTCAATGTGTTACTTCACAAAAAGCCCTATATAATCTTACTTGGAAAAAACAATTAAAATTTGGCTTTCACATGAAGAGTTTTCTAAAATAAATTAGCAATACAAAATTTAACAGCATTTTCATGAACTGGGAAGACTAGACAAATTGGAAGTTACTGTCATTTCTGTCTAGCGCTTTTCTCAGTGATCACAAAGGGGAAGAAATGACATATTAATGAAATGTGTAGATTTGACTAGAATGGGGAAGAATTGCAATCATCAGTGTGGATAGAAAACAGCATAAATGTTGCATAAGTGCCATGACATCCCTCATAAAGCAGTAGGTGGATAATTCATCTGTAAAGAGATCTGATAAGCTGCACCTAGAATAAACTGTTAAGGGCCTTAAATACTGTAGGGTGGAGATATGTCAAACAATTTGTAAGAATTTTGAAAGGCCTTGATGATTAAGATCATGCATGGCTTGATTACGAGGGAACAATGAAAGACCTAGTATGTATTGCTAACCTTCATGCTGAGAAAGTGGCAAGATATGAAAAGAAAGCCATCTCCAAGCACATACGGAACATAAAAGCACAGAAATAAAAAGAATTGTCCTGGTGTCATCTCAGAGGAATTTCACCCCTAGAAGGGGTGCCAGTCAATCCTACAAAGGTGTTCTGGGTCCAGTATCAAGAGGGAGCATCATAACAATGAGAACTATAGCATTAGCTTATAGAGTACTTTACCAAGGGAAACGATGGGAGCCACTAAGTTTTGACAATTGCGTTCAAAATAAACCAAATGAAGTTCTTATTCTTGGGGATCAGTCTTCTTCTTCCACACCTAGTGGACACGAGACGGCGACTTAGAGGAAGATAGCTTATGTCTTTTCCCTTCTTCACAGCTCAAATGTGACATAATATAGATATGCAGATATTATTCATTTTCCAGATGGTCTTTATCTACTCCACATTGAAATCCTGTGTGTGTTGCTCTATTTGATGCCTGTATCTCTGAGGGTGCAATAATCTGTTGTTGTATCAGCTAGCAATATATAAGTAGTCCAGTAAATACAAACAAAATGTTTTCGTAAAGGAAACTGGATGGTTTGCCATAACTACATTAGTGCTAATGCACTACCAGGTCTCTTTTTTCTTTATCCATGTGTTAATTTTGTTCTTCAGTCTCCCCATCTCTTCTAGCTTAATTACCCTCCCCAGACTAGAGGCTGCTGCTGCCTTTTGGCTTCATTACCAGCTTTCATTTTCATTAAGAAACTTGCGCTAATGGACTGTTATAAAACACAGTCATCACTGGCAGGTGTTGCCAAATGACTCTCAGCATGATGGCATTTCTGTGCAATGGAGCAAACAGTCTGGACATTGGATTTGTGGAGCATCCAAGGGCTTGGGATAGAAGGGAAAGAGAGAAAAGTTTGGTGAATCAGTACAAAGAAGCCCTCAAACGTTCACATGAACAATGATGGAAAAAGAGCACTATGAACAGTGGGGCTTGTTCTGAGACCTCCAACATTGTCAGCATCTGCTCAGGTTGCAAACTTCTCAGAACAGCTTAACAATAAGCTCTGTAGGATTGGTGGAGTATCTGTAGTGTTTCGAATCACACAATACTAATCCTTATAGCCTTCCAGTTTAGAAGGGAATGAAAATCTGAATACCTTGTTGGCTGAGTGAAATTACCTATCTCAAAATAAACTTTGTGGCTCATGTCATCCAAGGTTAGTAATGGGAATGCATATTTCTGCTACAGGAACATCAGCCATAGTTGCCTTTGTGTGCCTATGAACCATTTAGTGATATTGGAACGAATATTCATCAGGAAAGAGCAAAGACTTCTTGTATTGTCCTTCAAGGAGCTGATTGTCCCAGACAAAATAGATAGAGGCATGTCTCAGAAGAAATGCTGTCAGATTTTGACACTTAAGAGAGGAGTAAGAGTGTTTCAGCACTCCCTTCAAGGGATGAGCTCAGACAAGGCCTTTCAGAATAAGGGAAAATGGGGGGCCTGGGTGGAGGAAGAGGACCTTCAGGAGTGTGCAGTGGAGGCAGCAGAAGAAGGTGACTTCAGTATGAAAGGGCTTTGCAGCACAACGTGGCCATGGGAGAATACTGACAGGAGTAAGGAGAACCAGATCACAGAGGAGGTGGGAGGAGAGACTTTTTTCCAGGGACCTGTGAGGACTGTGCGCAGTGTGATGCAACCCAGAAGATTACAAAACTGCATGTTGAAATCAGGGAGCAGGGGAAAGAAAAGGCCTCCAGCAAAAGCAACGCAGGTAACTTTAAACTGCTTTTTTTTCCCCTAGTCTGCCCTATGTCCTTGCTTTTCAGTTTCTCCATCTTAAAAATATAATTGGCATAGTTCTGAGTATACAGCATTTGTGGTCCTACTCACTGCATGCACAAGCCTTGGCTGATCTACTTTTAAGCTCTGATCACATCAAAATCCCATAACAACTTGAAGGAGACTTTTGGAGTGAGTACAGCGTGTGCGTGCCAGCATGTGTGCCACCTGAGTGCCAGCCCTGCGGGTGAGGTTATTTGGCCGTAGGCTCTGCTGGTCTTGTGTGACTCTTGCTCTTTGCAGCACTGAGTAATGCCAGAAACTTTGTGGTCACCTGAGCTCCCCTGTGGAGATACAGCTGCTGGACTTCCCTTCTGCCTTTAACCCTGTCTGACATTCTCTCTGTGTTGTTATTTTCTAGGCTGAGGTGGCTGCATCCAAAGGCTCATTTTCTATCTTTTATTTAAGCAAATCTCATAGGAAATTCCAGTGTTTTAGAATAAGCGGAAATTGCTCCTGGTTAGAAGCAAGGATAATGTAAATGGGTATAAATCTCTCTCCTTTCCTCCAGTAATTCTGTCTAGGTCACATTGTAGAGCTTTGCTAGTACATGCTTAACTGTGACCCTGTGTTTCTTCTGTGTCTTTTCCTTGTACTTGCATAGATGTTGTGTATGTCTGGAGGATTCCACTGGTAAGTGATCAAAGTTAAACGTGTGCAGGAACTGGAGCTCAAATCACTTCAAAGTGGATTAGGCTAAATAATGAGAATACATCGCTGGAGAATAATCTTATAGTGAACAGCGGGCGGTTTGGGGCAGAACATAAGTTGTTGTAACCTGATAAGACACAGGAGAAGGTGTTAAAAAGCATTCTAGTGGTGAATATTATTTATTAATGCTGTTACTTTTATGTTCTGTCATTCTTCCGTGGATTTTTTTAGTCTTCTGTCAGGCTCTTTAGTTCTAGGAAGAATTTTGTACTAGGAAGTTTCTCAGTACAGCCGAATCCTTTCTCCTGATCCTGGCTCTTCTGTTCTGAGTTGGAACAGTAGAAAAGTGAAAGGCCAGTCCTCTTCACTCTCTCAGTGACACTTCCCATCTGTGAGTCAGATTTCTTTGCCAGACTTGATTTGTGTTTCCACAATCACCGTGTGTGTTAGGGAATGATTAGTGTCTTGTCTTCCAAGGAGAGGAGGATGACTAGGGTCCCTTAGGGAGCTTGTAGCACAGGAGGGTATAAAACCCAGATATTCTTGCCTATTTTGGGACAGTAAAACCATGTGTACTTTAACCATGAGATTTAAGTGTTCATCAAGAATGGTGTTGAGTTTGGTCTGGTAGATTTAAAAAAACCCTCTGATGGGCAGATCTTCCTCCAGAAGGTGATTTACTTGTTGTTGCTGGGCTGTGACTCAGGCCTTTCCTTCTGAAGGGATAAATCATTCCTAGCAGAGCAAATGTCACATGGAGATGTATCGGTGACTCTAGAAAAAGTTGCCCTTTAACAGCTTCCTGGTAACATTTCCCTTGCAGCGCTTGGGTAAATGCGATGACAAAATAAAGGGAGCATCTATCCCCTTCTTCTGCCCCTCTTCATCACAGCCTGTCAGTCCCACCTCGGGGCCATTGCATCTTAAAGGGAATGACTCAGACCACTGGCAGAGCAGATAATGCCAAGCCAAAAGGAGATTGTGCAGCATATAAATCTCAGGCTTCAGGACAGGAGGCGACTGGGACCTCACTGCGTAATCACAGAGGCCATGCTCTGTGGCAGGCTACATCAAGACAACTTTCTGGGAGTTCAGGGGACTAACACTAATTAGCGCCAAAGAAGAATCTTCTTGACAGATGGATGGAGTAGGGAGCAGGTTGTGCAGGGAAGGTGGGAAGGTCACGAGGTGGAAAGCCGCCAGGATTGATGAACCTTATGCTTAGGTTTATGGTTTTATTACTAAGAGAGAAATTTTCTCTCTCAAAATTCTTGCATGTACCATCCTCATCACTGTAATAAAGTCATAGAATCATAGAATCACTCAGGTTGGAAAAGGCCCTTGGGATCATCAAGTCCAACCATCAGCCCTACTCTACAAATTCCTCCCCTACACTGTATCCCCCAACAACACATCTAAACGACTCTTAAATACATTCAGGGATGGTGATTCAACCACTTCCCTGGGCAGCCTATTCCAGTCTCTGACCACTCTTTCTGTGAAAAATCTGTGTGGCTGTGAATTTATATGGAAGAACGTGGCTATGTCAGGGAATTGAAACTGGGATTTTTACACTTTCTCATGCAGCTATCACTATAAATATGGTTACCTTGGCTGGCAACGATTGACTACTCTTTCCTTCTGATAGCAAAACAGAGTGGTGGATTTTAGTCCTGTTGTGAAGAGGAAGGGGTAGGCCTTGCCTCCTTCACTGTGGTTGCTTCAGGGAGGCTCAAGCACTGCATGGCCGACCATTTCNTTTTTTTTTTTTTTTAACAGGCCCCTGAGAAAGCAAGGGTAGGTCTACTAAATACAGGCAAATTTCAGCTTGAGGGAAGCCACATCAGTTCTTTGCTCTGAAATTGGCAAAAAAATGAACGGC
Organism: Nycticryphes semicollaris; assembly: GCA_013400055.1. NCBI lineage: Eukaryota > Metazoa > Chordata > Aves > Charadriiformes > Rostratulidae > Nycticryphes > Nycticryphes semicollaris. Next base: position 606,785 of record VXBJ01007792.1, on the reverse strand, counting down.
CAAAGGCATATCATTAAGAATGAGCACCTGTAGATGAGTTGTGTAAATGTATGAATAGGTACTGTGGAGATGGACGTTGGTCCGGCCTTGGTATGTGCAGGTGCAAACCAAAATTGGGTCATGTGAAGCTTTAGTGTAAACACGTTAAGGCCAACTGTAGTGGAAGTGTTAAAAGTTGTAATGTGCTTAATGAGATTGATCATCAGTGGGATTTTGCAGGCAGAAAGGAGAAGGAGGAGACTTCAGAATTGTGAGAAAATACTGCTGAATTACTATTCAGGGAAGAACGACTTTCTTGATTTACTCTCTGGAGGAAAAAAAAAGGCTTCCATGGGTGTGAGTGCTGCCATACAGATGTTCAGATGACAGAGTGTTGTAAGAGAATAAAAGTAGTTACAGGAGTTTGTCTGACTGCACTTCAGTTTCCAAAAATGGGACAAATTTCTAGTTGTAATACTAAACACATTTCCTGACAGCAAATGGAGTTTACTGCTAACGTGTTGCAGGCACAGCAACTGGGAAAATAACTTGAATGCAGAGGTGTTTTAAACAGTTGCATGCCCCAAAGCCTCCCCTTTTGAGCCCAGCGAGGCAGACCCTACAAGAAATGGAAGAGGATACCTGGACACTCTCCCTACAAAACGTTCTCTCCTTGGATCTAAACGGTGGCTTTTAGATTTGTGCAGCTCTAATGATTTCAGCTGAGTAACTTCTAGAATTGACTATTGCATCCTCTATTTTCAGAATTCCTCAGAGTTTTGATACTAGGGGCTAGCGGCAGAAGTCAGTAAAAGAGGAGAGTGAGCAATTTTTCTGAGGAGCCTTGAATAATAGCCCTTTAGGGCAGTGTTATTACTGCAGTAAATTCCCGAGGTTCAAAAATTCTTTCATCTTTCAAACTCTTTATGATGTCCCAGCTGAATTAGTGAGGCCTGTATCTTTCTGTTTCCTCTGCTGATACAGCTTAGATGTTACCCTCCTTCTCTTCTTCCAGTCCTGGAACTGCTGCACAAGAGCGTTTCCCTGACCAGCTCCTGTGCTTGGAGCAGCCTTAAGTGTTTCAATTTCCTATTTCCTTTTATCACTCTTCAACTCTAGCTGTTATATTTTATTACTCCAAACTTTTCTTCAAAGTAGAGGTGGGTGTGAAAGAGAGAACAGAAAGTTTTGTTGCATTGATAAAATCGTAGACACCGTCTTCTCTTTTTGCCGTCTTTGGTAAGAACACGGGAAAAAGCAGAACCATTTAAGTAACCTAGATGCTAAACTAAGTTTGTAAATAGAAATGTGAATCGTAAGAGTTAAGGATATGTGAAAGCACCTCGTCTGGTTCCCTGCCAGTGCTCTGCTGCTTTGTATGGCATAAAGTAAAAGTAGTAGCGTGTGTGCGTATGTGGACAACTGGCCCATTTGGTGCTGAAGTGTTCATTGGCAACTGCTGTCATTGTTCCTCATTTTATTAGCTTTTGCCAAGTAGTTCCACTTTTACTAAGGGCAGCAGGGTTTATGGCAGCGATATTTCTCACAGTGTCAGAGATAAAATATAGAGCTAATAACAGACTCTCTGGTAACGTAAATCGCAAAGGGGAAGCAATCTGGTTTTGAAGAAGTCCTGCTTGGGAATGTTAAGTCTTCTGGCGGAGAAGCAGCCTGTGGAATTTGGTATACTTTGTGTTCTCTAGGAACATAAATGATTTGTCTTAAGTGATGGGGGTGGAGCAGGGGGAGGAGAGTTCTACTTTCAATTACTATTTTCTTGCTAGCTAATAACTCAGACTCTGTCATACCTAGGGCCTCATCCCAGGAGGAGCTAAGCACCCAGGAGTTCACTGGTGTCAGAATGAGTTTGAATTTGAGAGGTTTGGTGTCCTACTGAATGAAACTGCTGCAAACAAATGCTTTCCAAACCACGTGAAGGAAACCTTTGCAAACAAGTGCTTCTCTTGTGGAAAGGGAAGATAGGGAAAGGAAACAAACACAAAATTGTTCTCTCTATCTCACTTCTTTCCCTTTTTCTTACCTCTAAATTTTTTTTTTTTTTGCAACATGATGAAAATCTCCTCCCTTTGGCCTTATGCAGAGCAGGATCTCCCAAAGTTAAGGGAAGAAGGGAAAGGGGTGATAACATACTTGTTTTCTGTGGGAAGAGGCATTGATTCTACCCTAAAATTATGCATGTCCACTGGTATTAGAGCTGGGCTGGAGAAAAAACTCTCTTTTGAGGAGTGGAGGTCTAGGTTAATTTCTGATAGGACACTTGAGTGTCATGCCCTGTGCCTTGACTTGGTTGTTCCAAGGTCTTCTAACTTGATTATTCTGAAGACCTCCCTAGGATAACGCATACTTCTATAGCATAACATGTAAATACATAGCATACAGTATCTAGCATGTGCTTTGTGTATATGCATATTCTGGGGCACTTGGAGGTGCTGCTGTCAGTCACCACTGTCAGGTTCAGATTAATGTGGAACCTGAAATTTGGTCCTGCATGAAAAGTAGGGCCTGAACAGAAAAAAAAAGGGGGGCAGAGTATCTTCTAGTAGCACAGAAGTAATTACAAGCTGATGGACCTTCATTTGGAAGCAATGTCGAGCTTGAGAGGAAGATGAAGGTAAAATTCATTCCAGCAGGCAGTCTGAAGAGCAGTCTGCCTCATCTTGGCAGGAGGACAGGCCCTGAGTCTTTAGAACATTAAAACAATGATGAAATTAGGCCACAGATTCTACTAATTCAGCCCTGATCAGCTTCCCCACTTCTAGTAACAATTAAATGCTTATCTCTTCGTTTCACATGCATTAAATTAATCAGCCATGAGCTAAAAATAATACAGTGCTTAGGCAGAGACCCACCGCATTTTCCTTGGCGCTTGGACCTCTGCTGGTTCAGTACATGTGCAGAGGACTGAAAATATCTGTGGAAAAAGCCAGTATAGTATTTCTTACAACAAATGTAACACTATAGTACTCGATCGTGTCACTTCAGTGAGAGGTCACTGGAGGAGGACGGATGTTGTGGTACAATATTCAGCTGGGGAAATTGTGATGATGTGCGTTTCAGCAGTGCTTACGTACTAAGCTAGGTACTATCCATCTGCTCAGGACGAGACAATTCTTAACTAAAAATTATAAAGCCACAGAGCAAATAGGTATTGGAAGAGGAGAAAGGCAGGTCATTAAGACATACGGAAAAGGCAGGAGGTACGACTCGTCTGTCCCAGCTGTCTCCCAGCCACTTTATGAGCGTGCGTCCCAGGACCACTGAAGAAACATCTGCTGAAGACAAACAGATTTTATGGCAAATGGGTTTGAGTTTTTCTAAGGCATAACTGTATGTTCTGATGGAGGCAATCATTTGGCCACTGACTTCCTAGTCTGAGTCATCCAGATGCGAGGTTTTTCTTCAGTGTTCTAGGATGGTACCAAATTGGACTTGACACTCAGGAGTTGCATTTTAGTGTAGCACCACACCTGAGTGAAGGTGACCACACTGTTTCTTGGCCAGAAATGGCTCACATCTACCCAGCTCAGAGCATGAACAGAGCCACAGTATGGGTTCCTGTTGATGACCGGGTAGATGTGTCCTCAGTTTCTAGTGGCTTTATCCCTCTTTCTGAGGCCACACAGAGCATAGCATTTGAGAGGCAGCTAAGATGTCTTTTGGGTGTAGATGTTAGATCTGGACTTTCCAGAGTTATCATAGTACCAGATATCACTTTTATTTTCTATATAGCTTTGGGCTTGTGTCACAACAGCCCCCGTGTTTTTTTGCTTTTTTGCCAATGAGGTGGAACTAATGCATGCACTCTGGAATGCTTAGATGATTAATTTGCTTCCAAAAAACTACTGTGCACAGTTACAAAGATCTGTATGTAAAAAGAATGGCTAGTAAATTGTTGTCTTGGTGAAGCACCTTGGTGCTTCAAAACTTCAAAACACCAAGATGTTTTGAAGCACCTTGTTAGTTTTAAGTTACAGTATTTGTTACCATTCCTTGTCATAATATTTCTAAGGAAGAGCCAGCAGTAGAAATTCAGGAGGTGAAGTGTTGCAATTAAGATGTATCAAAAAATTGTTTTGACATCCCAGCCTGGAAGCTACAGGTCAGATCACAGAGCCTCTGCGGAGAAATGTGTGAGGCTCAAAAGTAGAGCTAAAAGAGGCCATATCCAAAAAGGCCCACTACTTTATTTACTGTGTCTTTACACTGCACACAGAATTCTGCCATGTATCTGAGTCAGGCTTGGATTTTCCTTACCCCAGGACGCAGTCTTGTCTTAATGTTAGTGTAGCCTATCTCATTTGAAATGGTTTTGTAAAAGTCATATATATCTCAGGAACCAACATGCCATAACTTTGGATGCTATAAAATTAATGATGAAGATAAAAATATGTGCTACAAATAAGTGGTGAAGTGCACTATATAGGAGTGTGGGTCAGGGAAGCTTACCCACCTTTTTGTGCCTCTGTAATGTAGTCCTTACAATTTTAGGTACCTTACAGCTGCTCTAAAGGAGTAGTTTTGCTTCATGCTTTTTCTCTTGATGGGAAGGAACACCACTGCCTTCAACAGTATGTTGCTGTTTGTGCTCCCAGGCCAGGGAAACAGTCTGCTGTGATTTACATCTGTGAAATACAGAGTAAAGCTGCTGGAGCTGCTGTTCAAATTAGAGGAAGCTCAGCCTCTGAGTTTTCCAGGGGAAAAAAGTGGCGACGATGCTAGTTTTTATGTGAAACATATATACAGGTCTGTTCAAAGTGCCTACTGAAGGGGCAATTTGTATGCAATGGACCAAGTTGGGTTTGAGGATAAGAGAAATTCCAAATGATAAATGTAGGGTGGAGTCAATCAGGGTTGAAGAATGTCATTTAAGGGCCGGCACAAGCCCCCAGATGTTAACAGTACCCTGGCTGCCATCACTGGGCAAGACCAAGGACTTTACTGAGAGGTAGGGGTGACAGATGGCCCTAGGGAATACATGTAGCATTAAGTAGTGATGTGATATAGAGTGCACATTACAAGCAATTACAATTTGAATAAGTTATCAATGGAAGGAGGTGGAGGACCGGGAAGCAGCTTTATTAACCCCCTGAAGTTATGTTCGTTATGTTCACAGCATTTTCAAAAAGTTTATGTATTGCTATGAATTACAGTCATGGGGACAAATGCCAATGCCCAGAGAGTTTGTGATCGCAGCCTCTCTAGTTGCTTTACCAGAACAATTCAGAGCAACAATCCATATATACTTAAAATAAAAGGAATGAGGAAGATGAAGTGTAAAACCCCGGACAAGGACAAATCTTGTGATAATTCCTGCTTCAGGTGTTCTTATTGTGCTCTTTGACTTTGCTGTCTCATGAAGCGAATGGTCCTGGTGCCAGCTATCTCATCTTGTGCTGTGATACAGTCATTTAATTCCAGATGAGCTGAGTGTAGAGGGGTATAAAGCTGGGGGAAAAGCTTAGTGATGAAATATTGGTCCAAATCAGTGTTACATCTTCAGGAAGAGCAACAGGGAAGGCACCAACCCGTAAGTAAAACATTGACGATGGTTTTGTACCACCTTTATGCCATGGGTTTTGGAACATCTTGGGTGAGGAGGGGTGTAAGAATACCTTGTGTAACTCTGATCTGTCACCTCGAAGCTGCTCACTTTGGGTGGTCTGTTGGTTGTGGTTCAACCCAGGAGCCAGGTCCTCTCTTCTCATCTGCACCTTCATTGATGTATCACTTGCTGCAGCTTCTGAAAGGGCAGCAGAGTAGCACCTGCATTATTTATATCCCCAAGGGTTCTGACTCTCTTCCTTTTTTGCTTTCTGTTGTAGGAAGTCCATAGCAGGGCGAAAGTAGAGGTGATCAAAATATTCTATAAAATATATTTTTGACAAATTTCTTCAGTGAAAATCAGTTTCTGTCAAGGGGCAGGGAGTGAACCTGAAAAAAACTCTATTGGTAGTCTAAATTTAAATACGTGATTTTGTTTCCCTTGTAGCTGCCTGCAGAGACACATCATATATTTCAGTAATCAAAACATTTCTCTGAAGTTTTGACATTTTTCAAAATTTAAAACAAAAAAACAACACACACACACACAAAAAATCACTGTGTTTATGACAAGATCTGCTCTAAAACAGATGGCAAAATCTGCCCCGGTGATTTCACAGAATCATAGAATAGCCTGGGTTGGAAGGGACCTTGGAATAGCATCTGATCTTTGTCAGGCTTTTTCTTTCCCCAAGTTTACTCAGAACTAGCACCTCGCCAAGAGTCCCATGAATGGTGGTTAAATATTTCAAAGAAGGCCCTTTTTACTTATAATCATTAAAAATCCACTTTGGGTTTGTTTTGTTTTGGTTTTTTTTTCTAGAAGCCTTGGCATTTTCACCTCAGAGTCTTAATTAATTTCAGGTGGTTCAGTTGATGTTCTGCATTTCCCCTACTGTTTCAAGTGATTACAATTCAATCTGTACACGTGTCTTAAATATTCTGCAGTGAGCATTTAAGCAGCCTCTATGCTGTAACCAAAGCGGCTGCGTGTCAGTGATGGGAACAGTGATTTATTTAATAGTTTGTAAATAAGATGCTCGGAGATCCCTGGCATGAAAGTTGATAGGTAAACACAGTGCTGTGTAATTATTGTTTAGTAGCAAAAGCCTTATTAAGTTTATCGAAGTTTAGACTTGGATAATATCAAGGTTTGTTTGTCTTTGCTTGTTTCCTGAATCTCTCATTCTCTCTTTGGCGTCCTAAGCTGTTACACTTGCAAAGAGTGTGATTGAGAACCTTTAATGATATGTTGTTTAATTTGTAAAATAATATACTTACACTTATTTGGAATCCAGTTTCTTTTTCTTACTGTCTAAAGGGAGAAGGTAAGGAAGTAGCTTCTTTATCTTCCTTTTTTTTTTCTTTCACAATCAGCTCCCAGGATTCACTGCACAACGTGTGTCTAGGGGAGAAGCTGAGGCTGATTTTCATACCATCATAGGAATATTTTTGTCTAGGTTATTACCTGTTGAATAATAATTTCTATCTTGGCATGGCCAGGCTGTATCTGAATTTACCATTCTGTAAAAGAGCTATGGCAATAGCTACCTTATGGGGATATTTATATTTGTTATTGTTTGTTGTTTCCACAACGCTGCAGGTGTGATCTGCTTTTTTTTTTTGCAATTAGAAAACAAAATCAGTGACATGAAGAGTTGTCATCAATCCCACATATGGACAAATCTGTGGGTATGACTTACAGGGAAGGTATTTTATTTGTTTTCACTGAGAATAAGCCCTGTTCGTGTGTGTGAAGCTTCACTTTTACCATTTATAAGGAATGGGTGTGGATTTGTGAGGGGTAGACACAGATGCTGCCCCCCGCGCTGCAGCCCTGTGCTCAGAGGCTGCCACCCCCGGAGACACCACTGCCATGGGACACTATCTGGAAGTAGAGTATTGTGCATGTGGCCATAGATTTGTGACATTAAGTTAGAAAACGCTGAGTAGCACTTTTTTCCTGCAAATGGTTCTGTAAGGCCTTGGAGATTCTTGACCACAGGTGCTACAGAGAGGAGGAAGGTTGTTCTCCTGGTGGGCTTGGTCTGGTGGAGTTGCTTCCTGAAGAAGACAACTCAGGTCTTGCAGCGTGAGATGAGGAGGCATTGCAATTAATCCAGCTTTATGTGCGGTCACCATGCAGAGGACAAACCAGCAGTCGATACATTAACCGAGAACAAGTTCATTCAGATTAAGAAAACGTTAATGATCACTTTTGAAACACTGAGAGCCTATGAAGAACCACCTGCCTGGAATGAGCGTTTACCATATGGTGCCTTTGGAAGCTAATATTGATTCTCATTATTTTAAACGATTACAAACATTGCAGGTGTTTTGCAATAATCTCTATTGTCTAATTAGAACGCTCTCAAAACTAGCTCATTCTGCCTGCTAACGAATATTGATTTGAACAGCTGAGTTTGCCTTGTATGAGTGATGGGATTGTGCTAACTGACACTTCATGGTCTCTTTTGATGGTTGATTAATCCAGGAAGAAGAGGCTGGAGCTGAGTGAGTAGATGTCCTGATTCACCCAGAGCTTTGCCAGGGGGATGTGCAGCTTGCACCAGAATTTTCCAGTTAGGGGAAGCATTGATATACTTAGGAAAATTTGTTTTTTATCTAATGGAGATTGAAAATAAAAAAGGAAAAAATTGTGGAAGTCATTGTAGAAAAGTTAAGCCACACAAAGGTCTTTATAAACGAACGGGAATGAATGTTTGCACATTTCTGTCCTTCCTGACGCAATCATTGTTTCTGCCACTGCTGATGCACAGTAATTTCTTGGAAAGCACTGGAGAAACCTCATGAGTAAATGAGCCCTGGTGAAGGTCCCTAACAGGGATAATGGAAGTGCTTTTCTTCCCTTCTCTTTGGGGTTGATTCACTTCTGAAAACATGGGTACGAATGATCAGCATAGACTAAAAGAAAGGCTTAAAAGCTACTGGGGAAACTGGAAATCCTTTTTCTTTGAGTGAAATTTAAGTGGGTGAATGAGTGAGATACTGGAGTAACCTGAAGAGACTCCTTTATCTATTTTCCCTTATCTACGTTTGCTGTCTGTTAACGTGGGCAGTTTCCTTCCATGACTAAGGTCATCCCTGAGTTCCCAGCAGGGAGAGAATGCATGTGCTGTGCGCCCTTTGACGTTTTGGCCTCCCTAGTTCATAAGGAGTTAGAAATGCAGCTTTCTGACATACTATAAAGGTCTCTGGTAAAGGTGGGTGTAGATGACTATTAGTGTTTTTGGGCTTCTGGAACTTCAGCATGAAAACTCAAACCGTAAGTGCCAGGGATGAGTAGGTATGGAGGCATCTGAGAGGTAACAGGTCAGGGACATCATTGGGTTATGACCTTTCTTTCTCTGCAGGTTTGTGTATTTCACTGGTTATTATAGTATCAGAAAGCAATGTAGGCTGTTAAGTTGTTGCTTTTTTTGAGGTCTCGGAGTGTAATGGACACATACTCTCTCCCACATCTACTTTGAGAGGCTCATTTTCACGGCATGATAGAAACATACACCACAAAATGATTGATGTTCATATTTTCAGAGCTGCCAAGTGTTGTTCATATGCCTGCTATGATACATGCATTTTTGATGGGTCTTTCACGGTTTCCTCTGTGTCAGAGAAGATGTCAAGAGGAAAAATGAATAGGGCGCTGCTCCATAAATTAGCATGTTGCCTAGGGCTTGGGGTATTGTCCAGTCTCCCATTTCCCATCTGATTTTAATAACCATTTCCGAGTCCCTGGTAAACATCATTGTATTTATGGAGGAGTGTGTTTTTCCAGAGGGAAAAAACTTCAGTGCAAGGCTGCCTATGTCAGTTGAAACAGAATATAGAAGAGAAGCTTGCTTCTTGAGTAAAGAAAGCCTAGAAGGTTGCCTGTGTACCAGGACATCTCACGTCTTGAGCTGTCAGGTAGAAAGGTGAACTGAGAACCAAGAACCTGTTTGCTGCCCAGAGCTGACTTGCCAAAAGGAAGAAAAAAGGTGGGGGCCTGGCACTGAATTGATGATGTCTTCCACATTTTACACAGTTCAATAGTAATTGAAGTAGTTGCAGTGAGAGAGGGATGTAAATCTCAAAGACGTGGTTTTAAATCTAATAGTGCTACCTGCTAAGGAAGAAAAGGAAATTACAGTTTCCTTCTTGGTTAGTGTAAATGCTTATTTTTAGTCATATTTTTAGTGGTTTTCGTTCATGGAATGGGATTAGGCAGTTGGTTAGAGGGAGTTTGAAGGATTAGAGGGAGTTTGAAGAATGAGGAAGATTTTGGCTCAGTCCCAGAGAGCAGAAGATCCTGCCTAAGCTCCAAAAAAGTTGAAAATCAATTTGATAAACTCACCTTTCTGGACAAACAGCCTTATTCCCTGGGTTGGTGATGTTGGCATACCTAAAGACCAGGTGCTGCAGAACATTGCTAAGACATTATGGTACCGTTCATCTCCAGGCATTTGTTTCATTCCAGATGAGCTCAGTAAGAAATAGAGGATGATTCTCACTAATGGGTGTTTGGTGACATCCTTTAGGTTAGCGATCAATTTGCAGGATTTCAGTTCTTATTTTTGGGCTGTGCTGTTTTTCAGGCTGCTTGGCAAACCCAGTGCAAGGGCCAGCATCAGCCAGAGAAAACACAGAACTGTTCATGTTTTTCTGAAAGTAAAATCACTTTTTCTCCTACTATTTTAAAGACTTCTGGGAGGACGGACTGTGTATGAAACTTGCTTTGTTGCTACTACAGCACTTAATTTACTGCCTTGGTTAAATCTGCGCATATTGTTAAATTTTAAGTGTATCATTATATCCAGTTTGTTAGCAAAAGAATGAGTTCATTTGTATCAATGCAAATTCCTTAATATGGTGTATGGAGGTGCACAAAACTGAATAGCTCCACCTGCTCTGGGAGTTTTGTATTCTGTGTATTTTGCCTCTTGTTGCAGGAAGGCTGACAAGTTCTGCTGTTCTCAAAAATGAACAAAATCAGAACTTCAGCATGAAATTTGGTTCAGATTTGTCCTGAGGCTGAGAAAGTGTGAATGCTTTTCTTGTGTTATGCCGAGTGTCTGCATGTGTGGATCCTAGCCAAAACCGCTTTTTGTTTGGTATTTTTTAAATTGACTTGATATAGCAAGTTTAGGGAATTTCCTCTCTGTTATAATCAGCTCTGTTTTCAGGAAATTCCCAGTCTGATTTTTGCACACTATGAAGGATTTCAGCTGCATAAGTGGGGAAAAAATGATCTCTTCTTCTCCCTTCTTCTGTTGCATCAAAAACATCAGTCTCGTTTCAGAACAGGCAAATTGATAAAGCTGCCACTTGGTTATGCTCTGCATTGTTTTAATGACCGTCATGATTCTCCTGTAAATCAATAGAACTGTAGCTGAAAGCTCCGAATCTGACTCTATCGTGAAGTCCTAAAAGATAGCTGCTTCACAATTTTGGCGGTAGAGTGCTACCTAAAATACATGTGATATTACGCAGGTGAAGAAGTTGGGCGGCATTTTATGCCCTGGGCTGGCATTGAGAACATGACTGATAGAGTCAGGGGCTGCTCTTGTTTTCTCTTGGGTGTGAGAGTTTTTCTTATTTTGGGAGCTGGAGGAAAGGACAGTGAAAATCACTGTGTAGGTGTACCTAGGAGGCGAAATGTGGGAGAGCCAGATTTGCTTGTCCTCAGTGGTTTCCATTGATAAAATGTGATGTGATACGGTATATTTTTAGCTTTTACTCAGGGTTTGAAACGCTGAGAGCTAAGAACCCAGATGGTCAAGTGCACTTTTTAAGCTGCTATTTGGAGTTGGATGCAAAATCACGCAAGGCACTTTGAACTGGTGGCTTCACAGGGGCAAAGGCATTTCCAGATCCATGCTCTGGACACAGGAGTCACTGCGAGTGACCCTTGTGGAGGGAGATCCTCAGACCAAAAAAACCTGCAGTACGAAGGCACCATCTTTGTGTTTCTATGTGCCAGGCAAGGGGGATGCAGACAGCAGCTTTTGCTGTGGGTGATGGCTTTATTCAAAAACTATGTAAGAAATGTGAGGAATCAGGAGAAAAGGATTGCCCGTGGACCACCACATTCATTGCTGCAAGACAAAACCTGACTGTGGAAGCAACTGGCACTGAAATGCAGCTTCCCTCCCAGCAGCAATACTTAGTAGTATTCTCTTGCCCAGGACAACATGTAACACGCAGTGGAAAGATATGGGCACACGCTGTGCTGTGTGTGGGTGTGTAATATACTTTCATTTGGCTTTGGCTTCTGAGACACAATCCTCCTCCTCTTGTCAGCCTCCTCCATTTTCCTCTATCTTCCTCTATTTTCCACTATCTATATTTAAATAAAAACTAGAAGAGAATGTCCATAGAAGTAAGCTCCCAATCAGAAAAAGCTGCAAGTTAATGCCTCTCATACCAAATCAGGGGAGACCTGGTCGTCTCTGGCTCCGATTAAGTTTCAATTCTGGACCTTTGATAAACCCCTCTCATGGTGTTTGTTGTAGTGTGAGACCTTGTTATGGAAGAACATGTTCGAAATCTGTTCCAAGAAGTGGGGGTTGGATGGCCTTATTTTGGGTGAGAGACGGAAAGTGGGCTTTGATGGAGCAGTGCTGTTGAAGGCAGGTCCTGCCAGAGGAGCCAGTGTAGCAGCCGGGCCATGTAAAGGCTTCCAGCATGGGCACTGGGACCAGCCTGCCCTGGCAGTGTGGCCTGGGCAAGCTTGGCTCCACACATCTGTGGCTCCATTTCAGTGCTGCTTTGATAGCCACAGACTTTCACAAAACACTCTGCTCGAAGGGGGAAATTAGTATCACGGGAACTGTTTTCTTTATGAGAAAAGACTCGGTTGGATGGAGCAGCCAATAAAGATGTTAATGTATTTTCTCAGTGCATAACCTACATATTTCAGCTCCCTGGATGGGGTCTTTATTTCTGAGGTGAATGACTGAGGAACACTTAACGCGTAGCTTCCAGGGGATTGGGAAAGTGCAAGGTTTTCTGGAAGGTGAGATGTTCCTTTTTTAAGATCTAATGTTAACTTTTTGGGGCATGACTCTGGCTTCATGAATAAGGAAGCGTTACTTTCACAGACAGGAAGATTTTGCCTTTGCCTGAGCTGTTGAGCCTATTGCTATGGCACTCAGTTATATCTGTCAAGGCTTATGCTTAGTCTCACCACTGTACCTTGTCTGTCATTACTCTGACCTTGGAATTCAACTTTTTTTTTTTGTTATGTTATTACCTTTATTTTTATGTGGATTAGGCACTGGCAACTTGGTCTGTGATGAACTGAACTGCATATGGATTGGAAGCTCTCTGTCTCGGCCTGATGAGAAGTATAGCTTCTGTCCCCTGCCATTCTTACCTCCCTCCTGGGAGGGAAAGAGTGCAGTGCTGATGTCCAAATTTTACAGATATTACATGCGCCTTGTTTATTATTGGAGGAAATGAAAATGACAGCCTGTAAGATTATCCTGTAGTTTTCCCCAGCCTTCCCTGAGTACTTGCTGTATTTGTTGTAAGTGGTTTCTAAAAAGGCCAGAACTGCTGGTGTGTACTTGCAGTGATTACAACTGCTGCATTCTGGTACAGTCAGGGCAGGACTCTGTGGAGGTTCTCATGAGATGGCAAAGGGCTGTTCATTACATAGGTTTCTGTGCCTACAGCGAAAGCCAAAGAAAATATCTTAGGTGAGGACTGAGAGTCAAGAAATAGAGGCATGCCTGGCTGAGAATGCCAGGTGACCCAATTGGTCTGTCCTAGCATCCCGGAAAAAAAAAAAAAGAAAGAAAAGGTGTAATATAAATCTATGTGCTGCCAAGTCTGGCTTTTGCTGTGAGGCAGCGCTTAATGCATGTGGTGACCAACACACACCGTCTGGAGCAGGCACACATCGCTGGGGGGAGGTGGTTGGAGCTGTGAACAGGGATTGTCTTCATTTTGGCTGACGTGTTGTGTGGGAGGGGAACCATAGCTGGGACACGCAGGGCATTCTGTACTGAGGCTAGGGTTGGGGTTTATGTCTCTTGGCTAAGATTATGCAGGGGATCAAGCTGTTATCCAAGACTAAGATAAGGATTGGAATCCATGGAGGCCTGATGGGGTTGAATGCTGGTACTAGGGTTGTGTTTTGCCTTTTACACTTCTTAAGGGTATGAACTGCAGGAGTATCACTGTGTTAGAGCTCCGAGTATACTAATAAGCCTTAATTGCCCTGATGAGCCTCACCTGGGGCTCACACCTGAGCTCTATTTAAGCTCAGCCCTGGGCTTTCAGTCTTTGAGCTGTGTGGAAGAAGGACTACTGATCTTTGGTTTACCTGTGGTTATACAGGTGCCTGGCCATGGAGCTTTGGGATCTGGACCTCGTCTTGCAGACTCACTTCTTGCTTTTGATTACTTGGTTTGTATTTTAGTGTAGTCTCATCACGGTGGCTGTGCCTGGCAATTGGCAGACCAGATCCTGTCTTATGGATTAACTTCCCAATTTGTCTGTGTTACTGCCTTATCACTGTGTTACTGCTTGATGATCTGGATTCCTGATTGGAAGTGGCTGCCATCTTTACGGTCTGTCTTGTTTGCATACGGTGGGACAGACCCTGGTCTTGCTGGTTGTGTTATTTCTATCAGTTCCCATTCCTCAAGGAATGGCTGTCCTGCAGTGCTCCTTGATGGTAAACTAGGATCTATGTGAATCCTCGTTTTACTGTTAAAACTGTCATCCTCAGGATATCCTGGGAGAAGGTTGGAGTTGTGACTAATAGAAGGCAGCATTCAGGGTTGAGACCTATAAAGTTGTCCAAGTGAAGGTGGTAGTCTGCAAGGTTTTGGAGTTAGAGATAACATCTACAGACTGTTGTAATGCCCAGGCTAGAGCAAGGGAAATGCCCTGGAGGACCTTTCCAAAAGGGCTGTACAGGATGTTTTGAGATTTTGGTCTGAAGGGTTTCTTAGAGTAGAAGCTGTCGCCTGCACTGATTCTCTGGATTTTGGACCCCAGAGGTTTGGTTCTCTGGGTTTGGGACTTCAGGACAAATTTCAAGGAAAAGAGTAGGAGTGCAGAAGTCCATAGGCTGGTTTGGGTTTTTTTTGTTTTTTTGTTTTTTTTTGGTTTTTTTTTTTTTTTGTTTTTTTGTTTTTTTTTCTCAATGGTTTAAATCCCAAGTTGGATTTGAGCTTGAAGCCAGGAAGTGTTGCTAGGCTAGGTCAAATTATACTCATGTTTTCTATATTGTGTACCTGAGGTAAGATATCTTGACTTCTGAACTCTTTCCTTGCTGCTCTAGTTCACTAACTTACAAAACCAGGTAAGAACTAGGGAACTGAAGTATAGCTTTTATTTTGCTACCAGTTTGATATATGGCTGTAAGTTGCTCATCTCTAACTTTTGTGAGTTCTTTCTCTTTAGATAGCAAACCAGAGGGATGGTAGATGTCACTTTTGAGTTTATACTGCACCTCTGCCTGGTAAGATGGAGATTATTGTGGACAGCTCTGAGAGTTCTGTGATATATATAAGAAAAAATACAGTAGCAGTGAGGAACTGATGATATTGCTGGTGTATTGCTATGGAGACTTGCTCTCTAAGAATCCGACTATAATATACCAACTCATTTTATGGTACTGGATGTGGGCCAGACTTGAACTGGCAACTAGGTGATAAAAAGGACAAGAATACCTAACTGTCTGCTAAATTGGATACTCCTAGGACTGAACTTCCTATTTACTTGAGCATCTATCTTACTGTTTGAGCCTACTTGGAGTAGAAGAGATCTGCCTGAGCTGGCCAGAGTTTGGGTGGGAGGAGCAGCAAGCTGAATTCAGCTTGCCCACAGCAGCTTCAACTGTTTCCTCCCTGCCATCAGTGTGTTCGGCCCTCATGCTGTTAGCAGTACTTGAACATCTATCTGTACATATGCAGTCTCCCAGGGAAACTACTGAGAAAATGTTATTTACTACTATGGAGACTGAAAGCACATCAAATCTATCACTGGCCTTTGCTGCTCATTTAATGGGAGGCAGCAGCCACTTTCTGCCTGTTACTTGCTGCTCTTTTATGCATGTTAATGGCTGAGAGGGCTTGCTTTGGGGAACAGGAAGGTCTAATCCCAAATTTGTCCCTGAATCTCACATTGTGTCCTCCTGGCTGATGGTTAGTTGGAAGACATGAAGTCATGGATCGGGGAAAGACTGGTCTAGTTCCCATGTTAAAGAAGAAGTGATACTAAACCGGTAACCCTTCCCGTTAATTGGAAGGAGCTGCTGTAACAAGGGGGCTCCACTGGATACATTATTTTTCCTTGTTTCTATTTACTCTGATTAGTGCTCTATAGTTGATGCAATGCTGGCCCTTTTGTGTAGGGTGAAGAGGTTGTTTCTGAGGATCAGTCCTTGAGCTTGCTGGTGTCCTGCTCTGCTGCTGTTCTTGCAGAAATGCCCTCCGTCTCCCACAAGTGACCCACACCTGTACATGATGTGTACAGGAAGCTTACCTGTAAATATATCCTCCATATGTTGGCAATGGGCTGAGGCAGGAGTGGTTTGGTACCTGTCATTACCACTGGCTGGATCTGCTGTACGCTGTGCCCCTGCACTTAAACAATCCTCTTGCCTAAGCTTAGCTTTTGGTATTCTTGTACTAGAAGGACTGTTGTGGTGGCAGCCTGGTGCCATTTGAGCTCCAGAAAGACAAGTCTAGTTGCAGCTTCCATCAGGAATGGAATGGATGTGGTGTGTATCAATCTAATTCCTAATTCTTGTTGATTTTTACTTTTTGTTCCAAACTATTACCTCTTTGTTTAGAAAAGCAATAACTACACAACCTGTGTGACTCTCTGCCATTAGATGTAATTATGGCCAAGTATTTAGCATGTTAAAACAAAGTGGTGTCCATAAATTACCATTGTGTAAACAGATCTCCAGAACAAATCCTCAGAGCGTAGTTCAGTTGCTATAGGAATGCATAGTTTCTGTTCATCCCTCCATGCTTCTACATATCTCTTTGATGCTTTCCCTCCAGTCTATCCTGTGGTTTTTCTAGAACTGACACAGGTCACAATCTTGGACAAGCAGCAGCAAAGTTGTCTCTATTAAAAAGATTTGATTGTTTCCTCCATGGGAGGAAAGTAGTAGTTGAGGACTCAATGTCCAATAGTTATGGGTAATCAACGTGAGCGAAAGCAGACAAGGAGATACTTTTTCTGCTTTTCAGAAAAGTTACCTCTCTGAAAGGCCTATGTGAGTAGACTGTGTATCCTGAATGTGAAATTCCCTTTTCAGAGAGGGCCAACGTGATTTGGTTGCCTTTTAATGCACAGAATAAGACAGCAAGAATAGTTAATGGATAAGGAGCCTACATCGTGCTTCCTCTCGGAAGATCACTCAAGATAAATACTATTCATTTGGCAATCCAGTTTTGAAAGAATTGCAGTGTGAGAGAATGGGAGAAAGAATGTGCAGGGAATCTGAAAATGAGATAGTCCCCAACTCCTGCAGAACTGGCTGAATAGGAGTGATAAGAAAAAGGAATGGGCTACCTGCATGTATTGAATTGCCTGTGTGAAAAACTGAAGGAAGCAAGCTTGCTGTCCTTGATAAAATCAAGATTGACAGCTTACAGAGCCAGGATGATGTTTGTTGTTTAAGGTTTGTAGCTTAACAAAACTCAATAGATTTTTGAAATATGCCTGCATTTAAAGTTTGGGTTTGCTTTTTCAGTGGTTTTGTTATTTCTGAATGAAATAGAATTAAACAGTGAAAACTTTTAAAGTGGTGACAGCTACAGAAGGATTGCAGTGGGGGCCTGTAGAGCTAGAAGGACTTCTTCCAACCACTTGTTCAACTTCAGAAGGTTTGGGATCTTTAACTTGATTTCTTAAGTGTGCTATTCTGGGGCTGGTAAAATGCTTGGAGAAATTCTTAGGAAAGTGTCTTGCAGAAATCTAAGCACTCTTTCCTTTCCTTTTTAATTGAGTCTTACATTTCCATCATAGTAATGAATTGAGATTTAGTTTCTGAATCGTAAGTTGTTGGTGAACTTCTTGGGCTTTGAGTGAGGCATAAGGTGGCAGAGAATGATGGTTGAGTGAGTCTCTGGTATAAGCAAGTATGAAAAGTTGGCATGAAGGGAGATTCACTGGAGTGGCTAGGGATAGATTTAGAAGTGGAAAAAGAGAGAACGTGGTGGACAAAGAAAAATGAACAGGCAAGCTGAAAGAACAAAAATAGACAAGACACTGCAACAGATGCATGGAAAGATGCACTGTATCACTTTGCAGCAAAGTCAGAATGAAGTGGGCCAGAAATTAAACAAAAGCAGGAGTAGTTGTATATTGGTGTATATTTATTAATTAGAAAGTTGAATGATGTTACAATTGCATATAGTTATGGCTTGTTTCACTTTTCACTAGAAAAGTAATTTATGGTGAGTAGGGGTAGACCTTGTCACATAGGAATTAATCTCAACTATTAGATACTCTTTGTCCTGGATTATGGTTTAGTATATGAACAGGAGGGGGGAGGACTCTTGGCTCTTCCATCCCTTTAAGAAAATACAGCTCAACGAGTATGAGGACTTTGGGTGTCACTGACCCTTCTCGAGGTAGGAATGGAGAGATTAAAGATAGCTTTCAAAAATAGCCGCAAACCTGCTTCTTTGCTATATGTGACCAGTGGAGCATCCTTGGGAGTTTTTTGTGCAGTCACTGAGCCTTAGTTGCTAGATTATGCAGATAATTTAAGCCTCAGGGCTAGTGTGGTTAAGATCAGAAATGCAAACTGAAAAAAATTAAATATTGGACTTAGTGAGTTGCCTACTGTCACTAACCAGCTATGACAGCATTTGGAGCAGCACAGAAATCCCAACTCTCTTCACTTTGCCTTAGCTGCTACATGCATTTTGATTTGCTTATGTTGTTACAGGAGAGAAGGTCTTGTGACCGACAGAATTGAAGATGCTGATGGACTTGTATGTCTACAACCCCACCTTAATTATCCTTGGACATGGAAGGTTTATACAGTTCTTTGCGATAAAGGAGTGTGCAAAAAAAAACCCAAAAAACAAAAAACAAACAAACAAACAAACAAACAAACAAAAAAAAACCAACAAAAAACCCCCCTCTTTCCTCCCCTGTCTTGGCTATTTTGGGATCAAAAAGAAAAATGAGAGAGTTGAGTAGAAAAGAATGCCATCACATTCTGGTCAAAAATAATAGCACTTTAAGTTAACAAATAGATATTTAGCTCCTGGTAACTCTGAATATTCCAGTTGCCATAACAACACACTGAGACTGTAGCATATTTTACTTCACATGCTTTTAAAGAACTTCATGAGCCATGACCAGAAAATTCCATCAGGATTAAAACCAAAAAAACCCACAAAAACAAAAAAACAAAAACCCAAACTGAAAACACACAGTTTTTGGGTTCTCTGCAACCACAGCTTATGTAAAACCTAGGAAATGGAGGGTATGAGCTCTATGCTCAGATGGAAGTGGCCACGCTGAAAGTCACGTGAAGGGTATTTTGTTGTACTGCTGAAGCTGTTGCCCATGGAAGCAGTAAGACTTTGGAGGCTCTGTGACAGAGGAATACCACCTCATCTGTGGGAAACCTTGTCCCCCTGTCCTGTCTTGCAAAAAGAACTAGGGTAAAGATGCTGGTGGCTGTCTAAATCTGAGTGATTTACTTACTTTTGGCTGTGAAATTCTGCTGGTTTGGGTTTAGATCTTGAGAGCGGTAGCTCTAACCATCCAGCTGGACCAGGCTGAAAGCTTCTTCCATTTTGCTCTCTAACCATTGCCCAGCTGCCTTTCTTTAATGGAGCCATTCTTTATTGGAAATGAAATTGGAAATTTTGTCTCAGATAAAATTGTCCTAATTTTCCCTGCCTAGATGAAAGGAGGAGGGAAATTGTAAGGATGGGAGGTAGAGACCATGTTATGCTGTTTCATATAAAATACTTTAAAGAGAGAAAGGAAAGGGTTATGGTTACAATAACAGGAGATCTGTGAGCAAAATGCAAGAGCCTTCAGTTTTAGGGCACTATGACTTCAGCCCAGCTCATCTGGGGGAAGTGAACAGCTTGGGTGCTGGTGATGGAGATCTGTGGCACTTTACATTCCAGCCTGACCCTTGTTTAAGCACCTGCCTGGCTGTGAGTAACTGGGGTATGGTTTATTATCTGTTAGTAAGCCAATTTAAAAACAAGGCCCAAAGCAGTTCTGTGGTCACAATTATAATCCATTGCTTTTTGATTTGTAAGAAATGACTCTTTGATTTATTGGCTATTGTACAAGCTCCTTGCTGAGCTCTTCCACAGTATCAGACCTCAGGCTGACATCCTGGGGGGAGACCGTGACACTTGTGGGTGACCAGCAGCACTGACCTAGGAACATGTCTTGGAGGACAGTTACTGCCATTAAGCGAGCAGAATATTGGACTGGGAAGAGGGAGTTTATCTTCCATGCACCAGGTGAATTAGGTGATTCTTGAGACCTTTAAACTCTTTCTTCCTGTAATTAGATGTTCTATCAAATGCCTGATTTAAAAGCTAGTTTGTAACAGGTTTACTATCTGCTGGTTTGACCACCTCTTTGACTGCTGCTGAATCCTCTCACTGGTATTCCCTTTTCAAAGCACTAGTTTTAGACTATCAGAGCTCTGGGATCAGTCTAATGGCTGCTGCACTCACATAATAAAAGGCAGCTCCTCTTTTTTTTTTTGTTTCTGCTACTTTGGGTTTCCTTCCAAATAATTTATAGTGGTCTTCTCAAGTTTGTCTGTCGATGGGAAGGTCGTATGAAGATTGCGGTTAAGCAATTGTCTGGCTGATAAGTAAAAACAGTTTTACTAAACAGTCCATCTGCGTAGATGCTGCTGGGATGCATTTTCCAAGTACTGTAGCTGCGCAGCAAAAGGGGTGCTTTTTGGGTGTTTTAGTTTGAGATGAGACTGCTGGCTTGTTCTGGCCCTCTTACATTGATGGATTCTGGAGGACTGGATGAGTAAAAGTGTATGCCAGTGTACCAAACCAATAAATTCTATGTGTGCTTTTTCTTCTCTCTCCCCTGTTTCCAGGCTTTCAGCTTCTTCTAGGAACATTTGCTCTTGCCTGAAAGGAATCGAGGTCATTGTAGGAAAAAGTAACCACGTGTCTGATTTTTTTTTTTCTTGGTGTAATGGTGTGACTCATTGACTTAATTTGGCTACAGTGTGTTGCTCAAGATGATTCTCTATGCAAAAAAAAAAAGATTCCTCCCTTCCCTGTGCTGCCTGGGGGAAGACGGATGCTTCGTATTGCTGTAGATATGAACAGGAGACACTTTGGAAGGCTGAGCTTGCCATTCACCCAGTTAAGCCCAGTCTGTATGGGAGCTTGCCTGATTCTATCTCAGGTGACTCAAGCAATGGAATTCCTACCATGTTCTGTAGGAAGACTTCCTATTGCAATAGGCCTTTCTATAGCAAAAACATCCTTATTTTGAAACTCAAGATTTCTTTTTTCATTATTTTTCTCTCTGCTTGTAAAATAATTAGTTATAAATGACACAGCAAAACCCAAATTCTGTAGCCTTGTTATGACTTTTGTGGAAGAGTTGGAGGCAACCTGTTTGTTTTGGCTTTTAAGGGGACTTGTTTGTTTGGAATGGATGTGTGGAGGTTTGGTTGTGATTGCAGGGTTTGAACCACGTAAGACTTTACATACCTGTTTAACAAATCCAAGTTAAAGGAGCACTAGTGCATTAAAAAAATCAGTATGTTTGGCATGTAACTTACATCTATATCAAGCCCCATAAAATCCTCCGTAACACTAAGAAAATAACCTGAGACTCTTGTCAAATGAGAAAAAAAATAGATATACTTTAAGCCTCCACGAGGAAACTTTTTTTGGTGTGTGTCAGACAAAAATGTTTTAAACTGAGAATTTTTTTAGAAGAGTTTTTGAATCGGTTTCAAACACACTCTCTAAGAAATTTTGCTTGTAGCCTTCCCTCTGGCTCATGAGAAATTTGAACGAATTTAACAGTATAGTACTATGGTTGGTTGTTTTTCCATAGTAGCTCTGCACTGTCTGAATTTAAAATCTGTGCCATCAAACAGTTCTGTAGTACTACTGCTTGGAGTGTTTGTATTTCATCTTTTTCCCTTTAAAAGTATATCCAGTGGCACAATGATGCTGTCTGGCAGAGATCTTTTTCTAATTTGTAACATTTGCTTTGATTTTTCTCTTTAATCTTCCCCCCGCCCCGACCCCTCATGGGCATTTAAACTGTAAACTGGAGGCACTTTCCTGCCAGCTTTGAGGCCCAGATGTGACCACAGGGCGCTGGCTGACTGTTTGCTGGGCTGAGGCCAGGGTGAGCAGCTCTCTCTCCGTATGGTTTGGTTTCCACCAAACAGAAACTTGTCGGTATATGGAAGGCTGGAAGCCCTGTGTGCTTGGGTAAGGGACTGGGGCTGTCTGTTGTGTGCACAACGCCTGGAACCTCTCCTGTGGCTGCAGCCATCGTTCCAAGAAGGCTGGTCTCCCAGCTATTCACTCCTGCCACTTTTTTATTCTCATTGTAATNTTGATTAGTTCTCAAGGGTGATGGGGGTTCATATATTCACTTGTATAGAGAAAGACATGTATGCTTATATAAATACACATGCATGTATATATACACACAAAAGCTGATGTTTTTAGCTCTGTTTTGCTTCTCAAATCAAGTACAGCTCTTCAGCAACATAGGACCATCCACAAGGAGGGAAGTTTAAGGCAACAGACAATAGAAAGGGTCAGGGGAAGAAAAAGGAGTGAGGAAAAAATGGCCAATGCTTGGAGAGAACACATACGTACCTTTCCTCTTTGCCTTGAAAAGAAATGGGAGCTAAATTCAAACCAGCCGTTCTGTGCCTTGGGATTAAACGGGTATGGTCTTTCCAACATGTTTCTGTTTATTACGTGTCTTCAGTCCTTGGACCCCCTATTCATAAAAATGCAATTAACAACTCATCTCTGGGTTAGTGTTAGTAATGTGTAAAAGACTGTCAGTAGGTATAATACCTACGTTAAGGGAACAGAGGCAAGAAAAGTAGCAGACAAAAAGTTGTTGAAAGTGTAAGTTAACAGAAGAAAAGAGATTAATCTGCTCTGAAGGTAGTTACTATCTCCTTCCTTCTATCCCCAGCCCCTGGAGGTAAGTGGTGTGCTGGGTACATGGGCTGTGCAATGTTGTCTCCTCTCTTTAAGGGTTACGGAGGGTATCAGCTTCAAGACTTGAACTTGGGTCTTGCTGTTTTCTGGATGAACTTTTTTCCTCTCTTTTTCCCAGGGCTGGACTGCTGAAGGTATTTTTGGATGTTCTAGGCATTTATGTGAGGTAAAAACTATTCTCTGTTTTTTATTCATAGTAAGTTAGCTCAGTGGCTTCTCTTGAAAGAAAGAGGATTGTGCTATCTATTTCTGCACTGACCACCCTGGCCCTTTATCCCTCCCAGCAATAGGCAGCGCTGGAGGTCCTCACAGTAATTCACTGCTTCACCTTCTCCACACTCCTCTCATATTTTGGTAGTTACCTTTATGGAGGAGAAAGCAGCGAGGTAGCTACAAATTGTCGATGCAGGCAGCAGAAGTCAATAAGGCAGCAGGCAGGGAGGGAGATTGAAGAAGGCAGCTATAGATTTCTTTGCTTATTTCTTGTGAGTTTTTCTAAACTTGTGTGATTCACTCTTGTCAGATACTATTTTGAGCCAAGCAGAGATGAACACCTTCCCATAGTGAACAAAAAGGCCAACTGCATTCTTGCTTTTTTTCCTTGAAACTCTTGAACCTTCATTTTTATCACATGCTTTAGTGATAAGGTATGAAAGGGAGATGGCAGAGGTGGGAGAGATTGTCTCTGCTCCTCCTACAATGATGTGCTGCGCTGAAAACCTGTAAAACAGGGAAAGGCAAACAGCATCCTAAAAAGTGCATAAAGTGAGGAAACTTTTTTTGGTGCAACTGAAAGTGAAGTATTGGTAACAGGAGTGCCTGGACAAAGAAGAATTAATCTGAATATCAGTCAGAATTGTCTCTGGTTTTTATGCTGATTGAATCAAAATGCATCTCTGAAGAGAGCTGATAAAAGATCAGTTATTCGATGCCTTTGAAATCAAAGCCTAGAGAAAAAGCCTTGGTCAGTAATTTGTACAGACCAGTCCTGTCCTAGCCCTGACATGAACTCGATTAACCTTAAGGATGTTTTCTGTCCGTAATTCCCAACCATCTAGTATTACTGACTGTCTTTAACTTTCTAAAAGTTATCTGAGAATTTGTTTTACTGAGAGTGTTTTACTTGGATCTGATTAGTTTCTATTGTCTCAATGCTTTCTTGATCTGCCTGGTCTGATTTGTGGTGGGAACAATTGTTTATACTAATTTGTTGTACAGAAAGCAAGGAAGAGATGAAGAGAAATACAGATTTCATTTTTGCCTTCTCAGTATTGGAATCTTGGAAAATGAGAAAAGTCAGCCTTTTATGTCATACTTACAGAAGCTGTAAGATAAGCTGGAGGTGGAGAAGGTCTCTTCAGCCATCCCCAGGGCAGGAAGCCCCAAAGGCTTTCCTTGAAGGACTGGGCCTTGAGGGACCAGCAGTGCCAAAGAGCAGTAGGGTAACACAGTTGCGTGGGAGAATTGGCTCATTGCTTTGCTCCTGCCCAATTGGATTACCTGCTTACTCATCCGTTCTCCTGAGCAGATGTCAGAGCAAGGAGGTGACAGAGGAATTCATTAATACTGCAGGAGGTCAGTAAGCGTGCTCGGGAGAAGCTGAAAGGAAGAAGAGATCCTCTATGTGAGTATGTACAGACACGTGCCTGTCTCTGCCCTCCCCTGGGCCCAGTGGAATTTGCTTTTAGAAGCAATTACAGAAAGCCTGCTCTCTCCATAGAGAGCACCGGTGTTGCTCCCTCCTCTGCTGTGGGATCGTGTGGCTGACAGCTTGCATCACCCCAAGAGCTTGACAAGAGTGCAGGGAACCAGAGGCAATGTGTATCCTGTAGGCGCCTCAAAGGTGCTTATTTTAGAGTTGCAAGACAAGCAGTTGCTTGTAGAGAGCGCAAGTGTTAATCCTCCCACTGGGGAGGGAGGAAGCTGTGTTCCTGTAGGGACTGAAATCTGCTATAGCTAATGCAAAGAGGCACTTGCTACAAGCAGGAACAGTCTTCCTCTGCCGTTCATCTCTGAGAAGTGAGGATGTGAAAGCTCTGTACAGCTAGGCAAGATTTGAGTTTTAGGGAGAGCTGGTGTGCAGGTTTGGGACAGAGCATTTGTCTCTCCATGGCTACCCAAACTTGATTCATTTTAACTGCTTGTGAGATGAATTGAGGTATCACCTGGTGGGAGATGGAATGTGTTGCCTTTTCCTTTTTCTGTGTCTCCCTGTGGTGTGGTCTTTGGGAAGAAGACAGCATTATTACTGTGGTCTTCCAAGTCCTTTATGTGATACTACTGAATTTAGGCCCAGAAGTTTCCAAGTGAGCTATCTCCTCTTTCTGGGGAAAGGATATGAATAGAGAAGGTATGTATTGCACCCTTCCAGGAGCTGGTTTCCCTTAGCTGGATCACTAGAAGATATGGAGCTTCTATATACTGTGGGCGAAGAAGGGGACTATTGGGAGACCGTTAAGGGAATACTAAATACTACAGAAAGATGTTTCAATGAAGTTGCTGGAGGCTTGGAAGGATGTGATTAGATATAATAATAATAGGAAACTGAGCACAGCAATACATTTAAATACTAAAAGATGCTTTGCAAACCACGTAGATCTGTTATGTCACTAAAGAGCTGCTTAATCCATCTGAAACAGAGATGAAATACTTGCAAGGCCAATGGGGCTAGGTCAGAAGGGTTGGTACTGAGAGTATTGGGTAAATGGTCAAAAAAGTAATCTCTAATTATTTGCATGGGTCTAGTGGTTGTGTGAATTTCTGTGAATTACCCAGAACATTATGATTTTACAGGTCAGTGTTGATGCCAGTGCTCAGGTAGGATGGGATGCAAAGGGATGCTGCGCTGTCGAGGGTCACCTGACTCAGTGAATGTGTGTGTCATGTCAAATTAAAGGCAGTATAAGCCACATCCATGTGACATTGCCCCTCTGAAGAGCCAGCCTGGGTTCGAAACAGATTGAGCTCAGGTGCAAGGCCGCACACCAACCAGTCTGTCATTCCTTTTAGTCAAGGCTTCCTTGTCAGGAAGCAAGGACAGTGCCTACTGAGGAATTGGGGAAGCAGGAAATGTGCCGTTGCCTGTGTGTCCTTTAGGAACACAACCCAACTGTTTGGAGAACCCCAGCAAATCTCCTACCATTTGTGAGTGAATGGGACAGAAAGCATGCCAACGTAGCAGGTCTGCACAGATTATTTATTTTATTTTATTTTATTTTTGAGATGCTTGTGCCATAGTGGTTAGACTGTTACTACTCTATACCTGCACAGGCAAAAAAACTGTCACAGCAGTTTTCTGTGAGGTTGAAGCATTTTGCACATTTAAAAGTGGGGGTTATATTGTGCCCACCTTCTATATGCAAGCTGCCCAGCAGTTTCCTTGTCTCTTGCAAGCTTTCCATGGGCGGACAGGACTTTTTTTCAAGGGAAGGGATGATATATTCGATTCAGTGGGATATAAGAGGATGAATGAGAGACCAGCAAGAGAGTGAAATGACCAAAAACCCCAACCCAAAACAGTAACTACTTTGTAGTGACTCTTGCATGCAGCTGTACTTGTGTTATAGTACTGATGAAGGTAGGATTACCCGTGCCTTGAAGGAGTGGTCTTGGGCTTCAAATGTCATTCCTTATACTCTGTGTGACTTCCTTTCTTGGTGTTGAGTGCCCTTCAGACTGGAGGCGTGCAGAGCGGAGTGGTGCTGCTGAGGCTGGGCACAACATGAGTGAGTGAAGCACCTCCAGCTGAGTGAAGCATGTAGTCCCTCACTGCTCCACATGGCAGCTGGCTCCGACATACATGGTTTTCTGAAGTGTCTCATAGCCTGTACAACAGGCTATATTGGAAAACAGAGCACCTTCTTAAATATAAATATGAGTGAGTCCTTTCTTGCCTAGAAGCTGTGCCCGGGACCTGCCTCTCTCCCTGAGGGGCTGTCCTGTGCATCTCCTGTGCAGGGTGAGGTGGTTGCTGCTGCAAGGTATGCCCAAAATGAGAGGCATCCCATGTGAAAAGGCCATTTGTGGGAACCTAAGGTTAAGGATTGGAGGAAAGAAAGCCCAGAAAAATTACCATATAAAGCTCTGAGGAAAGGATTGGGAAGGATGTTGTTATTGTACAGATTAAATGAGGGGGAAAAATTCCTTCCACTGCTGTATTTGAACTCCTCTGTGCTTCAGAGTTGTCTCTTGTGTTGAAATAAAGTGGGTGTGATAATGCTATTTTCTCTGGTTGTGTGTTGGTTAACAACTTATCATTGTATTGTAGCTATTAGATTAACCTCTGCTCACCAGTGGAGACCCGAGAATTGCTCCATAGACCCCATAGGTGTTAAAAGAAATAAGAAGTTACTTCTGGAGCTGAAGTAGGGGAGTACAGTCTTGGGGCTCCACCAGTTAAGCAGATGTTACAAAGATAGACCATTGAACCAAGTGATAAAATGTTAAAGTCTGATCTTTAGACTTGTGTGCCTGGGAGCTGAGCACCAAGAGCAATTTAATCTTTTACTGCTACATCAAGGAAGAAAATCAGAGACCGGCCCTGGCACAAGGGAAAAATCAGCTCCAGAGAAGAAATCAATTTATTATTGAATAAATGAAAAGATTGCAGTACTCACTGCAACTATGCCTTAATGGACATACCACAATTGTTCTTAAGCATCTTTCATCTTGAAGGATCTCAAAGTGCTTTCAGAATTGTGTGGACAGGAGGATTTATTTAGCTTGCAACTGATGTTTTGTCATTTAACAGCACACTAATTCAACTTATGCAGTTAAGGACAGGAATGAAGAAATCTCCCATCTGATTGAAGCTTCAAAGGGAATAATTACTAATGTTGGAAAGCAGCCAGGATATCTGAAGTAACTTTTGCTCATGAGATCTTTTAAAAAAAAAAAACACGTTGGGGAAAGCCTGCACTCTTTGTCTGTGCCAGAATGTCCTTTCCAGTAATAGTACTGCCTCTAGTAATCGCAATCAATATAGCATAAGGGTAGAGAACTGGCTGATGCCAAGATA
Organism: Nycticryphes semicollaris; assembly: GCA_013400055.1. Classification (NCBI taxonomy): domain Eukaryota; kingdom Metazoa; phylum Chordata; class Aves; order Charadriiformes; family Rostratulidae; genus Nycticryphes; species Nycticryphes semicollaris. Next base: position 579,023 of record VXBJ01007792.1, on the reverse strand, counting down.
CCCCCGCCTTGCTACCTAAAGAGGTAGTGTTTATTGCACACAAATCTGGCAAGTATGGTAGTTGGTAGAAAGATCTGATGAGGATGGCCTTCAATAGGAGAGGTTCCCACTGACTAATTGTTTATGAGGATAGATTTGTTAATGATTTGGAACCACTGAAGTGTTATGGAGATTTATAGATGAAGCTTGAGGGGAGAACAACTAGTGTATGGTCCCATGGACAGTCCATATTAGAAGCTGCAGTTGTCCTCTTTGGTTCATCTGACTTCTACCCTAGAACATTGACAGTGGCTTCTGAATGAGTATATTGCACTCTGGCATGTATGGCATGTTTGTAGTGTGGTGTTTAAAAAAACAAAACAAAAACAACCACTGCAAGACAGAATAAAAATCCTTCATCAGCAGTGTACTCAGATTTCACTAGCTCTGAACTTTGGTGACTGCAGCTTTATTTTTGAGATGTGCTAAACATCTCTGCCAGTCACAGGGGAATTCACAGTCAGACCCAGCAGCAGCACTCAACCAGAAGCTTGTCAGAATCTCCTTTAAAGCAGTACCTGCCTGTGATGGGGTTTCCAGTTCATTCTGTTTTATTCCTCTTGTAATAAAAACTGGCATTCCTGAGGCAGTTGTGCCATGCTCAAGATCCAGTTGTTTTTTTTTCTAAAATGTTTAAATGCAATAATCTCTAATCTGCATATTATATTAACACATCGAAGGACAGAAAATGGGCTGCCAGGAGGTTTCTGAGGTTTCTTCCATCCTCAAACTGACAGAACTTGTTTAAAATCAGTCTGTAACAGCAACAGACATGGTTTTGCATGGACACATTTTCTTTCCTAAGGAATAACAAATAGGCAGTGATGTCAACTATGCAGATTCCAACAGGAAGCTTTCAAGGTTAATCTTCAGGGCTCCCTTACCTGTGGTCGATGAAGTTGTCAGAATTTCTCAGGGGAGGCACAGCCTCACAGTTGCTGGTCTGGCGAGAGATGCCACCACCCAGCGTGCAGGAAGCTGCCTTTGGAATTTGTTTTGGATGGTTCTCATGTGGAAGCCTATGTGATCAGCCCTTTGTCAGTGTGCATCTCCTGCTTTCCTCTTGTCTTCCTTCCAGTCTTTCTTTTCTGTCCTGTCATCTTATATTTTTTTTTGGGATAGTGAAATAACCCTACTGTTGAGCTGTGATCTGACCCAAATGATCTTAAGGAATCAGATTGCTGATTTGCCAGTAGGACTTAGGCTATGAAATCATAAGGTCCAGATGACTGTAACCCTCTCTCACAGACCTGTTGCTTCAAGCAGTGCTTAAAGGGTACAAACTGAATCAAACTGGACTACGTAATTCTTATTTACAGGGAGAACTTTTGCCCCAAGTTGCAATTGAAGCACTGTGTGACATTTCTGGAAGTTGGTGTCAACATGTCTATCTGTTCCACAGTTTCTGTAAACAGTATGCCACTGATGGCTAGAAACCCCAGCAAAGACTGGTCCTGTGCTACTGCTTACCACAGGGACATAGAAATGGAGGTGGAGTCCAGTGCCCCTGGTACCTTGTAGTGAGCAACAAGATTCAGCAATATGGAGGCAACTGCAAAATACATGATGAGGGAGGATGAAGCAAACCATTTGAGGCAGTCTGTGCTGTGTAAACCATCTATATTCCCAGCCTATTTGGTGTATAAAATAAAATGATCAGTGGCCCATGTGACTTTCTGTATCAGTGTGGTGGGTTGACCTTGCTTTCAAAGCTAAGTCATTCCAGCTCGCCTGCTCATAGCAGGGAAAAATCTCAAGCATTCAGTTTATCTGCCTGCTGCTCTGCATTGTAGAAATGCAAAAAAAAAAACCCCAGCATCCTAGAGAGAAATGCACGTAGGTTCTGCAGAGGCCACTGATGTAGTCGTTCTTCAGCTGCAAAAGCAATTCTGCTGGCTGAGTCTGTGGTCTCGGGCAAACCACTTGATTCCTGCATGTAACATAGGAGTCATGACAAGGAGATGCTATATTTCACAAATCCCTTGCAAGATTCAATATAATACAGTAAGCAGAACAGCCTGAGATGAAATATGGGTGGCAGGAAGGTGCAAATCACGGCCCTAATTGAAAAAACAAATTGCAACCCATGTCATCTACTTATTTGAATTAAACAACAAAGCTTACAATCCGAATAAAAGAATCAATTTAATCAGTTGCACATATTGGTTTCAGATTAATTTTATGTAACTTAATACATATAATAAAGGAGAAAAGCTGAAAATGTGGTTATAATACCAGAGTTATTTGTGGAGTTTTATAAATAGGCAATGGGCTCTTTAGAATGAACTTCTCTCTTCTATGGGTGTGTGTAGAGTTCTTCTAATCTGCTGGTTATGAGTGTAGACAAAAATAACCTTGGTTTGGTTTTTTTGGGTTTTTTTTTGGTGACAACTTAAAGCACTAAGTGCAATGGTTTGGATAAGCTTGGAAGGTTGGCTGTCTTTAATATTCCTGACTGTGTGCTCTGTGACCATCTCAGGTGGCTGCGTTCTAAGATGACTTTTGTCCAAAGAAAAATAAAATCTTGCTTCCAACGCCAAATTGGGGAATGAATCCTAAGAAGTTTCCAAAGAAAGTGAGAGAAGTCATTTGAGTATTGCTTTGATTTATTTTTGAAGGAAATGAATTTCTGAAAGCAGTTGTCAAGGGTAGGGGACATCACCAGTCATTTGCCATTTAAGAGAAATAGGCTGGCTAGTGTCTCCGCTGTTGAAACTTTTCCACAGATGAGACAAATCTTCTTTTACTCCTTACAAACTGTTATTTCAACCATAAAGCAACACTGTACTTTATTTCCAGGATGGTATTTGCTCTGCAGAAGGAATAAATATATATATGAGATAAAAATTGAGAAGAGGATGATATATGGTAGACAAACCCAACAATGCTATGAGAGAAAAAACATCTTAGCATTGAGATCAAGATGTAGTTGTGGGAAGACTTATAATTTTGAAATCCATTGCTTGGGTTGTGATTAAAATCTTGACAATAATTAACATTGTGTCAGGGTTCTTCTTTACCCATTTTCTTTTGTACTTTTTTTTAGAGGAACCTTGGATCGTGCGTTTCTTCAGTTGCCTGTTCTTGCTTCTGATAAAGGTTTCAGTTACATGGATACTAAAGGCTCCCAACTCCACTGCTCTACCTTTATCTCACAATTTATTGCATGAGAAGGTGGATGCTCTATGGCTGTTTCAGGTTGGGGTTTTTAAAACAGTGAAGGATTTACTGTTATCGAAGCTAGCACGAGCTCAAGACAACCTGACACGTGCATGCTTTAGTGGCTAAACACAGTGATGGCATATGTTTTGTAAATATTCTTAGGTACATGGATTCTGTTTTTGAGTTGTACCTCATTTTTGCAGTAAAAAATAAAAAAAAAAAATCCAAAAACATTTACAGTCATTTTACAATTAAGAAAGCCACATTGCATGATTACTCAAAAGTGCGCTTTCCCTGGAGGGCTATAAACATATGAGAAACAGAAACTGATGCACACTAGCTATTATTTCATTCCTTCAGAGGGTTTAGAGGGATTTTGCCTCCATTCCTAAGTGAAATTATGCTGAGAAGAACTTGAAAGAAAAATTTTCATTTCACCAAATTTTTTTGCACGTTGATAAACTTTTCCAAGGGAAGATGGAGAAACCCCATTACTATTGCTTTCTAAAGCGCGTCTTGACAAGGCAACAGTATAGCAAATATTTTTGAGGATAGAGTCCCCTGCTTGGAAACTAGAGCTGAGTGATCTTTTCCACGGTTGTTTCTGTACCTTTTGATCCAAATGCTTATTTGAGAGACTCTTGCTCCTGTCCACGTGTTATCTGTCAGACTTAGAGTATCCAGAACTATTCTTGCGAGTGAAGTTGACTTTGTCCTCGCCATGCTGGCAGGCCTAAGTATCACACAAAATACTTGCTTTTCAGGCTTTCTTTTCCACAGGATGCAGGCCAGAAAGCATCTTGCACCATGACCTTCTGTCCCAGCTGGGACTTAGGGATATTCCCAGCCAGAAATAGGCAAATAGTTTCAGCAGAAACGCTGAACTATTATGGCCATAGTTTACTGAGAGTCTGGACCTTGTTCCGTTGTTGAGTTGGGTATAAAAGACCATAATATGTACCCCTGTGTCTTACACCAATGGACACCACAGGGTGAGGTGCAGATCCCTGTTTGTGTCTTAGCTGTGCTGGTATTGTACGGTGGGGAGACTTTCTTGTTTCTTTTCTTTTTCCTTTTTCCCAGGGATTTTTGTCTCCAGTACAAATCATCAATATCCAAAGTGGGTGCCAGTGTTGAGGCAGTGAGAGGCTGCTTTCCAGATGACCCTGGTGGTAGCTGTGGTAGGGGGAAAGAGAGAGAAAGCAACCACTTTGGATGGTTACTTCAGATAGCATTGAGGAAGGGGATGTTTTTTTTTACTCAATCGATTGCTACTTTACTTGATCCAGGTGTGACTTGGACTCCAGAGACCTGGGTTGTTTTGTTTTTTCATAGCTCTGTAACTAACTTGCAGTGCGTTTTGAGAGAAGTTATTCCTGCATTTTTCTGTTTCTTTATCCCTTCCCCTAGAACAGTTGTGTAGGACACTTAGGCCATTCAGTTTTGTAATCATGTCACTGATTTTTCCAGCAGCGCAACTGTTAAAAGCATTAGACTTATGCTAGCATCAGAGTGAAGTAATGCTCTGATGATTCAGGCCATTAAAGTTTTAAGCTTTCCGTAAAAACACTAAGTATGGTGATTATCTGGGGCTTGGATCTGGACACTGAATAAAATGCAAATATAACATCCAGGCACTATTGCTGGATGTTTCCTTTAGAGAAGGGGAAGTGAAAGAGGGAGATGCAGGAATAGTGCTTGTGACTTGATTTTTAGCCTTGAATGTTATGCCTCTCTGACCCTACTTGGCAAAAACTTCTTAAAAATAATACTCTTCATTGCTACTCTTGCTTGTTTTCAGTTTATATTATTGCAGGCTCATGTGGCTTGGTGTACCAAACTAGATCTTCTGAATGCTGTAAGTGTCGTGGCTTTATCACTGTCTAGGACAGAAGTTTGGTCCCCTGTCCACGCTGATGCGTTAGACAATTGATTGCGTATCTATATGCTTCTAGAAATAGCTGCATGCAATGTGGTGAGAAGCATGATACCCTGTAAAGAGTCGCTGTGTCTTTGTTGAGGAGGGGACCAAGGCACTAACTTGGAATAGCGCTTCCCTGTGTGCTCAGTGATGTAGTGGCTCAGTCTATAGCCATAAATTGCTTTAAATGCATTTATCTTAAAACGCCTCCTCTGAATATTAATTTTGTGGATATTTAGTCATGAGATGAAAAGGGGCACCCTTCAGATACAGGAGGATGTTATCTCCTTTGTGCACAGGCTTCAGGAGGTGGTGTGGCTCAGGAGATAACGCCTCAGGCTATTCCCTGGAGGCCCAGGCTGTTTGGGCTCCCTTGTTTGAGTGCTGGGGTTCGGAGCCTGACAGCCAGGCGCCTGGGGTTGCAGGATGGCAGGGCTCTGCTAGCAGTGATGCTGAAATCAGCTTCTGCAGGCAGCAGGAGGAGGATGAGAAGAGGGGGCAGGAATGGATCAGAAACCTGTGCAAGTGAGTGCCATGGAGAGCTGTTGCTGTCTGGGGGGGCTGGTACTCCTCCCCAGTGCTGCTTCAGAAAGTGTTCACATCTCATTCATTATAGAGTGTCAACGTTGCTGTTGGTGGTGTTAGTAAATCATACAAAACGCAGGGCGTGTGTCAATTAATGAACTAAAGCTTTTGATGTTCGGGGAGGATAAATGCATGTGTAGGGTGTATCGCTATTTGTTCTGGTACCATTTCCACCTGCAGGAGGCTCAGGGCTGAAGAAGAGGGCTTCTTTTGAAACACCTATTGCTTTGTAATATGGTTAATGGCGTATTGAATGGCTCCCGGGAAGAAAAGTCCTCTAGTGGAGGCTGCCAGAAAAGCGAGGTTATGTACACGGTCTTAAGTCTTTTACTGAGCTTAAAAAAAAAAAAAAAAAAAAAAAAAAAAAAAAAAAGTGCTTCCTTTGAGGGGTGGCAGAAGTACATACTTTTGAAGAAGGTCCTGGATCCTCCTCCCTGCTGTTTCCGTGAAGTCTTAACTGACCGTGTTATGTGCTGTTGAAGCAGCTGGCAAGAGAGAATTGATGGTGCAATTGCTGATACTTGTTTTTGAAAAATTATATTTAGTCTCTGTTTCCTTAGCAGAAGCTGCAGTGTTTGCTGCCTCTTGAAACTCCTTTTGCGTTTGCTCCATTGCATTGAATTATTTTGTCTCCTACTGCAGCAGGGCTAACCAGTGGACAGAAATTGCTGGCTGTGGGCACCTTGCTGTTTGTGGAGACCTGTGTCAGCACTGGAAAGTGAAAAGGGTTTCTAGTGCTTTGCAGTCAGTAGGTCTGTGCTTGATCCTGTAAAGGGGCTTTGCTGCTCCAGTTGTCTAAAAAGGACAGGGAATGTTTTCCACCTTTGTACAAATAGGCTTCTGGGTGTTAATTTTTCCATCTTTCTCTGCAGCAGTGCAGATTAGATTCAGTTAGAGATAGCCTGTAGGCTGCACTGGGCCTAGCGGTGCTCCCATTGTCATCACATTATCCCAGATGCCTGATTTCATGTCCCCTTCACAATGTCAGGATTAAAGCAATTGCCGGATTTGGGGAGAGAAAATTCAATTTTTTCTGGTCAGATTGTCAGGCTTCATTTTTTTGGATCACCTCCCACTTTAGCAACGGGCTTGGTTTGTTTCAGAAGATTATAGGGAGCTTCTCTTTAACATATTCTCTGCCTGAGAGAGGTGGGGTGGTGGTGGCAGTGTCCTCAGTCTCTGCTGTTCTTGCATATTACAGTGACAGGCTGCAGGGCTTTGGAAGGGGTTTGCTGTAAGGTGTTGGAAGTGTCCAGGGGCCTGGGGTGTTTGGGTGTGAATGGAGTAGGTGTCCCGAGAAGCTTGAGCTACATGCTTGTTGAAATGTATGGATGGACTTGGTGACCCAGGGGAAAGCTTCCAGTATTTCTAAAACAGTAAGGATTGTTATTGTCTGTCTTAAGATTAACTTGTTTTAGAGTTACTACTTTCAGGTTTCTCTCTTGCCATTTTTCAATGTCTAGAACCGAGAAAAACATTAGTTAACAGTTCTTTCTGCTGGAATGTGCAGTGGGAATTAACCTTTTCCTTTTGGTGTGTTCACAATGCAATGGTATCTGAGCCTGTTCAAGATGGTTCAAAGCTTAGCTTTACCTTCTGCTTCCCATCCCTCTGACTTGTCCTGGGGAAGGTGCCTGAAATTATGTTTCTCCTTGGCCTTTGTTCAAAATGGGTGATGGGGCTGTGTGTGTGCATATGTCTACTAGTGTATGTATGTTGGCACGTGGGCTGGGAGAGAAGGTGAAGCCCAGTAACAGCCTGGGGTGACAGAGTATGTAGAGTCTGGCTGCGCTACCTTTGTAATCCCATGTTGTTGACCTCTGATACTGATGTATCTTCCAGCCCTCTCTGCTTGCATTCATACATATAGCCATTTAAAAATATTTTTGCTTTCAATAGTTGCCCTCCTAAAGTTTTTCTGAGGTTGACTATTAGGATTTACTGTTTCAGGGATGAATTTCTACAATATTCTGTATGCCAATTCTGTATGTCAATGATGTAAAACACTCAGAAGCTGGTGTCTGCTGCTTTTGAATGACAAGGCACCATTGGGACAGGGTTTCTGTAGAAGTGGAGAGCTGTGGATGCACTTACCAGGGCAGTACAGGTCACTGCAGGCTTGGGAAAGAGCCTTGTAGACACTTGGGCATGTGTTGGTGTTGACTGAAGATGCCTGTGGGTCATAATTCCGTGGGTGTAGTCAGTGGTGAATTTTGGGATGATCCTTTGGAGGCAGGTATACACGGCTCACAAGTCTGACTGTATACTCCATGCCCAGGAGGTTTCTAACTCTTTCCCCATGTCAGACCTTGGGGATGGCACTCCTCCTTGGACCTGGAGAAAGAGGACTTGCCCTGTGGAAACTTGTCACTGCCACAGTGTCTGATACACACAGGAAATCAAGTGTGTGATGTGAGAGTGGGAAAGGTGGAGAGTGTCTGGCAGGGTTTAGTATAAGCCCCACCGACCCTCACCAGAGAGCACGTGTGCGCAGCACTTTCTGCTGCGGCTTTATGTAACGTGTTTGCAGGACTTCATTTTCCACTAGATTGAAAGCAAAGCCACTGTTGATTTTCTCCAAAAAGATCTATTTGAAAGTGCAATTGCCTGGAATTACATGGTGGCAGCGAGAGGCCAGACCTTGCTGTAAATAACTTTCTTCTCAGCCAAACACATTGAGCTCTGCCATCTACTGCTTTTACTCTTTAGATGATTTCAATTGAAGGGAGGGTTTTTTGGTATTTTTCTTTTATGCTTTGTTTATTCTTGTCAGGAGCTGATTCTCATTTTCCTAGCTTTCCTGCTCTTGCCAAATGATGTGATTATGGTGGACAGGGCAGCTCCCCATTCACAGTAAAATTTCTGTGTGTTTTTATAGCATAGGGCTATATTAGGACTGATGTATCTTTGCTACTGCCCTGTGTGTGCTGGTGCTTTGTCTCTCACCACTGGGCCAGTGGGCACTGGCAACGCATAGGTTTTGGTGCTGATTAGCATCCTCATGCCAGTGAGTGGCGGCATCATAACACTGTGTGCTTGTGTTATTAAATTAAAGCATAATACCATTCACACCGCTGTCCGGCATCGGTTTTTCAATTTAATCTGAGCTGTAAGATGGCCCTCCTGTCAGTGGAACATTTTCTCCATGGCCCTAATGCATCTTTATACTAAACCTCATATTCTGTATTGAAGACTCATCAACAGTAGCTGACGTGTATTCCTCTTTGAGGACATTAGTCTCCAACACTGATCTTTAGCCTGGATCAGAAGGTGGTACTGTGTTCTTTCCATTGTGGTAGCTGAAAGGGAGCAGTTATTTTGGCTATCAGCACCTGTACAGTAGACCACAGAGTCAATTTTGGCTTTTAAAAAATAATATTTTTATGAGGAAAAGTAGATTGTTGTAATGGAGAACTTGATCTGTAACCCATACTAGAATGAGTGTGTCAAGGAAAGCAAGGGGCACAGGTATGGCTGAGTATTGCTGTGTGGGGTAAGGGAAACATGACTTAATGGCAGTGTATGGCAGCAGGAAGGCCATTCCTGTAGGGATGTGAAAGAAATAGGTGTGAAACCAGACTGAGAGGAGAGTGGAGGTTATTTGCGAGAGAGTATCATGATGTTGGTAAACTGAAGTTTTTAAGTACCTGGTAGTTTTGTTTCTCCCTTTAGCAATGGAGCGTACCCTTTCTGCTTCAGTGTTCCCTTCCCCTGCTAATGTGCACATCCATCACATCTCAACTTCACTGTTTACTGTTTGCATTTTGTGGGTTTGTTGGTTTTTTTTTTTTTTATTACAATAAAAAGAACTACAGCAAGTTTCCCTGTTTTAATGTGTGTGTCCACACAACTGCCCTGTGAATGCAGCTGATCAGAAGTCGTCGTCTTCTTTTTGGTCCCAACTGGAAAGTGCAAGAGAAGAAGCTGTCCNTTTTTTAAGCTACCTGATTCTTTACTTACTAATTCTTTAATTTTGCAATTTCCTGATCTTTCCCAGTATTTTTCTTTCTTACTCCTTAAGTTATGGGGCCCAGAATTAGTGTGTCTGAGATAGGAGTTGCCACAGATTGATACTAGGAGGGGCTTTTGTGTACCTTGGTCGTCCTTTACGAATGCATCACGCATTGCTTGGCTTTTTCTTTCTCCATTTCACTACAGGTTCCTCTTTGCTTTGCCCCCTCCAAGAACTTCTGTTGCCCTTGAGTGTCTGTTACTCAGTGAGAAGCATGCAAGTGGACTGTGAACCTGGTACACAGGCTCCTCTGAAACTTGGTGTTAGTGTTGCTTGCTCACACAGAACCGCTGCTGTTGCCAGGCGAGTGGCGTTGCCATCCTCCTGTGCAGACGCGGCTGGGCTTACCCGAGTGTGGAGGGAAAGGGTTCAAGCAAATTCCAACTCCTAGCCTTTGCTGTACAGAAAAGGGTCAGGGCCCAGAGCCAACTAGACTTGGTTTCATCAGGGAGGTGAGTCATCTAGCTTCCAAGAATAGCAGGGGAAAAGGAGGAGAGACACAGCTGCAGGCGAGGTGGGAGGAGACAGCGGTGCTTCCAGTATGGTAATGAAGTTCTATCTACGTGTACAAATTCAGTCCACCTGTGCTGTGCTTGCACTTTCAGTTCCCCATGAGTCACACTGATCGCCACCTGCTTCTGCTGTACCTGCCTTGGGAGCCCCAAAGGACCAGGGTTCATTCAGAGGAATAAATGATGGGAAACTGATTTCTCAACCTGGATGGTGCCACAGCCTCCTGAGCTTTGCTCCCTTGGGAGTCCCTTGCCAGTGGTGCTCAGTAGTCTGGCAGTGACACCATATGGCATCAGACAAAGTAAGGGTTGGATTTATAAATTATTTTTTGGATTTATAAATTTTTTTTTTTCTGTACGCAGCCAGTTTAATGAAACTTCCAAATGACCTGCAACAGAACAAGCTTCCTCCTTGACATCTGTTCAGTAAAAAGTGGAGCCAGTTTTTCCTCTCTGCCTATGAATGTGATTTAAGGGGCAAGTATGCAGATGGTTTTGCATGTTCCTATTAAAGCACACTACTGAAGATCATCCTACTCTGTATGACAGCTAAATGTCCCTTGCAAACATCCAAGAACGTCTGTGGTTAAGAACACCTGTTCCATTTTCCTTCCTGTTACAACCCTTGTCACTCTATGGCTTTTGTTGGAAATGGCACCATTACCTGCAACCTCCTGGGCTCGCTTGTTCTTTTGTGCAGGGCTGTGGCAATTTTGCAGCTCTGGTGCAACTGAAAGACCAAATGTGCTGCAGTAATCACATTTCCCAGTTTTCCCTTAGTGCTTGAGAAGACCGATGTGAAGTCGCGTGAGGAGGCATTTTTGATGCAGGCCTACAGAGAGGATGTGGTTACGTGGAGAGCCTGTGGCAGCTGGCTGCAAGGGAGAAATATCATTTCTTATAGCAGGTGACTCAGTAGCATGGTCCTTGCTGGCTGGCAGGTCTGTTGAGCTAACCCAACAGCTTCTGGCTTGTGAATGAAGTGGCAATAGGAACAGAAATATCTGATTTGTGTAGATTTTCTAATATACCTTTCTGTGGGTATGTATATATTTATATATATATATGTATTAAAAAAAAAAAAATCTTCTCCCAGACTACACACTCTTGTTTGTACACGAATGTAGCCAAGTGAAGTAGGGCCTAGTTCAGCCAGTTTTGCTGTGGATCCAGGATCATTCCAGGCTCCATCACTGAACACGATCTTGGGCAAGTTCCTTGACCGAAATTTTGAATTCCTGCTTTGAATCATAGAATCATATAATTGTTAGACTTGGAAGGGACCTTAAAAATCATCAAGTTCCAACCCCCCTGCCATGGGCAGGGACACCTCCCACTAGAGCAGGTTGCTCAAAGCCCCATCCAGCCTGGCCTTAAACGCTTCCAGGGATGGGGCATCCACAGCTTCCCTGAGCAACTGGTTCCAGTGTGTTACCTCCCTCACAGGAAAACATTTCTCTCTAGTATCTAAACTAAATCTCCCCTCTTTGAATTGAAAGCCATTACCCCTTGTCCTGTCCCTATGCTTCCCGACAAGAAGTCCCTCTCCAGCTCTCCTGTAGGCTCCCTTTAGATACTGGAAGGCTGCTATAAGGTCTCCCTGGAGCCTTCTCTTCTCCAGGCTGAACAACCCCAGCTCTCTCAGTCTGTCTTCATAGGAGAGATGCTCCATGCCTCTGATCATCTTCGTGGCCCTCCTCTGGACCTGTTCCAACAGGTCCATGTCCTTTCTATGTTGAGGACTCCAGAGCTGGACACAGTACTCCAAGTTGGGGTCTCGCGAGAGCAAAGTAGAGGGACAGAATCACCTCCTGCGACTTGCTGGTCACGCGTCTTTTGATGCAGCCCAGGATGCGGTTGGCTTTCTGGGCTGCCAATTTGCACTGCCAGCTCATGTTGATCTTCTCATGCATGAGCATTCCCAAGCCCATCTCCTCAGGGCTGCTTGAAGCTTTGGACTAATGTGTGTTCCCTCTCTATTAGCCCCACCTGACACAGCACAGTCCCTTTCTCTTTCCGTTCCCTCCTGTATACGTTTTGGTAGGAGCCTTAATCATGTGTCAATGACAAGCAACCATGAGTGAATGTTGAAATGAAGCTCTTGTGGGGTACTCTGGAAAATATCAGCCATCAGGTGTTCAAACTATACTTTTCTCACATGCAAAAGGCATGAGTTTTGCCATCCTTGCACTTCACCTGCTTCTAGTTGAGCCAAGGGCAGAGAAATAGACCACACTGTACGGATTCTGGAAAGTGACGTTGATTTTTTTTTTTATTTATTTTAAATCTCTCATTCTTTATAATCTGCCATGTTACTAATAACATGGGTTGATTTTTGTTTTTAATATCTGATTTTTATCTTGACTGCATTCTCTTAACCTTCCCTCAGAGACTTTATTTTCTAAACCTTTGATGGATTTTGCTGCCCTCCTGCTGATGTTTTTCATTTATTGGAGGAGAATAAAGTAATAATTATAATAATAAAACCCGCTGTTTTGCTGGAGGCAATTCACTGGTTGCGGTTTTCCTGTGAACCCAGCCCTCTTAATCCTAGCAAACAGGATTCTCCTCCTAATCTCTAATCCCTGAGTACTTTAGCTATTAATCTTGAGAAGCGTTCTCCCCTCCCCATCTGAGATTAACCCAAGAGTGGTTACCCATGGTTACTGCCCTCCTCCCCTCCCTCCCCCCTTATTTTTTTTCTCTTGTGTTCCCATGAAGTTTGGAGACTTGGGGAGACAAGTGTTGACTTCTGGGCCTTTCATCTTGGTGCATTTGGTTCCTGAGCATTTGGACACCTTTTTTCATCTGACTGGTTTGATGGATCCTTGTTCAGCAGGAAAAATATAGACGGCTCATCATCACTTGGCAGCTTCTGCCTGATCACAGACAAGAACATCTGAATCTCTGTTTTCCTTTCAGTGGAATAGGAAGACAGACCTTATTTTGGCTTCACAAAAGAGAAATTAAAAAAAAAATAGGAAGCTGTATGGAATGAAAGAGGTTTTGGTTTGAGGTGTTTGGCTCCCTTCAGTCCTTCTCCTTTAGACAAGTTTTCTTCCCCTGCATTTGCTTTTCAGTAATTGTAGTGCGAAACTATCTTTTCTGCCACTTTTTTTTTTTCCTTGTGAATGTGTCAGACTGTTCCTTTGTTTTCTGCATGTTATTATTTACAAGCTTTGAGTGATCTTTGCTGGCTTGCTCTTGAGCCTCTGCTTGTGGAGCTGACCTGTCAGTCTCTTGCAGCTTGGGACTCCTGTTTCTGTTCTCCTGCATAGGCCGGGTCACACGTACTACTCCCAGATTGGTGTTTCTGGAGGTGTTGAATGGGCTGCCCACTGCTAACTTATCTACAGGTGTTTGTATGCTGAGCTGTGTGCTGTGGGTTGTTACTGTAGAGCTGTATTCCTGTTACCATGGACCTAGAAGGGTTTGGTCTAGCTGATCTTCTCCTCTGTCAAATTCATGCTCCCTGCCCACACCTGATTGTTCCTTACAGTGTATATTGGGGGCAGCCATTTCTGACTATATTCTTACTCTTCTAAATGCGGGCTCAAAGCTGTTCTTGAGACCAAACTTGCTTGCTCTGCAAGAGAGCAGTTTTGTGAGCAAACCTCCAGTGTGTTTTCCTGAGAGCCTCACAGGGGGTCAGCATGGTGGCAGACAGATTGTGAAGGCCATCAGCAGTTGTCAGGGCAGCAGTCTTGGGCTGAAGTGAGGGTGAACCATGAATGTGGTGGCTGGTGGGGCTGCTGAACAGCATGAAATGTCCTCAGCAAGAGGGACAGAAGCCATTAACTGTTCTATTGCCCTCACCATTGGTAACCATTGCCAGATATTTTTTTTTCCAGTTCACATTGTTTTTTCTCTTGCTGAGGTTTATCCAATAATTTATGGGTTTACTTTCTTTAACTGTTAATTCACACCATAACAAGAGATTCCTGGGTCCTAGTTTGCCCTTCTGATTCGTATAGCTGCTAAACATAGAGGTTAGAACTACTGCTTCTGCAGGGTTCGTGGGGAATTTCTGTTGCTGTGTGCTGCCAGAAGAGGAGAGGGAAGTCCCTGCTTTGTGCTAGTCATAGAGGGAAGCAAAGCGAGGGTGTGAATACAGGAGGGGCAACCTGGGAGGAAAAGCCCTAGCTTGGACATCACAAGTAGTTGTGAACTTATGGGGAAAATGCAAGACATTACAAAAGATATGGATATTTTTTCAGTACAGAGATAGGGCAAGGTTTTAAACTCATTGATGTTCTGGTTTTGGTCATTTAACTTCAAAACAGTGGGTGAAGTAAGTGTACATTTAACTCAAGTTCTTGTGCCCCTCCTTATCTCCTTGTCCCAGGCAAACATCTCAAATTCACTGCATATTTTAAAGCAAGAATTCAAAATTGTAATAATTTTTTCCTCTGTGGCACACATCGTTCCAAAGTGTTTTACAAGGCATTTATGCAGGAGTCATCTTCTCATACCTGAAAGACCATGTCACCACCAAGTGGAAAGAACACACTGTGCACCTCAGCAGTATGGAGAGAGAAGCTTTTGTTCATTGTAAATGCTTGAGGGCCTTCATGCTTAAATGTAAATGCAGAACCCATCTCCTGTAACATCATGGTGCTCTCTAACATTGCACGGAGGTGATTTGTGGCACCTTCTCAGACTCTCTTCTGAGTCACCTGAGTCTTGTCTTGCTGATACATACACTATCTTTAGAGCTCTCTTGTTTGACTCACTGTTTTGTCCTCTGAAAATTTTTATTCTGTTACAAGGTAATGACAAAGTAGGGCCTTTCCTAATTATAAGGATGCTTGTACTTTTTTGGGAAATGATGATTGGGAATGATGATGGAATTTATTTTAGTTTGCGCAAGCAGGTTTTGTCTCATGGTGACCTTAAAATCATAGAATGGTTAGAATTGGAAGGGACCTTAAAGATCATCTTGTTCCAAGCCCCTGCCATGGGCAGAGACACCTCACACATGACCACGTTGCTCAAAGCCCCATCCAGCCTGGTCTTGAACACTTTCAGGAATGGGGCATCCACAACTTCTCTGGGCAACCTGTTTTAGTGTCTCACCACACTCGCAGGAAAGAATTTTTCTAGTGTCTAATCTAAATCTCCCTGTTTCAATTTAAAGCCAGTACCCCTCATCCTATCACTACATTCCCTGCTAAAGAGTCCCTCTCCACCTCTCCTGTAGGTCTCCTTCAGGTACTGGAAGGCCGTAACAAGGTCTCCACAGAGCCTCCTCTTCTCCAGGCTGAACAACCCTAACTCTCTCAGCTTCTCTTCATAGGAGAGGTGCTCCAGCCTTCTGATTATTTTCATGGCCCTCCGCTGGACCCATTCCAACAGGTCCAAGTCCTGCCTGTGCTTAGGACTCCAGAGCTGTACACAGTACTTCAGGTGGGGTCTCACAAGAGCAGGCCAAAATCACCTTCTGTGACCTGCTGGCCATGCTTCTTTTGAGGCAGCCCAGGATGCCGTTGGCTTTCTGGGCTGCCAGCACACATTGCCAGCTCATGTCGGACTTCTCATCCACCAGCACTCCCAAGTCCTTCCCCTCAGGGCTGCTATCCAGCTATTCTGAGGATGGAGAGATTGTGACGTGTTTCCCCCAGTTCTGTTGCTGCTGCTTTTCTCCTCTTTGGTGGTCTGTAACAGGAAACTTCTCTGTTCAGCTTGTTGCTCGCTGACAGACATGTGCAGGTATTTCCTGGTGGGATAAGAACACAGATCCCTAGCAATCTTGTGTCACTGTCAGAAGGGTGGGTGAAGGTTGGAAAGGAATATGGGAAGCTTTCTGTGAGCTGGTTTGTACTCTGCTGTGAGGGAAGTTAGGTGCCAACCAAAGGTCTAGAAGATGATGGGGTGTTTTCTTCCTTCTCTCTGACAGAACCCACGTAGCCCAGTGTTCTCCAGTACAACAGGGCACTGGGGCAGAGCACAGAGGTATCATCTGTGCTGGGGCAGGTGTGCGATGATCAAGTAGTAACTTGGGCTTGTCAGCAGGCAGAAGAGAAACAATGTACACTGTCCAAAGATGCAAAACTGGTTTGAGTCAAAACTGACTAGTTTTCCTATTCCCTTCACTCTAAGTTTGAGTTGATTGCGCTTTCTAGTTTAAGTACTATTTCTGCAGGAAATACACTGCTGCCTGTGGTGGGACTGCTTTTTCATTCCACTGCCATGTAGAGTCTCTGTCCAGCTGTGTCTCTTCAGAGATTCTTTGATCCTGAAGAAGCATTAGCAGTAACAGACCAGGGATGTGACTGATGAAAAATATTTAGTTTGTCATCACTCTTGCATTGGACACACCCAGACTGGTTCATGTGTTCTCTCCTTGTCTTTTGCACTGGCTAACAGAATTTGTTTACCTGAAAAAAAAAAAAAAAAAGGAAGGAAGTATTTTAACNTATATATATATATATATATGGCAGGCAGGCTCAGGTAGCTTACCTCTACGGCAGTGTGGGACAGTACAGATTGTAGCAGGAGCTGTGTGTGTTTAGCAGTGATTAGCTATTTAAAAAACCCTTTTCTTTATCTGCTGGGGATTTTAATTTTTCCCTCTTATTGCTTTGTTTCTTATTGATTTAAAGAAAAAAAAAAAAAAGGAGCTAAAGCCCTGTTTGGTAATAGAATATTGATGAGAAGGCTGGGAAAAGGGAGAGAGATGGCGGAAGTCTTTGTTCCTGTTTGACAAAAGGTGGAGAATACGGGGCAAGAAACGTGAATGTGTACGGGGAGAAAGGAGGGGGGAGAGAAGAAAGAGTTATTTAAAATCCCAGCTAGGAAATCACTCTTCCAGTCTACGTGGCCGCAGCGAGATCAATTTTCAATTTCAGTTTCCCTGCCTTTTGTGTTTTGAGCCACTTGCATGCAGCTGGAGATGGGGGATCTGCCAGCAACTGTTTGTTTAAAACATTGTCAGTNAACCTAAAAAAAAAAAAAAAAAAAAGGAAGGAAGTATTTTAACTTTGCAGTTTTGCAAGTAATGTGTGGCCAGGTGAATAAAAAAAAATTTATTTCAACCTTTCTGTGTGTCTATTCCCCTTAAATCAGTGGCCTTCCTTTTGAAATTGAGCTACATCTTTTGAGAACTGCAGCCAAACTGGGATCCAGGGGTAGTCAGAGAAAGGTTTTGTAATTTACTTCTCTGAGGGTCACGTAATCGTAGCATTTGGGCCAGCGTATTTGTCTGGTGCTTGGCTGTATTTAGAGGCATACAAAGTCAGGCTGGAAATCTCAAAGGAACTTGCTTTCCCCCCACGTATGCTGCTGTTCTAAATGACTGCAGGGTCCTGTGACCAAAAATGTGTGTGAGAACACATGTGAAGATGTTAGGTATTGCATATCCTATATATATTATTTTGGTGTGTGTATATATATATATATATATATATATATGGCA